>OZ020607.1:84030359-84630359 GCA_963971545.1 Philophylla caesio
CAAGTTTTTAAGATTGTCAAAAGCAATGTTGTATGAGTACGCTACTCATAACAATGGGTCATATGGATTTTTTTAGCAAAAATTTCATCATCTTTAACCGAGTTTTTATTTTGTACACGTGATTATATATGCATTTCCACACATTTGAGTATAAACCCGACCGATTTTGAAGCAACTTAATTTTTGTTCAAATTTTGAAGATTATCAAATGCAATGTTGTATGAGAACGCTACTCATAAACATGGGTAGTATGGATTTTTTTTGCAAAAATTTCATCATCTTAATTCGAGTTTTTATTTTGTACACGTGATTATATATGTATTTCCACACATTTGAGTCTAAACACGGCCGATTTTGGTGCAACTTTATTTTTGTTCAAATTTTTAAGATTGTCAAAAGCAATGTTGTATGAGTACGCTACTCATAACAATGGGTCATATGGATTTTTTTTGCAAAAATTTCATCATCTTTAATCGAGTTTTTAATTTGTACACTTGATTATATATGTATTTCCACACATTTGAGTCTAAACACGACCGATTTTGGAGCACCTTAATTTTTGTTCAAATTTTTAAGATTGTCAAAAGCAATGTTGTATGAGTACGCTACTCATAACAATGGGTCATATGGATTTTTTTTGCAAAAATTTCATCATCTCCAATCGAGTTTTTAATTTGTACACGTGATTATATATGTATCTCCACACATTTGAATCTAAACCCTACCGATTTTGGAGCAACTTAATTTTTGTTAAATTTTTGAAAATGGTCAAAAGCAATGTTGTATGAGTAAGCTACTCATAACAATGGGTCGAATGGATTTTTTTTGCAAAAATTTCATCATCTCCAATCGAGTTTTTATTTTGTACACGTGATTATATATGTATTTCCACACATTTGAGTCTAAACCCGACCGATTTTGGAGAAACTTAATTTTTGTTCAAATTTTTAAGATTGTCAAAAGCAATGTTGTATGAGTACGCTACTCATAACAATGGGTCATATGGATTTTTTTTGCAAAAATTTCATCATCTTTAATCGAGTTTTTATTTTGTACACGTAATTATATATGTATTTCCACACATTTGAGTCTAAACCCGACCGATTTTGGAGCAACTTAATTTTTGTTAAATTTTTGAAAATTGTCAAAAGCAATGTTGTATGAGTAAGCTACTCATAACAATGGGTCGAATGGATTTTTTTTGCAAAAATTTCATCATCTCCAATCGAGTTTTTAATTTGTACACGTGATTATACATATATGTATCTCCACACATTTGAGTCTAAACCCGACCGATTTTGGAGCAACTTAATTTTTGTTCAAATTTTTAAGATTGTCAAAAGCAACGTTGTATGAGTGCGCTACTCATAACAATGCGTCATATGGATTTTTTTTGCAAAAATTTCATCATCTTTAATCGAGTTTTTATTTTGAACACGTGATTATATATGTATTTCCACACATTTGAGTCTAAACCCGACCGATTATGGAGCAACTTAATTTCTGTTCAAATTTTGAAAATTGTCAAAAGCAATGTTGTTTGAGTACGCTACTCATAACTTGGATTTTTTTTGCAAAAATTTCATCTTCTTTAATCGAGTTTTTAATTTGTACATGTGATTATATACATATGTATTTCCACACATTTGAGTCTAAACACGACCGATTTTGGAGCACCTTAATTTTTGTTCAAGTTTTTAAGATTGTCAAAAGCAATGTTGTATGAGTACGCTACTCATAACAATGGGTCATATGGATTTTTTTAGCAAAAATTTCATCATCTTTAACCGAGTTTTTATTTTGTACACGAGATTATATATGTATTTCCCCACATTTGAGTCTAATCCCGACCGATTTTGGAGCAACTTAATTTTTGTTCAAATTTTTAAGATTGTCAAAAGCAATGTTGTATGAGTACGCTACTCATAACAATGGGTCATATGGATTTTTTTTACAAAAATTTCATCATCTTTAACCGAGTTTTTATTTTGTACACGTGATTATATATGCATTTCCACACATTTGAGTATAAACCCGACCGATTTTGGAGCAACTTAATTTTTGTTCAAATTTTGAAGATTATCAAATGCAATGTTGTATGAGAACGCTACTCATAAACATGGGTAGTATGGATTTTTTTTGCAAAAATTTCATCATCTTAATTCGAGTTTTTATTTTGTACACGTGATTATATATGTATTTCCACACATTTGAGTCTAAACACGGCCGATTTTGGTGCAACTTTATTTTTGTTCAAATTTTTAAGATTGTCAAAAGCAATGTTGTATGAGTACGCTACTCATAACAATGGGTCATATGGATTTTTTTTGCAAAAATTTCATCATCTTTAATCGAGTTTTTAATTTGTACACTTGATTATATATTTATTTCCACACATTTGAGTCTAACCACGGCCGATTTTGGAGCAACTTAATTTTTGTTCACATTTTTAAGATTGTCAAAAGCAATGTTGTATGAGTACGCTACTCATTACAATGCGTCATATGGATTTTTTTTGCAAAAATTTCATCATCTTTAATCGAGTTTTTATTTTGTGCACGTGATTATATATGTATTTCCACACATTTGAATCTAAACCCGACCGATTTTGGAGCAACTTAATTTTTGTTAAATTTTTGAAAATTGTCAAACGCAATGTTGTATGAGTAAGCTACTCATAACAATGGGTCGAATGGATTTTTTTTGCAAAAATTTCATCATCTCCAATCGAGTTTTTATTTTGTACACGTCATTATATATGTATTTCCACACATTTGAGTCTAAACCCGACCGATTTTGGAGAAACTTATTTTTTGTTCAAATTTTTAATATTGTCAAAAGCAATGTTGTATGAGTACGCTACTCATAACAATGGGTCATATGGATTTTTTTTTCAAAAATTTCATCATCTTTAACCGAGTTTTTATTTTGTACACGTGATTATATATGCATTTCCACACATTTGAGTCTAAACACGACCGATTTTGGAGCACCTTAATTTTTGTTAAAATTTTTAAGATTGACAAAAGCAATGTTGTATGAGTACGCTACTAATAACCATGCGTCATATGAACTTTTTTTGGAATAATTTCATTATCTTTAATCGAGTTTTTATTTTGTACATGTGATTATATATGTATTTCCACACATTTGAGTCTAAATACGACCGATTTTGGAGCAACTTAATTTTTGTTCAAATTTTTAAGATTGTCAAAAGCAATGTTGTATGAGTACGCTACTCATAACAATGGGTCATATGGATTTTTTTTTCAAAAATTTCATCATCTTCAATCGAGTTTTTATTTTGTACACTTGATTATATATTTATTTCCACACATTTGAGTCTAACCACGGCCGATTTTGGAGAAACTTAATTTTTGTTAAATTTTTGAAAATTGTCAAACGCAATGTTGTATGAGTAAGCTACTCATAACAATGGGTCGAATGGATTTTTTTTGCAAAAATTTCATCATCTCCAATCGAGTTTTTATTTTGTACACGTGATTATATATGTATTTCCACACATTTGAATCTAAACCCGACCGATTTTGGAGAAACTTAATTTTTGTTAAATTTTTGAAAATTGTCAAACGCAATGTTGTATGAGTACGCTACTCATTACAATGCGTCATATGGATTTTTTTTGCAAAAATTTCATCATCTTTAATCGAGTTTTTATTTTGTGCACGTGATTATATATGTATTTCCACACATTTGAATCTAAACCCGACCGATTTTGGAGAAACTTAATTTTTGTTAAATTTTTGAAAATTGTCAAACGCAATGTTGTATGAGTAAGCTACTCATAACAATGGGTCGAATGGATTTTTTTTGCAAAAATTTCATCATCTCCAATCGAGTTTTTATTTTGTACACGTGATTATATATGTATTTCCACACATTTGAGTCTAAACCCGACCGATTTTGGAGAAACTTATTTTTTGTTCAAATTTTTAAGATTGTCAAAAGCAATGTTGTATGAGTACGCTACTCATAACAATGGGTCATATGGATTTTTTTTTGCAAAAATTTCATCATCTTTAATCGAGTTTTTATTTTGTACACGTGATTATATATGTATTTCCACACATTTGAGTCTAAACACGACCGATTTTGGAGCACCTTAATTTTTGTTCAAGTTTTTAAGATTGTCAAAAGCAATGTTGTATGAGTACGCTACTCATAACAATGGGTCATATGGATTTTTTTAGCAAAAATTTCATCATCTTTAACCGAGTTTTTATTTTGTACACGAGATTATATATGTATTTCCCCACATTTGAGTCTAATCCCGACCGATTTTGGAGCAACTTAATTTTTGTTCAAATTTTTAAGATTGTCAAAAGCAATGTTGTATGAGTACGCTACTCATAACAATGGGTCATATGGATTTTTTTTACAAAATTCATCATCTTTAACCGAGTTTTTATTTTGTACACGTGATTATATATGCATTTCCACACATTTGAGTATAAACCCGACCGATTTTGGAGCAAATTTTTGTTCAAATTTTGAAGATTATCAAATGCAATGTTGTATGAGAACGCTACTCATAAACATGGGTAGTATGGATTTTTTTTGCAAAAATTTCATCATCTTAATTCGAGTTTTTATTTTGTACACGTGATTATATATGTATTTCCACACATTTGAGTCTAAACACGGCCGATTTTGGTGCAACTTTATTTTTGTTCAAATTTTTAAGATTGTCAAAAGCAATGTTGTATGAGTACGCTACTCATAACAATGGGTCATATGGATTTTTTTTGCAAAAATTTCATCATCTTTAATCTAGTTTTTAATTTGTACACGTGATTATATATGTATTTCCACACATGTGAGTCTAAACACGACCGATTTTGGAGCACCTTAATTTTTGTTAAAATTTTTAAGATTGACAAAAGCAATGTTGTATGAGTACGCTACTAATAACCATGCGTCATATGAACTTTTTTTGGAATAATTTCATTATCTTTAATCGAGTTTTTATTTTGTACATGTGATTATATATGTATTTCCACACAGTTGAGTCTAAATACGACCGATTTTGGAGCAACTTAATTTTTGTTCAAATTTTTAAGATTGTCAAAAGCAATGTTGTATGAGTACGCTACTCATAACAATGGGTCATATGGATTTTTTTTTCAAAAATTTCATCATCTTCAATCGAGTTTTTATTTTGTACACGTGATTATATATTTATTTCCACACATTTGAGTCTAACCACGGCCGATTTTGGAGCAACTTAATTTTTGTTCACATTTTTAAGATTGTCAAAAGCAATGTTGTATGAGTACGCTACTCATAATAATGGGTCATATGGATTTTTTTTGCAAAAATTTCATCATCTTTAATCGAGTTATTATTTTGTGCACGTGATTATATACGTATTTCCACACATTTGAGTCTAAACCCGACCGATTTTGGAGCAATTTAATTTTTGTTCAAATTTTTAAGATTGTCAAAAGCAATGTTGTATGAGTACGCTACTAATAACCATGCGTCATATGAACTTTTTTTGGAATAATTTCATTATCTTTAATCGAGTTTTTATTTTGTACATGTGATTATATATGTATTTCCACACATTTGAGTCTAAATACGACCGATTTTGGAGCAACTTAATTTTTGTTCAAATTTTTAAGATTGTCAAAAGCAATGTTGTATGAGTACGCTACTCGTAACAATTGGTCATATGGTTTTTTTTTGCAAAAATTTTATCATCTTTAATCGAGTTTTCATTTTGCACAAGTGATTATATATGTCATTCCACACATTTGAGTCTAAACCCGACCGATTTTGGAGAAACCTAATATTTGTTCAAATTTTTAAGATTGTCAAAAGCAATGTTGTATGAGTACGCTACTCATAACAATGCGTCATATGAATTTTTTTTGGAAAAATTTCATCATCTTTAATCGAGTTTTTATTTTGTACACGTGATTATATATGTATTTCCACACATTTGAGTCTAAACCCGACCGATTTTAGAGCAACTTAATTTTTGTTCAAATTTTTAAGATTGTCAAAAGCAATGTTGTATGCGTACTCATAACAATGGGTCATATGGATTTTTTTTGCAAAAACTTCATCATCTTTAATCGAGTTTTTATTTTGTACAAGTGTTTATATATGCATTTCCACACATTTGTGTCTAAACCCAACCGATTTTGGAGAAACCTAATATTTGTTCAAATTTTTAAGATTGTCAAAAGCAATGTTGTATGAGTACGCTACTCATAACAATGCGTCATATGAATTTTTTTTGGAAAAATTTCATTATCTTTAATCGAGTTTTAATTTTGTACACGTGATTATATATGTATTTCCACACATTTGAGTCTAATTCCGACCGATTTTGGAGCAACTTAATTTTTGTTCAACTTTTGAAGATTGTCAAAAGCAATGCTGTATGAGTACGCTACTCTTAACCATGGGTCATATGAATTTTTTCTTCAAAAATTTCATCATCTTTAATCGAGTTTTTATTTTGTACACGTAATTATATATGTATTTCCACACATTTGAGTCTAAACCCGACCGATTTTGGAGCAATTTAATTTTTGTTCAAATTTTTAAGATTGTCAAAAGCAATGTTGTATGAGTACGCTACTCATAACAATGGGTCATATAGATTGTTTTTGCAAAAATTTCATCTTCATTAATCGAGTTTTTATTTTGTACAAGTGATTATATATGTATTTCCACACATTTGAGTCTCAACCCGACCGATTTTGGAGCAACTTAATTTTTGCTAAAATTTTTAAGATTGTCCAAAGCAATGTTGTATGAGTACGCTACTCATAACAATGCGTCATATGAATTTTTTTTGCAAAAATTGCATCATCTTTAATCGAGTTTTTATTTTGTACAAGTGATTATATATGTATTTCCACACATTTGAGTCTAAACCCGACCGATTTTGGAGCAACTTAATTTTTGTTCAAATTTTTAAGATTTTCAAAAGCAATGTTGTATGAGTACGCTACTCATAACAATGGGTCATATGGATTTTTTTTGCAAAAATTTCATCATCTTTAATCGAGTTTTTATTTTGTACACGTGATTATATATATATTTCCACACATTTGAGTCTAAACCCGACCGATTTTGGAGCAATTTAATTTTTGTTCAAATTTTTAAGATTGTCAAAAGCAATGTTGTATGAGTACGCTACTCATAACAATGGGTCATATAGATTGTTTTTGCAAAAATTTCATCTTCATTAATCGAGTTTTTATTTTGTACAAGTGATTATATATGTATTTCCACACATTTGAGTCTAAACCCGACCGATTTTGGAGCAACTTAATTTTTGTTCAACTTTTGAAGATTGTCAAAAGCAATGTTGTATGAGTACGCTACTCATAACAATGGGTCATATAGATTTTTTTTGCAAAAATTTCATCATCTTTTATCGAGTTTTTATTTTGTACAAGTGATTATATATGTATGTATTTCCACACATTTGAGTCTAAACCCGACCGCTTTTGGAGCAACTTAATTTTTGTTCAAATTTTTAAGATTGTCAAATGCAATGTTGTATGAGTACGCTACTCATAACAATGCGTCATATGAATTTTTTTTGCAAAAGTTTCACCATCTTTAATCGAGTTTTTATTTTGTACACGTGATTATATATGTATTTCCACACATTTGAGTCTAAACCCGACCGATTTTGGAGCAACTTAATTTTTGTTCAACTTTTGAAGATTGTCAAAAGCAATGTTGTATGAGTACGCTACTCATAACAATGCATCATATGAATTTTTTTTGCAAAAATTGCATCATCTTTAATCGAGTTTTTATTTTGTACACGTGATTATATATTTATTTCCACGCATTTGAGTCTAATGTTGTATGTGTACCCTACTCATAACAATGGGTCGTATGGATTTTTTTTGCAAAAATTTCATCATCTTTAATCGAGTTTTTATTTTGTACAAGTGATTATATATATATTTCCACACATTTGAGTCTAAACCCGACCTATTTTGGAGCAACTTAATTTTTGTTCAAATTTTTAAGATTTTCAAAAGCAATGTTGTATGAGGACGCTACTCATAACAATGGGTCATATGGATTTTTTTTGCAAAAATTTCATCATCTTTAATCGAGTTTTTATTTTGTACACGTGATTATATATGTATTTCCACACATTTGAGTCTAAACCCGACCGATTTTGGAGCAACTTAATTTTTGTTCAAATTTTTAAGATTGTCAAAAGCAATGTTGTATGAGTACGCTACTCATAACAATGGGTCATATAGATTTTTTTGCAAAAATTTCATCATCTTTAATCGAGTTTTTATTTTGTACAAGTGATTATATATGTATTTCCACACATTTGAGTCTAAACCCGACCGATTTTGGAGCAACTTAATTTTTGTTCAACTTTTGAAGATTGTCAAAAGCAATGTTGTATGAGTACGCTACTCATAACAATGTGTCATATGGATTTTTTTTGCAAAAATTTCATCATCTTTAATCGAGTTTTTATTTTGTACACGTGATTATATATGTCATTCCACACATGTGAGTCTAAACCCGACCGATTTTGGAGCAACTTAATTTTTGTTCAAATTTTTAAGATTTTCAAAAGCAATGTTGTATGAGTACGCTACTCATAACAATGGGTCATATGGTTTTTTTTTGCAAAAATTTTATCATCTTTTATCGAGTTTTCATTTTGTACACGTGATTATATGTATATGTATTTCCACACATTTGAGTCTAAACCCGACCGATTTTAGAGCAACTTAATTTTTGTTAAAATATTTAAGATTGTAAAAGCAATGTTGTATGAGTACGCTACTCATAACAATGCGTCATATGAATTTTTTTGCAAAAATTTCATCATCTTAATCGAGTTTTTATTTTGTACACGTGATTATATATGTATTTCCACACATTTGAGTCTAAACCCGACCGATTTTGGAGCAACTTAATTTTTGTTCAAATTTTTAAGATTGTCAAAAGCAATGTTGTATGAGTACGCTACTCATAACAATGCATCATATGAATTTTTTTTGCAAAAATTGCATCATCTTTAATCGAGTTTTTATTTTGTACACGTGATTATATATTTATTTCCACACATTTGAGTCTAAACCCGACCGATTTTGGAGCAACTTAATTTTTGTTCAAATTTTGAAGATTGTCAAAAGCAATGTTGTATGAGTACGCTACTCATAACCATGGGTCATATGAATTTCATCATCTTTAATCGAGTTTTTATTTTGTACACGTGATTATATATGTATTTCCACACATTTGAGTCTAAACCCGACCGATTTTGGAGCAACTTAATTTTTGTTCAAATTTTGAAGATTGTCAAAAGCAATGTTGTATGAGTACGCTACTCATAACAATGGGTCATATGTATTTTTTTTGCAAAAATTTCATCTTCTTTAATCGAGTTTTTATTTTGTACACGTGATTATATGTATATGTATTTCCACACATTTTTTAAGATTGTCAAAAGCAATGTTGTATGAGTACGCTACTCATAACAATGCGTCATATGAATTTTTTTTGCAAAAATTCCTTCATCTTTAATCGAGTTTTTATTTTGGACAAGTGATTATGTATATATGTATTTCCACACATTTGAGTCTCAACCCGACCGATTTTGGAGCAACTTAATTTTTGCTAAAATTGGGTCATATAGATTTTTTTTGCAAAAATTTCATCATCTTTAATCGAGTTTTTATTTTGTATAAGTGATTATATATGTATTTCCACACATTTGAGTCTAAACCCGACCGATTTTGGAGCAACTTAATTTTTGTTCAAATTTTTAAGATTGTCAAAAGCAATGTTGTATGAGTACGCTACTCATAACCATTGGTCATATGAATTTTTTTGCAAAAATTTCATCATCTTTAATCGAGTTTTTATTTTGTACAAGTGATTATATATGTATTTCCACACATTTGAGTCTAAACCCGACCGATTTTGGAGCAACTTAATTTTTGTTCAAATTTTTAAGATTGTCAAAAGCAATGTTGTATGAGTACGCTACTCATAACAATGCGTCATATGAATTTTTTTTGCAAAAATTTCTTCATCTTTAATCGAGTTTTTATTTTGTACAAGTGATTATATATGTATTTCCACACATTTGAGTCTAAACCCGACCGATTTTGGAGCAACTTAATTTTTGTTCAAATTTTTAAGATTGTCAAAAGCTACTCATAACCATTGGTCATATGAATTTTTTTGCAAAAATTTCATCATCTTTAATCGAGTTTTTATTTTGTACAAGGGATTATATATGTATTTCCACACATTTGAGTCTAAACCCGACCGATTTTGGAGCAACTTAATTTTTGTTCAAATTTTTAAGATTGTCAAAAGCAATGTTGTATGAGTACGCTACTCATAACAATGCGTCATATGAATTTTTTTTGCAAAAATTTCTTCATCTTTAATCGAGTTTTTATTTTGGACAAGTGATTATGTATATATGTATTTCCACACATTTGAGTCTCAACCCGACCGATTTTGGAGCAACTTAATTTTTGCTAAAATTGGGTCATATAGATTTTTTTGCAAAAATTTCATCATATTTAATCGAGTTTTTATTTTGTACAAGTGATTATATATGTATTTCCACACATTTGAGTCTAAACCCGACCGATTTTGGAGCAACTTAATTTTTGTTCAACTTTTGAAGATTGGCAAAAGCAATGTTGCATGAGTACGCTACTCATAACAATGTGTCATATGGATTTTTTTTGCAAAAATTTCATCATCTTTAATCGAGTTTTTATTTTGTACAAGTGATTATATATGTCATTCCACACATTTGAGTCTAAACCCGACCGATTTTGGAGCAACTTAATTTTTGTTTAAATTTTTAAGATTGTCAAAAGCAATGTTGTATGAGTACGCTACTCATAACCATGGGTCATATGAATTTTTTTGCAAAAATTTCATCATCTTTAATCGAGTTTTTATTTTGTACACGTGATTATATATGTATTTCCACACATTTGAGTCTAAACCCGACCGATTTTGGAGCAACTTAATTTTTGTTCAAATTTTTAAGATTGTCAAAAGCAATGTTGTATGAGTACGCTACTCATAACCATGGGTCATATGAATTTTTTCTTCAAAAATTTCATCATCTTTAATCGAGTTTTTATTTTGTACACATAATTATATATGTATTTCCACACATTTGAGTCTAAACCCGACCGATTTTGGAGCAACTTAATTTTTGTTCAAATTTTGAAGATTGTCAAAAGCAATGTTGTATGAGTACGCTACTCATAACAATGGGTCATATGGATTTTTTTTGCAAAAATTTCATCATCTTTAATCGAGTTTTTATTTTGTACAAGTGATTATATATGTCATTCCACACATTTGAGTCTAAACCCGACCGATTTTGGAGCAACTTAATTTTTGTTCAAATTTTTAAGATTTTCAAAAGCAATGTTGTATGAGTACGCTACTCATAACAATGCGTCATATGAATTTTTTTGCAAACATTTCATCATCTTTAATCGAGTTTTTATTTTGTACACGTGATTATATATGTATTTCCACACATTTGAGTCTCAACCCGACCGATTTTGGAGCAACTTAATTTTTGCTAAAATTGGGTCATATAGATTTTTTTTTGGAAAAATTTCATCATCTTTAATCGAGTTTTTATTTTGTACAAGTGATTATATATGTATTTCCACACATTTGAGTCTAAACCCGACCGATTTTGGAGCAACTTAATTTTTGTTCAAATTTTTAAGATTGTCAAAAGCAATGTTGTATGAGTACGCTACTCATAACCATTGGTCATATGATTTTTTTTGCAAAAATTTCTTCATCTTTAATCGAGTTTTTATTTTGGACAAGTGATTATGTATATATGTATTTCCACACATTTGAGTCTCAACCCGACCGATTTTGGAGCAACTTAATTTTTGCTAAAATTGGGTCATATAGATTTTTTTTGCAAAAATTTCATCATCTTTAATCGAGTTTTTATTTTGTATAAGTGATTATATATGTATTTCCACACATTTGAGTCTAAACCCGACCGATTTTGGAGCAACTTAATTTTTGTTCAAATTTTTAAGATTGTCAAAAGCAATGTTGTATGAGTACGCTACTCATAACAATGGGTCATATGGATTTTTTTTGCAAAAATTTAGACTCAAATGTGTGGAAATACATATATAATCACGTGTACAAAATTAAAACTCGATTAAAGATGATGAAATTTTTCCAAAAAAAATTCATATGACGCATTGTTATGAGTAGCGTACTCATACAACATTGCTTTTGACAATCTTAAAAATTTGAACAAATATTAGGTTGCTCCATAATCGGTTGGGTTTAGACTCAAATGTGTGGAAATGCATATATAATCACTTGTACAAAATAAAAACTCGATTAAAGATGATGAAATTTTTGCAAAAAAAATCCATATGACCCATTGTTATGAGTAGGGTACTTATACAACATTGCTTTTGACAATCTTAAATATTTTAACAAAAATTAAGTTGCTCTAAAATCGGTCGGGTTTAGACTCAAATGTGTGGAAATACATATATGTACATATAATCACGTGTGCAAAATGAAAACTCGATTAAAGATGATAAAATTTTTGCAAAAAAAAACCATATGACCCATGGTTATGAGTAGCGTACTCATACAACATTGCTTTTGAAAATCTTAAAAATTTTAATAAAAATTAAGTTGCTCCAAAATCGGTCGGGTTTAGACTCAAATGTGTGGAAATACATAAATAATCACGTGTACAAAATAAAAACTCGATTAAAGATGATGAAATATTTGCAAAAAAAATTCATATGACGCGTTGTTATGAGTAGCGTACTCATACAACATTGCTTTTGACAATCTTCAAAATTTGAACAAAAATTAAGTTGCTCCAAAATCGGTCGGGTTGAGACTCAAATGTGTGGAAATACATATATGTATAATCACGTGTACACAATAAAAACTCGATTAAAGATGATGAAATTTTTGCAAAAAAATTCATATGACGCATTGTTATGAGTAGCGTACTCATACAACATTGCTTTTGACAATCTTAAAAATTTTAACATATATTAGGTTGCTCCAAAATCGGTTGGGTTTAGACTCAAATGTGTGGAAATACATATATAATCACTTGTACAAAATAAAAAATTCGATTAAAGATGATGAAATTTTTGCAAAAAAAATCCATATGACCCATTGTTATGAGTAGGGTACTCATACAACATTGCTTTTGACAATCTTAAAAATTTGAACAAAAATTAAGTTGCTCCAAAATCGGTCGGGTTCAGTCTCAAATGTGTGGAAATACATATATAATCACGTGTACAAAATAAAAACTCGATTAAAGATGATAAAATTTTTGCAAAAAAAAGCCATATGACCCATGGTTATGACTAGCGTACTTATACAACATTGCTTTTGACAATCTTCAAAATTTGAACAAAAATTAAGTTGCTCCAAAATCGGTCGCGTTTAGACTCAACTGTGTGGAAATAAATATGTATATAATCACGTGTACAAAATAAAAACTCGATTAAAGATGATGCAATTTTTGCAAAAAAAATTCATATGATGCGTTGTTATGAGTAGCGTACTCATACAACATTGCTTTTGACAATCTTAAAAATTTGAACAAAAATTAAGTTGCTCCAAAATCGGTCGGGTTTAGACTCAAATGTGTGGAAATACATATATAATCACGTGTACAAAATAAAAACTCGATTAAAGATGATGAAATTTTTGCAAAAAAAATTCATATGATGCGTTGTTATGAGTAGCGTACTCATACAACATTGCTTTTGACAATCTTAAAAATTTGAACAAAAATTAAATTGCTCCAAAATCGGTCGGGTTGAGACTCAATTGTGTGGAAATACATATATAATCACGTGTCCACAATAAAAACTCGATTAAAGATGATGAAATTTTTGCAAAAAAATTCATATGACGCATTGTTATGAGTAGCGTACTCATACAACATTGCTTTTGACAATCTTAAAAATTTGAACAAAAATTAAGTTGCTCCAAAATCGGTCGGGTTTAGACTCAAATGTGTGGAAATACAAATATAATCACGTCTACAAAATAAAAACTCGATTAAAGATTATGAAATTTTTGCAAAAAAAATTCATATGACGCATTGTTATGAGTAGCGTACTCATACAACATTGCTTTTGACAATCTTAAAAATTGGAACAAAAATTAAGTTGCTCCAAAATCGGTCGGGTTTAGACACAAATGTGTGGAAATACATATACATATAATACCGTGTACAAAATAAAAACTCGATTAAAGAAGATGAAATTTTTGCAAAAAAAATCCATATGACCCATTGTTATTAGAAGCGTACTCATACAACATTGCTTTTGACAATCTTCAAAATTTGAACAAAAATTAAGTTGCTCAAAAATCGGTCGGGTTTAGACTCATATATGTGGAAATACATATATAATCACTTGTACAAAATAAAAATTCGATTAAAGATGATGAAATTTTTGCAGAAAAAATCCATATGACGCATTGTTATGAGTAGCGTACTCATACAACATTGCTTTTGACAATCTTCAAAATTGGAACAAAAATTAAGTTGCTCCAAAATCGGTCGGGTTTAGACTCAAATGTGTGGAAATACATATATAATTACGTGTACAAAATAAAAACTCGATTAAAGATGATGAAGTTTTTGAAGAAAAAATTCATATGACCCATTGTTATGAGTAGCGTACTCATACAACATTGCTTTTGACAATCTTCAAAAGTTGAACAAAAATTAAGTTGCTCCAAAATCGATCGGGCTTAGACTCAAATGTGTGGAAATACATATATAATCACGTGTACAAAATTAAAACTCGATTAAAGATGATGAAATTTTTCCAAAAAAAATTCATATGACGCATTGTTATGAGTAGCGTACTCATACAACATTGCTTTTGACAATCTTAAAAATTTGAACAAATATTAGGTTGCTCCAAAATCGGTTGGGTTTAGACTCAAATGTGTGGAAATGCATATATAATCACTTGTACAAAATAAAAACTCGATTAAAGATGATGAAATTTTTGCAAAAAAAAACCATATGACCCATGGTTATGAGTAGCGTACTCATACAACATTGCTTTTGAAAATCTTAAAAATTTTAATAAAAATTAAGTTGCTCCAAAATCGGTCGGGTTTAGACTCAAATGTGTGGAAATACATAAATAATCACGTGTACAAAATAAAAACTCGATTAAAGATGATGAAATATTTGCAAAAAAAATTCATATGACGCGTTGTTATGAGTAGCGTACTCATACAACATTGCTTTTGACAATCTTAAAAATTTGAACAAAAATTAAGTTGCTCCAAAATCGGTCGGGTTGAGACTCAAATGTGTGGAAATACATACATATATAATCACGTGTACACAATAAAAACTTGATTAAAGATGATGAAATTTTTGCAAAAAAATTCATATGACGCATTGTTATGAGTAGCGTACTCATACAACATTGCTTTTGACAATCTTAAAAATTTGAACAAAAAATAAGTTGCTCCAAAATCGGTCGCGTTTAGACTCATATATGTGGAAATACATATATAATCACTTGTACAAAATAAAAACTCGATTAAAGATGATGCAATTTTTGCAAAAAAAATTCATATGACGCATTGTTATGAGTAGCGTACTCATACCACATTGCTTTTGACAATCTTAAAAATTTGAACAAAAATTAAGTTGCTCCAAAATCGGTCGGGTTTAGACACATATGTGTGGAAGTACATATACATATAATCACGTGTACAAAATAAAAACTCGATTAAAGAAGATGCAATTTTTGCAAAAAAAATCCATATGACCCATTGTTATGAGTAGCGTACTCATACAACATTGCTTTTGACAATCTCCAAAATTTGAACAAAAATTAAGTTGCTCCAAAATCGGTCGGGTTTAGACACAAATGTGTGGAAGTACATATACATATAATCACGTGTACAAAATAAAAACTCGATTAAAGATGAAATTTTTGCAAAAAAAATCCATATGACCCATTGTTATGAGTAGCGTACTCATACAACATTGCTTTTGACAATCTTAAAAATTTGAACAAAAATTAAGTTGCTCCAAAATCGGTCGGGTTTAGACTCAAATGTGTGGAAATACATATATAATCACGTGTACACAATAAAAACTCGATTAAAGATGATGAAATTTTTGCAAAAAAATTCATATGACGCATTGTTATGAGTAGCGTACTCATACAACATTGCTTTTGACAATCTTAAAAATTGGAACAAATATTAAGTTGCTCCAAAATCGGTCGGGTTGAGACTCAAATGTGTGGAAATACATATATAATCACGTGTACACAATAAAAACTCGATTAAAGATGATGAAACTTTTGCAAAAAAATTCATATGACGCATTGTTATGAGTAGCGTACTCATACAACATTGCTTTTGACAATCTTAAAAATTTGAACAAAAATTAAGTTGCTCCAAAATCGGTCGGGTTTAGACTCATATATGTGGAAATACATATATAATCACTTGTACAAAATAAAAACTCGATTAAAGATGATGCAATTTTTGCAAAAAAAATTCATATGACCCATTGTTATGAGTAGCGTACTCATACAACATTGCTTTTGAAAATCTTAAAAATTTTAACAAAAATTAAGTTGCTCCAAAATCGGTCGGGTTTAGACTCAAATGTATGGAAATACATATACATATAATCACTTGTAAAAATAAAAAATCGATTAAAGATGATGAAATTTTTGCAAAAAAAATCTATATGACCCATTGTTATGAGTAGCGTACTCATACAACATTGCTTTTGACAATCTTAAAAATTTGAACAAAAATTAAGTTGCTCCAAAATCGGTCGGGTTTAGACTCAAATATGTATAAATACATATATAATCACTTGTACAAAATAAAAACTCGATTAAAGATGAAGAAATTTAAAAAAAAAAAATCCATATGACACATTGTTATGAGTAGCGTACTCATACAACATTGCTTTTGACAATCTTCAAAAGTTGAACAAAAATTAAGCTGCTCCAAAATCGGTCGGGTTTAGACTCAAATGTATGGAAATACATATACATATAATCACTTGTAAAAATAAAAAATCGATTAAAGATGATGAAATTTTTGCAAAAAAAATCTATATGACCCATTGTTATGAGTAGCGTACTCATACAACATTGCTTTTGACAATCTTAAAAATTTGAACAAAAATTATGTTGCTCCAAAATCGGTCGGGTTTAGACTCAAATGTGTGGAAATACATACATATATAATCACGTGTACAAAATAAAAACTCGCTGCAAGATGATGAAGTTTTTGCAAAAAAAACATATGACCCATTGTTATGAGTAGTGTACTCATACAACATTGCTTTTGAAAATCTTAAAAATTTTAACAAAAATTAAGTTGCTCCAAAATCGGTTGGGTTTAGACTCAAATGTGTGGAAATAAATATATAATCACGTGTACAAAATAAAAACTCGATTAAATATGATGCAATTTTTGCAAAAAAAATTCATATGACGCATTGTTATGAGTAGCGTACTCATACAACATTGCTTTTGACAATCTTAAAAATTTTAGCAAAAATTAAGTTGCTCCAAAATCGGTCGGGTTGAGACTCAAATGTGTGGAAATACATATAGTTATAATCACGTGAACAAAATAAAAACTCGATTAAAAATGATAAAATTTTTGCAAAAAAATTCATATGACGCATTGTTATGAGTAGCGTACTCATACAACATTACTTTTGACAATCTTCAAAAGTTGAACAAAAATTAAGTTGCTCCAAAATCGGTCGGGTTTAGACTCAAATGTGTGGAAATACATATATAATCACGTGTACAAAATTAAAACTCGATTAAAGATGATGAAATTTTTCCAAAAAAAATTCATATGACGCATTGTTATGAGTAGCGTACTCATACAACATTGCTTGTGACAATCTTAAAAATTTGAACAAATATTAGGTTGCTCCAAAATCGGTTGGGTTTAGACTCAAATGTGTGGAAATGCATATATAATTACGTGTACAAAATAAAAACTCGATTAAATATGATGAAATTTTTGAAGAAAAAATTCATATGACCCATGGTTATGAGTAGCGTACTCAAAATTAAGTTGCTCCAAGATCGGTCGAGTTTAGACTCAAATGTGTGGAAATACATATATAATCACGTGTACAAAATTAAAACTCGATTAAAGATGATGAAATTTTTCCAAAAAAAATTCATATGACGCATTGTTATGAGTAGCGTACTCATACAACATTGCTTTTGACAATCTTAAAAATTTTAACAAATATTAGGTTGCTCCAAAATCGGTTGGGTTTAGACTCAAATGTGTGGAAATGCATATATAATAACTTATACAAAATAAAAACTCGATTAAAGATGATGAAATTTTTGCAAAAAAAATCCATATGACCCATTGTTATGAGTAGGGTACTCATACAACATTACTTTTGACAATCTTCAAAAGTTGAACAAAAATTAAGTTGCTCCAAAATCGGTCGGGTTTAGACTCAAATGTGTGGAAATACATATATAATCACTTGTACAAAATAAAAACCCGATTAAAGATGATGAAATTTTTGCAAAAAAAATCTATATGACCCATTGTAATGAGTAGCGTACTCATACAACATTGCTTTTGACAATCTTAAAAATTTGAACAAAAATTAAGTTGCTCCAAAATCGGTCGGGTTTAGACACAAATGTGTGGAAATACAT
This sequence comes from Philophylla caesio, assembly GCA_963971545.1. Lineage (NCBI taxonomy): Eukaryota > Metazoa > Arthropoda > Insecta > Diptera > Tephritidae > Philophylla > Philophylla caesio. The sequence continues at coordinate 84,049,121 of OZ020607.1, forward strand.
ATACATATAATCACGTGTACAAAATAAAAACTCGGTTAAAGATGATGAAATTTTTGCAAAAAAAATCCATATGACCCATTGTTATGAGTAGCGTACGCATACAACATTGCTTTTGACAATCTTCAAAATTTTAACAAAAATTAAGTTGCTCCAAAATCGGTCGGGTGTAGACTCAAATGTGTGGAAATAAATATATAATCACGTGTACAAAATAAAAACTCGATTAAAGATGATGAAATTTTTGCAAAAAAAATTCATATGACGCATTGTTATGAGTAGCGTACTCAAACCACATTGCTTTTGACAATCTTAAAAATTTGAACAAAAATTAAGTTGCTCCAAAATCGGCCGGGTTTAGACACAAATGTGTGGAAGTACATATACATATAATCACGTGTACAAAATAAAAACTCGATTAAAGAAGATGAAATTTTTGCAAAAAAAATCCATATGACCCATTGTTATGAGTAGCGTACTCATACAACATTGCTTTTGACAATCTCCAAAATTTGAACAAAAATTAAGTTGCTCCAAAATCGGTCGGGTTTAGACTCAAATGTGTGGAAATACATATATAATTACGTGTACCAAATAAAAACTCGATTAAAGATGATATAATTTTTGAAGAAAAAATTCATATGACCCATGGTTATGAGTAGCGTACTCATACAACATTGCTTTTGACAATCTTCAAAAGTTGAACAAAAATTATGTTGCTCCAAAAGCGGTCGGGTTTAGACTCAAATGTGTGGAAATACATATATAATCACTTGTATAAAATTAAAAATCGATTAAAGATGATGAAATATTTCCAAAAAAAATTCATATGACGCATTGTTATGAGTAGCGTACTTTTAACATATATAAGGTTGCTCCAAAATCGGTTGGGTTAAGACTCAATGGTGTGGAAATACATATATAATCACTTGTACAAAATAAAAATTCGATTAAAGATGATGAAATTTTTGCAAAAAAAATCCATATGACCCATTGTTATGACTAGGGTACTCATACAACATTGCTTTTGACAATCTTAAAAATTTGAACAAAAATTGAGTTGCTCCAAAATCGGTCGGGTTTAGTCTCAAATGTGTGGAAATACATATATAATCACGTGTACAAAATAAAAACTCGATTAAAGATGATAAAATTTTTGCAAAAAAAAGCCATATGACCCATGGTTATGACTAGCGTACTTATACAACATTGCTTTTGACAATCTTCAAAATTTGAACAAAAATTAAGTTGCTCCAAAATCGGTCGCGTTTAGACTCAACTGTGTGGAAATAAATATATAATCACGTGTACAAAATAAAAACTCGATTAAAGATGATGCAATTTTTGCAAAAAAAATTCATATGACGCGTTGTTATGAGTAGCGTACTCATACAACATTGCTTTTGACAATCTTAAAAATTTGAACAAAAATTAAGTTGCTCCAAAATCGGTCGGGTTGAGACTCAATTGTGTGGAAATACATATATAATCACGTGTCCACAATAAAAACTCGATTAAAGATGATGAAATTTTTGCAAAAAAATTCATATGACGCATTGTTATGAGTAGCGTACTCATACAACATTGCTTTTGACAATCTTAAAAATTTGAACAAAAATGAAGTTGCTCCAAAATCAGTCGGGTTTAGACTCAAATGTGTGGAAATACATATATAATCACGTGTACAAAATAAAAACTCGATTAAAGATGATGCAATTTTTGAAAAAAAAATCATGTGACGCATTGTTATGAGTAGCGTACTCATACAACATTGCTTTTGACAATCTTCAAAATTTGAACAAAAATTAAGTTGCTCCAAAATATGACCCATTGTTATTAGAAGCGTACTCATACAACATTGCTTTTGACAATCTTCAAAATTTGAACAAAAATTAAGTTGCTCCAAAATCGGTCGGGTTTAGACTCATATATGTGGAAATACATATATAATCACTTGTACAAAATAAAAACTCGATTAAAGATGATGAAATTTTTGCAGAAAAAATCCATATGACGCATTGTTATGAGTAGCGTACTCATACAACATTGCTTTTGACAATCTTCAAAATTGGAACAAAAATTAAGTTGCTCCAAAATCGGTCGGGTTTAGACTCAAATGTGTGGAAATACATATATAATTACGTGTACAAAATAAAAACTCGATTAAAGATGATGAAGTTTTTGAAGAAAAAATTCATATGACCCATGGTTATGAGTAGCGTACTCATACAACATTGCTTTTGACAATCTTCAAAAGTTGAACAAAAATTAAGTTGCTCCAAAATCGGTCGGGTTTAGACTCAAATGTGTGGAAATACATATATAATCACGTGTATAAAATTAAAACTCGATTAAAGATGATAAAATTTTTGCAAAAAAAAGCCATATGACCCATGGTTATGACTAGCGTACTTATACAACATTGCTTTTGACAATCTTCAAAATTTGAACAAAAATTAAGTTGCTCCAAAATCGGGTTGAGACTCAATTGTGTGGAAATACATATATAATCACGTGTCCACAATAAAAACTCGATTAAAGATGATGAAATTTTTGCAAAAAAATTCATATGACGCATTGTTATGAGTAGCGTACTCATACAACATTGCTTTTGACAATCTTAAAAATTTGAACAAAAATTAAGTTGCTCCAAAATCGGTCGGGTTTAGACTCAAATGTGTGGAAATACATATACAATCACGTGTACAAAATAAAAACTCGATTAAAGATGATGCAATTTTTGAAAAAAAAATCATGTGACGCATTGTTATGAGTAGCGTACTCATACAACATTGCTTTTGACAATCTTAAAAATTTGAACAAAAATTAAGTTGCTCCAAAATCGGTCGGGTTTAGACTCAAATGTGTGGAAATACATATATAATCACGTGTACAAAATAAAAACTCGATTAAAGATTATGAAATTTTTGCAAAAAAAATTCATATGACGCATTGTTATGAGTAGCGTACTCATACAACATTGCTTTTGACAATCTTAAAAATTTGAACAAAAATTAAGTTGCTCCAAAATCGGTCGGGTTTAGACACAAATGTGTGGAAATACATATACATATAATACCGTGTACAAAATAAAAACTCGATTAAAGATGATGAAATTTTTGCAAAAAAAATCCATATGACCCATTGTTATTAGAAGCGTAGTCATACAACATTGCTTTTGACAATCTTAAAAATTTGAACAAAAATTAAGTTGCTCCAAAATCGGTCGGGTTTAGACACAAATGTGTGGAAGTACATATTCATATAATCACGTGTACAAAATAAAAACTCGATTAAAGAAGATGAAATTTTTGCAAAAAAAATCCATATGACCCATTGTTATGAGTAGCGTACTCATACAACATTGCTTTTGACAATCTCCAAAATTTGAACAAAAATTAAGTTGCTCCAAAATCGGTCGGGTATAGACTCAAATGTGTGGAAATACATATATAATCACGTGTACAAAATTAAAACTCGATTAAAGATGATGCAATTTTTGAAAAAAAAATCATGTGACGCATTGTTATGAGTAGCGTACTCATACAACATTGCTTTTGACAATCTTCAAAATTTGAACAAAAATTAAGTTGCTCCAAAATATGACTCATTGTTATTAGAAGCGTACTCATACAACATTGCTTTTGACAATCTTCAAAATTTGAACAAAAATTAAGTTGCTCCAAAATCGGTCGGGTTTAGACTCATATATGTGGAAATACATATATAATCACTTGTACAAAATAAAAACTCGATTAAAGATGATGAAATTTTTGCAGAAAAAATCCATATGACGCATTGTTATGAGTAGCGTACTCATACAACATTGCTTTTGACAATCTTCAAAATTGGAACAAAAATTAAGTTGCTCCAAAATCGGTCGGGTTTAGACTCAAATGTGTGGAAATACATATATAATCACTTGTAAAAAATTAAAACTCGATTAAAGATGATAAAATTTTTGCAAAAAAAAGCCATATGACCCATGGTTATGACTAGCGTACTTATACAACATTGCTTTTGACAATCTTCAAAATTTGAACAAAAATTAGGTTGCTCCAAAATCGGGTTGAGACTCAATTGTGTGGAAATACATATATAATCACGTGTCCACAATAAAAACTCGATTTAAGATGATGAAATTTTTGCAAAAAAATGCATATGACGCATTGTTATGAGTAGCGTACTCATACAACATTGCTTTTGACAATCTTAAAAATTTGAACAAAAATTAAGTTGCTCCAAAATCGGTCGGGTTTAGACTCATATATGTGGAAATACATGTATAATCACTTGTACAAAATAAAAACTCGATTAAAGATGATGAAATTTTTGCAGAAAAAATCCATATGACGCATTGTTATGAGTAGCGTACTCATACAACATTGCTTTTGACAATCTTCAAAATTGGAACAAAAATTAAGTTGCTCCAAAATCGGTCGGGTTTAGACTCAAATGTGTGGAAATACATATATAATTACGTGTACAAAATAAAAACTCGATTAAAGATGATGAAGTTCTTGAAGAAAAAATTCATATGACCCATGGTTATGAGTAGCGTACTCATACAACATTGCTTTTGACAATCTTCAAAAGTTGAACAAAAATTAAGTTGCTCCAAAATCGGTCGGGTTTAGACTCAAATGTGTGGAAATACATATATAATCACGTGTACAAAATAAAAACTCGATTAAAGATGATGAAATTTTTCCAAAAAAAATTCATATGACGCATTGTTATGAGTAGCGTACTCATACAACATTGCTTTTGACAATCTTAAAAATTTGAACAAATATTAGGTTGCTCCAAAATCGGTTGGGTTTAGACTAAATGTGTGGAAATACATATATAATCACGTGTACAAAATAAAAACTCGATTAAAGATGATGAAATTTTTGCAAAAAAAATCCATATGACCCATTGTTATGAGTAGCGTACTCATACAACATTGCTTTTGACAATCTCCAAAATTTGAACAAAAATTAAGTTGCTCCAAAATCGGTCGGGTTTAGACTCAAATGTGTGGAAATACATATATAATTACGTGTACAAAATAAAAACTCGATTAAAGAAGATGAAATTTTTGCAAAAAAAATCCATATGACCCATTGTTATGAGTAGCGTACTCATACCACATTGCTTTTGACAATCTTAAAAATTTGAACAAAAATTAAGTTGCTCCAAAATCGGTCGGGTTTAGACACAAATGTGTGGAAGTACATATACATATAATCACGTGTACAAAATAAAAACTCGATTAAAGAAGATGAAATTTTTGCAAAAAAAATCCATATGACCCATTGTTATGAGTAGCGTACTCATACAGCATTGCTTTTGACAATCTCCAAAATTTGATCAAAAATTAAGTTGCTCCAAAATCGGTCGGGTTTAGACTCAAATGTGTGGAAATACATATATAATTACGTGTACAAAATAAAAACTCGATTAAAGATGATACAATTTTTGAAGAAAAAATTCATATGACCCATGGTTATGAGTAGCGTACTCATACAACATTGCTTTTGACAATTTTCAAAAGTTGAACAAAAATTATGTTGCTCCAAAAGCGGTCGGGTTTAGACTCAAATGTGTGGAAATACATATATAATCACTTGTACAAAATTAAAACTCGATTAAAGATGATGAAATTTTTCCAAAAAAAATTCATATGACGCATTGTTATTAGTAGCGTACTCATACAACATTGCTTTTGACAATCTTAAAAATTTTAACATATATTAGGTTGCTCCAAAATAGGTTGGGTTTAGACTCAATGGTGTGGAAATACATATATAATCACTTGTACAAAATAAAAATTCGATTAAAGATGATGAAATTTTTGCAAAAAAAATCCATATGACCCATTGTTATGAGTAGGGTTCTCATACAACATTGCTTTTGACAATCTTAAAAATTTGAACAAAAATTAAGTTGCTCCAAAATCGGTCGGGTTTAGTCTCAAATGTGTGGAAATACATATATAATAACGTGTACAAAATAAAAACTCGATTAAAGATGATAAAATTTTTGCAAAAAAAAGCCATATGACCCATGGTTATGACTAGCGTACTTATACAACATTGCTTTTGACAATCTTCAAAATTTGAACAAAAATTAAGTTGCTCAAAAATCGGTCGCGTTTAGACTCAACAGTGTGGAAATAAATATATAATCACGTGTACAAAATAAAAACTCGATTAAAGATGATGCAATTTTTGCAAAAAAAATTCATATGACGCGTTGTTATGAGTAGCGTACTCATACAACATTGCTTTTGACAATCTTAAAAATTTGAACAAAAATTAAGTTGCTCCAAAATCGGTCGGGTTGAGACTCAATTGTGTGGAAATACATATATAATCACGTGTCCACAACAAAAACTCGATTAAAGATGATGAAATTTTTGCAAAAAAATTCATATGACGCATTGTTATGAGTAGCGTACTCATACAACATTGCTTTTGACAATCTTAAAAATTTGAACAAAAATGAAGTTGCTCCAAAATCGGTCGGGTTTAGACTCAAATGTGTGGAAATACATATATAATCACGTGTACAAAATAAAAACTCGATTAAAGATGATGCAATTTTTGAAAAAAAAATCATGTGACGCATTGTTATGAGTAGCGTACTCATACAACATTGCTTTTGACAATCTTCAAAATTTGAACAAAAATTAAGTTGCTCCAAAATATGACCCATTGTTATTAGAAGCGTACTCATACAACATTGCTTTTGACAATCTTCAAAATTTGAACAAAAATTAAGTTGCTCCAAAACCGGTCGGGTTTAGACTCATATATGTGGAAATACATATATAATCACGTGTACAAAATAAAAACTCGATTAAAGATGATGAAATTTTTGCAGAAAAAATCCATATGACGCATTGTTATGAGTAGCGTACTCATACAACATTGCTTTTGACAATCTTCAAAATTGGAACAAAAATTAAGTTGCTCCAAAATCGGTCGGGTTTAGACTCAAATGTGTGGAAATACATATATAATTACGTGTACAAAATAAAAACTCGATTAAAGATGATGAAGTTTTTGAAGAAAAAATTCATATGACCCATGGTTATGAGTAGCGTACTCATACAACATTGCTTTTGACAATCTTCAAAAGTTGAACAAAAATTAAGTTGCTCCAAAATCGGTCGGGTTTAGACTCAAATGTGTGGAAATACATATATAATCACGTGTACAAAATTAAAACTCGATTAAAGATGATAAAATTTTTGCAAAAAAAAGCCATATGAACCATGGTTATGACTAGCGTACTTATACAACATTGCTTTTGACAATCTTCAAAATTTGAACAAAAATTAAGTTGCTCCAAAATCGGGTTGAGACTCAATTGTGTGGAAATACATATATAATCACGTGTCCACAATAAAAACTCGATTAAAGATGATGAAATTTTTGCAAAAAAATTCATATGACGCATTGTTATGAGTAGCGTACTCATACAACATTGCTTTTGACAATCTTAAAAATTTGAACAAAAATTAAGTTGCTCCAAAATCGGTCGGGTTTAGACTCAAATGTGTGGAAATACATATATAATCACGTGTACAAAATAAAAACTCGATTAAAGATGATGCAATTTTTGAAAAAAAATTCATATGACGCATTGTTATGAGTAGCGTACTCATACAACATTGCTTTTGACAATCTTAAAAATTTGAACAAAAATTAAGTTGCTCCAAAATCGGTCGGGTTTAGACACAAATGTGTGGAAGTACATATACATATAATCACGTGTACAAAATAAAAACTCGATTAAAGAAGATGAAATTTTTGCAAAAAAAATCCATATGACCCATTGTTATGAGTAGCGTACTCATACAACATTGCTTTTGACAATCTCCAAAATTTGATCAAAAATTAAGTTGCTCCAAAATCGGTCGGGTTTAGACTCAAATGTGTGGAAATACATATATAATTACGTGTACAAAATAAAAACTCGATTAAAGATGATACAATTTTTGAAGAAAAAATTCATATGACCCATGGTTATGAGTAGCGTACTCATACAACATTGCTTTTGACAATTTTCAAAAGTTGAACAAAAATTATGTTGCTCCAAAAGCGGTCGGGTTTAGACTCAAATGTGTGGAAATACATATATAATCACCTGTACAAAATTAAAACTCGATTAAAGATGATGAAATTTTTCCAAAAAAAAATTCATATGACGCATTGTTATGAGTAGCGTACTCATACAACATTGCTTTTGACAATCTTAAAAATTTTAACATATATTAGGTTGCTCCAAAATAGGTTGGGTTTAGACTCAATGGTGTGGAAATACATATATAATCACTTGTACAAAATAAAAATTCGATTAAAGATGATGAAATTTTTGCAAAAAAAATCCATATGACCCATTGTTATGAGTAGGGTTCTCATACAACATTGCTTTTGACAATCTTAAAAATTTGAACAAAAATTAAGTTGCTCCAAAATCGGTCGGGTTTAGTCTCAAATGTGTGGAAATACATATATAATCACGTGTACAAAATAAAAACTCGATTAAAGATGATAAAATTTTTGCAAAAAAAAGCCATATGACCCATGGTTATGACTAGCGTACTTATACAACATTGCTTTTGACAATCTTCAAAATTTGAACAAAAATTAAGTTGCTCCAAAATCGGTCGGGTTGAGACTCAATTGTGTGGAAATACATATATAATCACGTGTCCACAACAAAAACTCGATTAAAGATGATGAAATTTTTGCAAAAAAATTCATATGACGCATTGTTATGAGTAGCGTACTCATACAACATTGCTTTTGACAATCTTAAAAATTTGAACAAAAATGAAGTTGCTCCAAAATCGGTCGCGTTTAGACTCAACAGTGTGGAAATAAATATATAATCACGTGTACAAAATAAAAACTCGATTAAAGATGATGCAATTTTTGCAAAAAAAATTCATATGACGCGTTGTTATGAGTAGCGTACTCATACAACATTGCTTTTGACAATCTTAAAAATTTGAACAAAAATTGAGTTGCTCCAAAATCGGTCGGGTTGAGACTCAATTGTGTGGAAATACATATATAATCACGTGTCCACAACAAAAACTCGATTAAAGATGATGAAATTTTTGCAAAAAAATTCATATGACGCATTGTTATGAGTAGCGTACTCATACAACATTGCTTTTGACAATCTTAAAAATTTGAACAAAAATGAAGTTGCTCCAAAATCGGTCGGGTTTAGACTCAAATGTGTGGAAATACATATATAATCACGTGTACAAAATAAAAACTCGATTAAAGATGATGCAATTTTTGAAAAAAAAATCATGTGACGCATTGTTATGAGTAGCGTACTCATACAACATTGCTTTTGACAATCTTCAAAATTTGAACAAAAATTAAGTTGCTCCAAAATATGACCCATTGTTATTAGAAGCGTACTCATACAACATTGCTTTTGACAATCTTCAAAATTTGAACAAAAATTAAGTTGCTTCAAAACCGGTCGGGTTTAGACTCATATATGTGGAAATACATATATAATCACGTGTACAAAATAAAAACTCGATTAAAGATGATGAAATTTTTGCAGAAAAAATCCATATGACGCATTGTTATGAGTAGCGTACTCATACAACATTGCTTTTGACAATCTTCAAAATTGGAACAAAAATTAAGTTGCTCCAAAATCGGTCGGGTTTAGACTCAAATGTGTGGAAATACATATATAATTACGTGTACAAAATAAAAACTCGATTAAAGATGATGAAGTTTTTGAAGAAAAAATTCATATGACCCATGGTTATGAGTAGCGTACTCATACAACATTGCTTTTGACAATCTTCAAAAGTTGAACAAAAATTAAGTTGCTCCAAAATCGGTCGGGTTTAGACTCAAATGTGTGGAAATACATATATAATCACGTGTACAAAATTAAAACTCGATTAAAGATGATAAAATTTTTGCAAAAAAAAGCCATATGAACCATGGTTATGACTAGCGTACTTATACAACATTGCTTTTGACAATCTTCAAAATTTGAACAAAAATTAAGTTGCTCCAAAATCGGGTTGAGACTCAATTGTGTGGAAATACATATATAATCACGTGTCCACAATAAAAACTCGATTAAAGATGATGAAATTTTTGCAAAAAAATTCATATGACGCATTGTTATGAGTAGCGTACTCATACAACATTGCTTTTGACAATCTTAAAAATTTGAACAAAAATTAAGTTGCTCCAAAATCGGTCGGGTTTAGACTCAAATGTGTGGAAATACATATATAATCACGTGTACAAAATAAAAACTCGATTAAAGATGATGCAATTTTTGAAAAAAAAATCATGTGACGCATTGTTATGAGTAGCGTAGTCATACAACATTGCTTTTGACAATCTTCAACGTTTGAACAAAAATTAAGTTGCTCCAAAATCGGTCGGGTTTAGACTCAAATGTGTGGAAATACATATATAATCACGTGTACAAAATAAAAACTCGATTAAAGATTATGAAATTTTTGCAAAAAAAATTCATATGACGCATTGTTATGAGTAGCGTACTCATACAACATTGCTTTTGACAATCTTGAAAATTTGAACAAAAATTAAGTTGGTCCAAAATCGGTCGGGTTTAGACACAAATGTGTGGAAATACATATACATATACATAATACCGTGTACAAAATAAAAACTCGATTAAAGATGATGCAATTTTTGCAAAAAAAATCCATATGACCCATTGTTATTAGAAGCGTAGTCATACAACATTGCTTTTGACAATCTTCAAAATTTGAACAAAAATTAAGTTGCTCCAAAATCGGTCGGGTTTAGACTCATATATGTGGAAATACATATATAATCACTTGTACAAAATAAAAACTCGATTAAAGATGATGAAATTTTTGCAGAAAAAATCCATATGACGCATTGTTATGAGTAGCGTACTCATACAACATTGCTTTTGACAATCTTCAAAATTGGAACAAAAATTAAGTTGCTCCAAAATCGGTCGGGTTTAGACTCAAATGTGTGGAAATACATATATAATTACGTGTACAAAATAAAAACTCGATTAAAGATGATGAAGTTTTTGAAGAAAAAATTCATATGACCCATGGTTATGAGAAGCGTACTCATACAACATTGCTTTTGACAATCTTCAAAAGTTGAACAAAATTAAGTTGCTCCAAAATCGGTCGGGTTTAGACTCAAATGTGTGGAAATACATATATAATCACGTGTACAAAATTAAAACTCGATTAAAGATGATGAAATTTTTCCAAAAAAAATTCATATGACGCATTGTTATGAGTAGCGTACTCATACAACATTGCTTTTGACAATCTTAAAAATTTGAACAAATATTAGGTTGCTCCAAAATCGGTTGGGTTTAGACTCAAATGTGTGGAAATACATATATAATCACGTGTACACAATAAAAACTCGATTAAAGATGATGAAATTTTTGCAAAAAAATTCATATGACGCATTGTTATGAGTAGCGTACTCATACAACATTGCTTTTGACAATCTTAAAAATTTGAACAAATATTAGGTTGCTCCAAAATCGGTTGGGTTTAGACTCAAATGTGTGGAAATACATATATAATCACGTGTACACAATAAAAACTCGATTAAAGATGATGAAATTTTTGCAAAAAAATTCATATGACGCATTGTTATGAGTAGCGTACTCATACAACATTGCTTTTGATAATTTTAAAAATTTGAACAAAAATTAAGTTGCTCCAAAATCGGTCGGGTTTAGACTCATATATGTGGAAATACATATATAATCACTTGTACAAAATAAAAACTCGATTAAAGATGATGCAATTTTTGCAAAAAAAATTCATATGACGCATTGTTATGAGTAGCGTACTCATACCACATTGGTTTTGACAATCTTCAAAAGTTGAACAAAAATTAAGTTGCTCCAAAATCGGTCGGGTTTAGACTCAAATGTGTGGAAATACATATATAATCACGTGTACAAAATAAAAACTCGATTAAAGATGATGCAATTTTTGCAAAAAAAATTCATATGACGCATTGTTATGAGTAGCGTACTCATACCACATTGCTTTTGACAATCTTAAAAATTTGAACAAAAATTAAGTTGCTCCAAAATCGGTCGGGTTTAGACACAAATGTGTGGAAGTACGTATACATATAATCACGTGTACAAAATAAAAACTCGATTAAAGAAGATGAAATTTTTGCAAAAAAAATCCATATGACCCATTGTTATGAGTAGCGTACTCATACAACATTGCTTTTGACAATCTCCAAAATTTGAACATAAATTAAGTTGCTCCAAAATCGGTCGGGTTTAGACACAAATGTGTGGAAGTACATATATAAGCACGTGTACAAAATAAAAACTCGATTAAAGATGATGCAATTTTTGAAAAAAAAAATCATGTGACGCATGGTTATGAGTAGCGTACTCATACAACATTGCTTTTGACAATCTTCAAAATTTGAACAAAAATTAAGTTGCTCCAAAATCGGTCGGGTTTAGACTCAAATGTGTGGAAATACATATATAATCACGTGTACAAAATAAAAACTCGATTAAAGATTATGAAATTTTTGCAAAAAAAATTCATATGACGCATTGTTATGAGTAGCGTACTCATACAACATTGCTTTTGACAATCTTAAAAATTTGAACAAAAATTAAGTTGCTCCAAAATCGGTCGGGTTTAGACACAAATGTGTGGAAATACATATACATATAATACCGTGTACAAAATAAAAACTCGATTAAAGATGATGAAATTTTTGCAAAAAAAATCCATATGACCCATTGTTATTAGAAGCGTACTCATACAACATTGCTTTTGACAATCTTCAAAATTTGAACAAAAATTAAGTTGCTCCAAAATCGGTCGGGTTTAGACTCATATATGTGGAAATACATATATAATCACTTGTACAAAATAAAAACCCGATTAAAGATGATGACATTTTTGCAGAAAAAATCCATATGACGCATTGTTATGAGTAGCGTACTCATACAACATTGCTTTTGACAATCTTCAAAATTTGAACAAAAATTAAGTTGCTCCAAAATCGGTCGGGTTTAGACTCAAATGTGTGGAAATACATATATAATTACGTGTACAAAATAAAAACTCGATTAAAGATGATGAAGTTTTTGAAGAAAAAATTCATATGACCCATGGTTATGAGTAGCGTACTCATACAACATTGCTTTTGACAATCTTCAAAAGTTGAACAAAAATTAAGTTGCTCCAAAATCGGTCGGGTTTAGACTCAAATGTGTGGAAATACATATATAATCACGTGAACAAAATTAAAACTCGATTAAAGATGATGAAATTTTTCCAAAAAAAATTCATATGACGCATTGTTATGAGTAGCGTACTCATACAACATTGCTTTTGACAATCTTAAAAATTTGAACAAATATTAGGTTGCTCCAAAATCGGTTGGGTTTAGACTCAAATGTGTGGAAATACATATATAATCACGTGTACACAATAAAAACTCGATTAAAGATGATGAAATTTTTGCAAAAAAATTCATATGACGCATTGTTATGAGTAGCGTACTCATACAACATTGCTTTTGACAATCTTAAAAATTTGAACAAATATTAGGTTGCTCCAAAATCGGTTGGGTTTAGACTCAAATGTGTGGAAATACATATATAATCACGTGTACACAATAAAAACTCGATTAAAGATGATGAAATTTTTGCAAAAAAATTCATATGACGCATTGTTATGAGTAGCGTACTCATACAACATTGCTTTTGATAATTTTAAAAATTTGAACAAAAATTAAGTTGCTCCAAAATCGGTCGGGTTTAGACTCATATATGTGGAAATACATATATAATCACTTGTACAAAATAAAAACTCGATTAAAGATGATGCAATTTTTGCAAAAAAAATTCATATGACGCATTGTTATGAGTAGCGTACTCATACCACATTGGTTTTGACAATCTTCAAAAGTTGAACAAAAATTAAGTTGCTCCAAAATCGGTCGGGTTTAGACTCAAATGTGTGGAAATACATATATAATCACGTGTACACAATAAAAACTCGATTAAAGATGATGAAATTTTTGCAAAAAAATTCATATGACGCATTGTTATGAGTAGCGTACTCATACAACATTGCTTTTGATAATTTTAAAAATTTGAACAAAAATTAAGTTGCTCCAAAATCGGTCGGGTTTAGACTCATATATGTGGAAATACATATATAATCACTTGTACAAAATAAAAACTCGATTAAAGATTATGAAATTTTTGCAAAAAAAATTCATATGACGCATTGTTATGAGTAGCGTACTCATACAACATTGCTTTTGACAATCTTAAAAATTTGAACAAAAATTAAGTTGCTCCAAAATCGGTCGGGTTTAGACACAAATGTGTGGAAATACATATACATATAATACCGTGTACAAAATAAAAACTCGATTAAAGATGATGAAATTTTTGCAAAAAAAATCCATATGACCCATTGTTATTAGAAGCGTACTCATACAACATTGCTTTTGACAATCTTCAAAATTTGAACAAAAATTAAGTTGCTCCAAAATCGGTCGGGTTTAGACTCATATATGTGGAAATACATATATAATCACTTGTACAAAATAAAAACCCGATTAAAGATGATGACATTTTTGCAGAAAAAATCCATATGACGCATTGTTATGAGTAGCGTACTCATACAACATTGCTTTTGACAATCTTCAAAATTTGAACAAAAATTAAGTTGCTCCAAAATCGGTCGGGTTTAGACTCAAATGTGTGGAAATACATATATAATTACGTGTACAAAATAAAAACTCGATTAAAGATGATGAAGTTTTTGAAGAAAAAATTCATATGACCCATGGTTATGAGTAGCGTACTCATACAACATTGCTTTTGACAATCTTCAAAAGTTGAACAAAAATTAAGTTGCTCCAAAATCGGTCGGGTGTAGACTCAAATGTGTGGAAATACATATATAATCACGTGTACAAAATTAAAACTCGATTAAAGATGATGAAATTTTTCCAAAAAAAATTCATATGACGCATTGTTATGAGTAGCGTACTCATACAACATTGCTTTTGACAATCTTAAAAATTTGAACAAATATTAGGTTGCTCCAAAATCGGTTGGGTTTAGACTCAAATGTGTGGAAATACATATATAATCACGTGTACACAATAAAAACTCGATTAAAGATGATGAAATTTTTGCAAAAAAATTCATATGACGCATTGTTATGAGTAGCGTACTCATACAACATTGCTTTTGACAATCTTAAAAATTTGAACAAATATTAGGTTGCTCCAAAATCGGTTGGGTTTAGACTCAAATGTGTGGAAATACATATATAATCACGTGTACACAATAAAAACTCGATTAAAGATGATGAAATTTTTGCAAAAAAATTCATATGACGCATTGTTATGAGTAGCGTACTCATACAACATTGCTTTTGATAATTTTAAAAATTTGAACAAAAATTAAGTTGCTCCAAAATCGGTCGGGTTTAGACTCATATATGTGGAAATACATATATAATCACTTGTACAAAATAAAAACTCGATTAAAGATGATGCAATTTTTGCAAAAAAAATTCATATGACGCATTGTTATGAGTAGCGTACTCATACCACATTGGTTTTGACAATCTTCAAAAGTTGAACAAAAATTAAGTTGCTCCAAAATCGGTCGGGTTTAGACTCAAATGTGTGGAAATACATATATAATCACGTGTACAAAATAAAAACTCGATTAAAGATGATGCAATTTTTGCAAAAAAAATTCATATGACGCATTGTTATGAGTAGCGTACTCATACCACATTGCTTTTGACCATCTTAAAAATTTGAACAAAAATTAAGTTGCTCCAAAATCGGTCGGGTTTAGACACAAATGTGTGGAAGTACGTATACATATAATCACGTGTACAAAATAAAAACTCGATTAAAGAAGATGAAATTTTTGCAAAAAAAATCCATATGACCCATTGTTATGAGTAGCGTACTCATACAACATTGCTTTTGACAATCTCCAAAATTTGAACATAAATTAAGTTGCTCCAAAATCGGTCGGGTTTAGACACAAATGTGTGGAAGTACATATATAAGCACGTGTACAAAATAAAAACTCGATTAAAGATGATGCAATTTTTGAAAAAAAAAATCATGTGACGCATGGTTATGAGTAGCGTACTCATACAACATTGCTTTTGACAATCTTCAAAATTTGAACAAAAATTAAGTTGCTCCAAAATCGGTCGGGTTTAGACTCAAATGTGTGGAAATACATATATAATCACGTGTACAAAATAAAAACTCGATTAAAGATTATGAAATTTTTGCAAAAAAAATTCATATGACGCATTGTTATGAGTAGCGTACTCATACAACATTGCTTTTGACAATCTTAAAAATTTGAACAAAAATTAAGTTGCTCCAAAATCGGTCGGGTTTAGACACAAATGTGTGGAAATACATATACATATAATACCGTGTACAAAATAAAAACTCGATTAAAGATGATGAAATTTTTGCAAAAAAAATCCATATGACCCATTGTTATTAGAAGCGTACTCATACAACATTGCTTTTGACAATCTTCAAAATTTGAACAAAAATTAAGTTGCTCCAAAATCGGTCGGGTTTAGACTCATATATGTGGAAATACATATATAATCACTTGTACAAAATAAAAACCCGATTAAAGATGATGACATTTTTGCAGAAAAAATCCATATGACGCATTGTTATGTGTAGCGTACTCATACAACATTGCTTTTGACAATCTTCAAAATTTGAACAAAAATTAAGTTGCTCCAAAATCGGTCGGGTTTAGACTCAAATATGTGGAAATACATATATAATTACGTGTACAAAATAAAAACTCGATTAAAGATGATGAAGTTTTTGAAGAAAAAATTCATATGACCCATGGTTATGAGTAGCGTACTCATACAACATTGCTTTTGACAATCTTCAAAAGTTGAACAAAAATTAAGTTGCTCCAAAATCGGTCGGGTTTAGACTCAAATGTGTGGAAATACATATATAATCACGTGTACAAAATTAAAACTCGATTAAAGATGATGAAATTTTTCCAAAAAAAAATCATATGACGCATTGTTATGAGTAGCGTACTCATACAACATTGCTTTTGACAATCTTAAAAATTTGAACAAATATTAGGTTGCTCCAAAATCGGTTGGGTTTACACTCAAATGTGTGGAAATGCATATATAATCACTTGTACAAAATAATAACTCGATTAAAGATGATGAAATTTTTGCAAAAAAAATCCATATGACCCATTGTTATGAGTAGGGTACTCATACAACATTGCTTTTGACAATCTTAAATATTTTAACAAAAATTAAGTTGCTCTAAAATCGGTCGGGTTTAGACTCAAATGTGTGGAAATACATATACATATAATCACGTGTACAAAATGAAAACTCGATTAAAGATGATACAATTTTTGCAAAAAAAAACCATATGACCCATGGTTATGAGTAGCGTACTCATACAACATTGCTTTTGAAAATCTTAAAAATTTGAACAAAAATTAAGTTGCTCCAAAATCGGTCGGGTTTAGACTCATATATGTGGAAATACATATATAATCACTTGTACAAAATAAAAACTCGATTAAAGATGATGCAATTTTTGCAAAAAAAATTCATATGACGCATTGTTATGAGTAGCGTACTCATACCACATTGCTTTTGACAATCTTAAAAATTTGAATAAAAATTAAGTTGCTCCAAAATCGGTCGGGTTTAGACACAAATGTGTGGAAGTACATATACATATAATCACGTGTACAAAATAAAAACTCGATTAAAGAAGAAGAAATTTTTGCAAAAAAAATCCATATGACCCATTGTTATGAGTAGCGTACTCATACAACATTGCTTTTGACAATCTCCAAAATTTGAACAAAAATTAAGTTGCTCCAAAATCGGTCGGGTTTAGACTCAAATGTGTGGAAATACATATATAATTACGTGTACAAAATAAAAACTCGATTAAAGATGATACAATTTTTGAAGAAAAAATTCATATTACCCATGGTTATGAGTAGCGTACTCATACAATATTGCTTTTGACAATCTTCAAAAGTTGAACAAAAATTATGTTGCTCCAAAATCGGTCGGGTTTAGACTCAAATGTGTGGAAATACATATATAATCACGTGTACAAAATTAAAACTCGATTAAAGATGATGAAATTTTTCCAAAAAAAATTCATATGACGCATTGTTATGAGTAGCGTACTCATACAACATTGCTTTTGACAATCTTAAAAATTTTAACATATATTAGGTTGCTCCAAAATCGGTTGGGTTTAGACTCAAATGTGTGGAAATACATATATAATCACTTGTACAAAATAAAAATTCGATTAAAGATGATGAAATTTTTGCAAAAAAAATTCATATGATGCGTTGTTATGAGTAGCGTACTCATACAACATTGCTTTTGACAATCTTAAAAATTTGAACAAAAATTAAGTTGCTCCAAAATCGGTCGGGTTTAGACTCAAATGTGTGGAAATACATATATAATCACGTGTACAAAATAAAAACTCGATTAAAGATGATGAAATTTTTGCAAAAAAAATTCATATGACGCGTTGTTATGAGTAGCGTACTCATACAACATTGCTTTTGACAATCTTCAACGTTTGAACAAAAATTAAGTTGCTCCAAAATCGGTCGGGTTTAGACTCAAATGTGTAGAAATACATATATAATCACGTGTACAAAATAAAAACTCGATTAAAGATGATGAAATTTTTGCAAAAAAAATTCATATGACGCGTTGTTATGAGTAGCGTACTCATACAACATTGCTTTTGACAATCTTAAAAATTTGAACAAAAATTAAGTTGCTCCAAAATCGGTCGGGTTGAGACTCAATTGTGTGGAAATACATATATAATCACGTGTCCACAATAAAAATTCGATTAGAGATGATGCAATTTTTGCAAAAAAATTCATATGACGCATTGTTATGAGTAGCGTACTCATACAACATTGCTTTTGACAATCTTAAAAATTTGAACAAAAATTAAGTTGCTCCAAAATCGGTCGGGTTTAGACTCAAATGTGTGGAAATACATATATAATCACGTGTACAAAATAAAAACTCGATTAAAGATGATGCAATTTTTGAAAAAAAAATCATGTGACGCATTGTTATGAGTAGCGTACTCATACAACATTGCTTTTGACAATCTTCAACGTTTGAACAAAAATTAAGTTGCTCCAAAATCGGTCGGGTTTAGACTCAAATGTGTGGAAATACATATATAATCACGTGTACAAAATAAAAACTCGATTAAAGATGATGAAATTTTTGCAAAAAAAATTCATATGACGCGTTGTTATGAGTAGCGTACTCATACAACATTGCTTTTGACAATCTTAAAAATTTGAACAAAAATTAAGTTGCTCCAAAATCGGTCGGGTTGAGACTCAATTGTGTGGAAATACATATATAATCACGTGTCCACAATAAAAATTCGATTAGAGATGATGCAATTTTTGCAAAAAAATTCATATGACGCATTGTTATGAGTAGCGTACTCATACAACATTGCTTTTGACAATCTTAAAAATTTGAACAAAAATTAAGTTGCTCCAAAATCGGTCGGGTTTAGACACAAATGTGTGGAAATACATATACATATAATACCGTGTACAAAATAAAAACTCGATTAAAGATGATGAAATTTTTCCAAAAAAAAATCCATATGACCCATTGTTATTAGAAGCGTACTCATACAACATTGCTTTTGACAATCTTCAAAATTTGAACAAAAATTAAGTGGCTCCAAAATCGGTCGGGTTTAGACTCATATATGTGGAAATACATATATAATCACTTGTACAAAATAAAAACTCGATTAAAGATGATGAAATTTTTGCAGAAAAAATCCATATGACGCATTGTTATGAGTAGCGTACTCATACAACATTGCTTTTGACAATCTTCGAAATTGGAACAAAAATTAAGTTGCTCCAAAATCGGTCGGGTTTAGACTCAAATGTGTGGAAATACATATATAATTACGTGTACAAAATAAAAACTCGATTAAAGATGATGAAGTTTTTGAAGAAAAAATTCATATGACCCATGGTTATGAGTAGGGTACTCATACAACATTGCTTTTGACAATCTTAAAAATTTGAACAAAAATTAAGTTGCTCCAAAATCGGTCGGGTTGAGACTCAAATGTGTGGAAATACATATATAATCACGTGTACACAATAAAAACTCGATTAAAGATGATGAAATATATGCAAAAAAAATTCATATGACGCGTTGTTATGAGTAGCGTACTCATACAACATTGCTTTTGACAATCTTAAAAATTTGAACAAAAATTAAGTTGCTCCAAAATCGGTCGGGTTGAGACTCAATTGTGTGGAAATACATATATAATCACGTGTCCACAATAAAAATTCGATTAGAGATGATGCAATTTTTGCAAAAAAATTCATATGACGCATTGTTATGAGTAGCGTACTCATACAACATTGCTTTTGACAATCTTAAAAATTTGAACAAAATTAAGTTGCTCCAAAATCGGTCGGGTTTAGACTCAAATGTGTGGAAATACATATATAATCACGTGTACAAAATAAAAACTCGATTAAAGATGATGCAATTTAAAAAAAAAAATCATGTGACGCATTGTTATGAGTAGCGTACTCATACAACATTGCTTTTGACAATCTTCAAAATTTGAACAAAAATTAAGTTGCTCCAAAATCGGTCGGGTTTAGACTCAAATGTGTGGAAATACATATATAATCACGTGTACAAAATAAAAACTCGATTAAAGATTATGAAATTTTTGCAAAAAAAATTCGTATGACGCATTGTTATGAGTAGCGTACTCATACAACATTGCTTTTGACAATCTTAAAAATTTGAACAAAAATTAAGTTGCTCCAAAATCGGTCGGGTTTAGACACAAATGTGTGGAAATACATATACATATAATACCGTGTACAAAATAAAAACTCGATTAAAGATGATGAAATTTTTCCAAAAAAAAATCCATATGACCCATTGTTATTAGAAGCGTACTCATACAACATTGCTTTTGACAATCTTCAAAATTTTAACAAAAATTAAGTGGCTCCAAAATCGGTCGGGTTTAGACTCATATATGTGGAAATACATATATAATCACTTGTACAAAATAAAAACTCGATTAAAGATGATGAAATTTTTGCAGAAAAAATCCATATGACGCATTGTTATGAGTAGCGTACTCATACAACATTGCTTTTGACAATCTTAAATATTTTAACAAAAATTAAGTTGCTCTAAAATCGGTCGGGTTTAGACTCAAATGTGTGGAAATACATATACATATAATCACGTGTACAAAATAAAAACTCGATTAAAGATGATGCAATTTTTGAAAAAAAAAATCATGTGACGCATGGTTATGAGTAGCGTACTCATACAACATTGCTTTTGACAATCTTCAAAATTTGAACAAAAATTAAGTTGCTCCAAAATCGGTCGGGTTTAGACTCAAATGTGTGGAAATACATATATAATTACGTGTACAAAATAAAAACTCGATTAAAGATGATGAAGTTTTTGAAGAAAAAATTCATATGACCCATGGTTATGAGTAGGGTACTCATACAACATTGCTTTTGACAATCTTAAATATTTTAACAAAAATTAAGTTGCTCTAAAATCGGTCGGGTTTAGACTCAAATGTGTGGAAATACATATACATATAATCACGTGTACAAAATAAAAACTCGATTAAAGATGATGCAATTTTTGAAAAAAAAAATCATGTGACGCATGGTTATGAGTAGCGTACTCATACAACATTGCTTTTGACAATCTTCAAAATTTGAACAAAAATTAAGTTGCTCCAAAATCGGTCGGGTTTAGACTCATATATGTGGAAATACATATATAATCACTTGTACAAAATAAAAACTCGATTAAAGATGATGAAATTTTTGCAGAAAAAATCCATATGACGCATTGTTATGAGTAGCGTACTCATACAACATTGCTTTTGACAATCTTCAAAATTGGAAACTCGATTAAAGATTATGAAATTTTTGCAAAAAAAATTCATATGACGCATTGTTATGAGTAGCGTACTCATACAACATTGCTTTTGACAATCTTAAAAATTTTAACAAAAATTAAGTTGCTCCAAAATCGGTCGGGTTTAGACACAAATGTGTGGAAATACATATACATATAATACCGTGTACAAAATAAAAACTCGATTAAAGATGATGAAATTTTTGCAAAAAAATTCCATATGACCCATTGTTATTAGAAGCGAACTCATACAACATTGCTTTTGACAATCTTCAAAATTTGAACAAAAATTAAGTTGCTCCAAAATCGGTCGGGTTTAGACTCATATATGTGGAAATACATATATAATCACTTGTACAAAATAAAAACTCGATTAAAGATGATGAAATTTTTGCAGAAAAAATCCATATGACGCATTGTTATGAGTAGCGTACTCATACAACATTGCTTTTGACAATCTTCACAATTGGAACAAAAATTAAGTTGCTCCAAAATCGGTCGGGTTTAGACTCAAATGTGTGGAAATACATATATAATTACGTGTACAAAATAAAAACTCGATTAAAGATGATGAAGTTTTTGAAGAAAAAATTCATATGACCCATGGTTATGAGTAGCGTACTCATACAACATTGCTTTTGACAATCTTCAAAAGTTGAACAAAAATTAAGTTGCTCCAAAATCGGTCGGGTTGAGACTCAATTGTGTGGAAATACATATATAATCACGTGTCCACAATAAAAATTCGATTAGAGATGATGCAATTTTTGCAAAAAAATTCATATGACGCATTGTTATGAGTAGCGTACTCATACAACATTGCTTTTGACAATCTTAAAAATTTGAACAAAAATTAAGTTGCTCCAAAATCGGTCGGGTTTAGACTCAAATGTGTGGAAATACATATATAATCACGTGTACAAAATAAAAACTCGATTAAAGATGATGCAATTTAAAAAAAAAAAATCATGTGACGCATTGTTATGAGTAGCGTACTCATACAACATTGCTTTTGACAATCTTCAAAATTTGAACAAAAATTAAATTGCTCCAAAATCGGTCGGGTTTAGACTCAAATGTGTGGAAATACATATATAATCACGTGTACAAAATAAAAACTCGATTAAAGATTATGAAATTTTTGCAAAAAAAATTCATATGACGCATTGTTATGAGTAGCGTACTCATACAACATTGCTTTTGACAATCTTAAAAATTTGAACAAAAATTAAGTTGCTCCAAAATCGGTCGGGTTTAGACACAAATGTGTGGAAATACATATACATATAATACCGTGTACAAAATAAAAACTCGATTAAAGATGATGAAATTTTTCCAAAAAAAAATCCATATGACCCATTGTTATTAGAAGCGTACTCATACAACATTGCTTTTGACAATCTTCAAAATTTGAACAAAAATTAAGTGGCTCCAAAATCGGTCGGGTTTAGACTCATATATGTGGAAATACATATATAATCACTTGTACAAAATAAAAACTCGATTAAAGATGATGAAATTTTTGCAGAAAAAATCCATATGACGCATGGTTATGAGTAGGGTACTCATACAACATTGCTTTTGACAATCTTAAATATTTTAACAAAAATTAAGTTGCTCTAAAATCAGTCGGGTTTAGACTCAAATGTGTGGAAATACATATACATATAATCACGTGTACAAAATTAAAACTCGATTAAAGATGATAAAATTTTTGCAAAAAAAAACCATTTGACCCATGGTTATGAGTAGGGTACTCATACAACATTGCTTTTGACAATCTTCAAAATTTGAAAAAAAATTAAGTTGCTCCAAAATCGGTCGGGTTTAGACTCAAATGTGTGGAAATACATATATAATCACGTGTACAAAATAAAAACTCGATTAAAGATTATGAAATTTTTGCAAAAAAATGTGTGGAAATACATATATGTACATATAATACCGTGTACAAAATAAAAACTCGATTAAAGATGATGAAATTTTTGCAGAAAAAATCCATATGACGCATTGTTATGAGTAGCGTACTCATACAACATTGCTTTTGACAATCTTCGAAATTGGAACAAAAATTAAGTTGCTCCAAAATCGGTCGGGTTTAGACTCAAATGTGTGGAAGTACATATATAAGCACGTGTACAAAATAAAAACTCGATTAAAGATGATGCAATTTTTGAAAAAAAAAATCATGTGACGCATGGTTATGAGTAGCGTACTCATACAACATTGCTTTTGACAATCTTCAAAATTTGAACAAAAATTAAGTTGCTCCAAAATCGGTCGGGTTTAGACTCAAATGTGTGGAAATACATATATAATCACGTGTACAAAATAAAAACTCGATTAAAGATTATGAAATTTTTGCAAAAAAAATTCATATGACGCATTGTTATGAGTAGCGTACTCATACAACATTGCTTTTGACAATCTTAAAAATTTGAACAAAAATTAAGTTGCTCCAAAATCGGTCGGGTTTAGACACAAATGTGTGGAAGTACATATATAAGCACGTGTACAAAATAAAAACTCGATTAAAGATGATGCAATTTTTGAAAAAAAAAATCATGTGACGCATGGTTATGAGTAGCGTACTCATACAACATTGCTTTTGACAATCTTCAAAATTTGAACAAAAATTAAGTTGCTCCAAAATCGGTCGGGTTTAGACTCAAATGTGTGGAAATACATATATAATCACGTGTACAAAATAAAAACTCGATTAAAGATTATGAAATTTTTGCAAAAAAAATTCATATGACGCATTGTTATGAGTAGCGTACTCATACAACATTGCTTTTGACAATCTTAAAAATTTGAACAAAAATTAAGTTGCTCCAAAATCGGTCGGGTTTAGACACAAATGTGTGGAAATACATATACATATAATACCGTGTACAAAATAAAAACTCGATTAAAGATGATGAAATTTTTGCAAAAAAATTCCATATGACCCATTGTTATTAGAAGCGTACTCATACAACATTGCTTTTGACAATCTTCAAAATTTGAACAAAAATTAAGTTGCTCCAAAATCGGTCGGGTTTAGACTCATATATGTGGAAATACATATATAATCACTTGTACAAAATAAAAAATCGATTAAAGATGATGAAATTTTTGCAGAAAAAATCCATATGACGCATTGTTATGAGTAGCGTACTCATACAACATTGCTTTTGACAATCTTCAAAATTGGAACAAAAATTAAGTTGCTCCAAAATCGGTCGGGTTTAGACTCAAATGTGTGGAAATACATATATAATTACGTGTACAAAATAAAAACTCGATTAAAGATGATGAAGTTTTTGAAGAAAAAATTCATATGACCCATGGTTATGAGTAGCGTACTCATACAACATTGCTTTTGACAATCTTCAAAAGTTGAACAAAAATTAAGTTGCTCCAAAATCGGTCGGGTTTAGACTCAAATGTGTGGAAATACATATATAATCACGTGTACAAAATTAAAACTCGATTAAAGATGATGAAATTTTTCCAAAAAAAAATCATATGACGCATTGTTATGAGTAGCGTACTCATACAACATTGCTTTTGACAATCTTAAAAATTTCAACAAATATTAGGTTGCTCCAAAATCGGTTGGGTTTACACTCAAATGTGTGGAAATGCATATATAATCACTTGTACAAAATAATAACTCGATTAAAGATGATGAAATTTTTGCAAAAAATATCCATATGACCCATTGTTATGAGTAGGGTACTCATACAACATTGCTTTTGACAATCTTCAAAAGTTGAACAAAAATTAAGTTGCTCCAAAATCGGTCGGGTTTAGACTCAAATGTGTGGAAATACATATATAATCACGTGTACAAAATTAAAACTCGATTAAAGATGATGAAATTTTTCCAAAAAAAAATCATTTGACGCATTGTTATGAGTAGCGTACTCATACAACATTGCTTTTGACAATCTTAAAAATTTGAACAAATATTAGGTTGCTCCAAAATCGGTTGGGTTTACACTGAAATGTGTGGAAATGCATATATAATCACTTGTACAAAATAATAACTCGATTAAAGATGATGAAATTTTTGCAAAAAATATCCATATGACCCATTGTTATGAGTAGGGTACTCATACAACATTGCTTCTGACAATCTTAAATATTTTAACAAAAATTAAGTTGCTCTAAAATCGGTCGGGTTTAGACTCAAATGTGTGGAAATACATATACATATAATCACGTGTACAAAATGAAAACTCGATTAAAGATGATAAAATTTTTGCAAAAAAAAACCATATGACCCATGGTTATGAGTAGCGTACTCATACAACATTGCTTTTGAAAATCTTAAAAATTTTAACAAAAATTAAGTTGCTCCAAAATTGGTCGGGTTTAGACTCAAATGTGTGGAAATACATAAATAACCACGTGTACAAAATAAAAACTCGATTAAAGATGATGAAATATTTGCAAAAAAAATTCATATGACGCGTTGTTATGAGTAGCGTACTCATACAACATTGCTTTTGACAATCTTAAAAATTTGAACAAAAATTAAGTTGCTCCAAAATCGGTCGGGTTGAGACTCAAATGTGTGGAAATACATATATAATCACGTGTACACAATAAAAACTCGATTAAAGATGATGAAATTTTTGCAAAAAAATTCATATGACGCATTGTTATGAGTAGCGTACTCATACAACATTGCTTTTGACAATCTTAAAAATTAGAAAAAAAATTAAGTTGCTCCAAAATCGGTCGGGTTTAGACTCATATATGTGGAAATACATATATAATCACTTGTACAAAATAAAAACTCGATTAAAGATGATGCAATTTTTGCAAAAAAAATTCATATGACGCATTGTTATGAGTAGCGTACTCATACCACATTGCTTTTGACAATCTTAAAAATTTGAACAAAAATTAAGTTGCTCCAAAATCGGTCGGGTTTAGACACAAATGTGTGGAAGTACATATACATATAATCACGTGTACAAAATAAAAACTCAATTAAAGAAGATGAAATTTTTGCAAAAAAAATCCATATGACCCATTGTTATGAGTAGCGTACTCATACAACATTGCTTTTGACAATCTCCAAAATTTGAACAAAAATTAAGTTGCTCCAAAATCGGTCGGGTTTAGACTCAAATGTGTGGAAATACATATATAATTACGTGTACAAAATAAAAACTCGATTAAAGATGATACAATTTTTGAAGAAAAAATTCATATTACCCATGGTTATGAGTAGCGTACTCATACAATATTGCTTTTGACAATCTTCAAAAGTTGAACAAAAATTATGTTGCTCCAAAATCGGTCGGGTTAAGACTCAAATGTGTGGAAATACATATATAATCACGTGTACAAAATTAAAACTCGATTAAAGATGATGAAATTTTTCCAAAAAAAATTCATATGACGCATTGTTATGAGTAGCGTACTCATACAACATTGCTTTTGACAATCTTAAAAATTTTAACAAATATCAGGTTGCTCCAAAATGGGTTGGGTTTAGACTCAAATGTTTGGAAATACATATATAATCACTTGTAAAAAATAAAAATTCGATTAAAGATGATGAAATTTTTGCAAAAAAAATTCATATGATGCGTTGTTATGAGTAGCGTACTCATACAACATTGCTTTTGACAATCTTAAAAATTTGAACAAAAATTAAGTTGCTCCAAAATCGGTCGGGTTTAGACTCAAATGTGTGGAAATACATATATAATCACGTGTTCAAAATAAAAACTCGATTAAAGATGATGAAATTTTTGCAAAAAAAATTCATATGACGCATTGTTATGAGTAGCGTACTCATACAACATTGCTTTTGACAATCTTAAAAATTTGAACAAAAATTAAGTTGCTCCAAAATCGGTCGGGTTGAGACTCAATTGTGTGGAAATACATATATAATCACGTGTCCACAATTAAAACTCGATTAGAGATGATGCAATTTTTGCAAAAAAATTCATATGACGCATTGTTATGAGTAGCGTACTCATACAACATTGCTTTTGACAATCTTAAAAATTTGAACAAAAATTAAGTTGCTCCAAAATCGGTCGGGTTTAGACTCAAATGTGTGGAAATACATATATAATCACGTGTACAAAATAAAAACTCGATTAAAGATGATGCAATTTAAAAAAAAAAAATCATGTGACGCATTGTTATGAGTAGCGTACTCATACAACATTGCTTTTGACAATCTTAAAAATTTGAACAAAAATTAAGTTGCTCCAAAATCGGTCGCGTTGAGACTCAATTGTGTGGAAATACATATATAATCACGTGTCCACAATAAAAACTCGATTAGAGATGATGCAATTTTTGCAAAAAAATTCATATGACGCATTGTTATGAGTAGCGTACTCATACAACATTGCTTTTGACAATCTTCAAAATTTGAACAAAAATTAAGTTGCTCCAAAATCGGTCGGGTTTAGACATAAATGTGTGGAAGTACATATACATATAATCACGTGTACAAAATAAAAACTCAATTAAAGAAGATGAAATTTTTGCAAAAAAAATCCATATGACCCATTGTTATGAGTAGCGTACTCATACAACATTGCTTTTGACAATCTCCAAAATTTGAACAAAAATTAAGTTGCTCCAAAATCGGTCGGGTTTAGACACAAATGTGTGGAAGTACATATACATATAATCACGTGTACAAAATAAAAACTCGATTAAAGAAGATGAAATTTTTGCAAAAAAAATCCATATGACCCATTGTTATGAGTAGCGTACTCATACAACATTGCTTTTGACAATCTTAAAAATTTGAAAAAAAATTAAGTTGCTCCAAAATCGGTCGGGTTTAGACTCAAATGTGTGGAAATACATATACATAAAATCACGTGTACACAATAAAAACTCGATTAAAGATGATGAAATTTTTGCAAAAAAATTCATATGACGCATTGTTATGAGTAGCGTACTCATACAACATTGCTTTTGACAATCTTAAAAATTTGAACAAAAATGAAGTTGCTCCAAAATCGGTCGGGTTGAGACTCAAATGTGTGGAAATACATATATAATCACGTGTACACAATAAAAACTCGATTAAAGATGATGAAATTTTTGCAAAAAAATTCATATGACGCATTGTTATGAGTAGCGTACTCATACAACATTGCTTTTGACAATCTTAAAAATTTGAACAAAAATTAAGTTGCTCCAAAATCGGTCGGGTTTAGACTCATATATGTGGAAATACATATATAATCACTTGTACAAAATAAAAACTCGATTAAAGATGATGCAATTTTTGCAAAAAAAATTCATATGACCCATTGTTATGAGTAGCGTACTCATACAACATTGCTTTTGAAAATCTTAAAAATTTTAACAAAAATTAAGTTGCTCCAAAATCGGTCGGGTTTAGACTCAAATGTTTGGAAATAAATATATAATCACGAGTACAAAATAAAAACTCGATTAAAGATGATGAAATTTTTGCAAAAAAAATTCATATGACGCATTGTTATGAGTAGCGTACTCATACCACATTGCTTTTGACAATCTTAAAAATTTGAACAAAAATTAAGTTGCTCCAAAATCGGTCGGGTTTAGACACAAATGTGTGGAAGTACATATACATATAATCACGTGTACAAAATAAAAACTCGATTAAAGAAGATGAAATTTTTGCAAAAAAAATCCATATGACCCATTGTTATGAGTAGCGTACTCATACAACATTGCTTTTGACAATCTCCAAAATTTGAACAAAAATTAAGTTGCTCCAAAATCGGTCGGGTTTAGACTCAAATGTGTGGAAATACATATATAATTACGTGTACAAAATAAAAACTCGATTAAAGATGATACAATTTTTGAAGAAAAAATTCATATTACCCATGGTTATGAGTAGCGTACTCATACAATATTGCTTTTGACAATCTCCAAAAGTTGAACAAAAATTATGTTGCTCCAAAATCGGTCGGGTTAAGACTCAAATGTGTGGAAATACATATATAATCACGTGTACAAAATTAAAACTCGATTAAAGATGATGAAATTTTTCCAAAAAAAATTCATATGACGCATTGTTATGAGTAGCGTACTCATACAACATTGCTTTTGACAATCTTAAAAATTTTAACATATATCAGGTTGCTCCAAAATCGGTTGGGTTTAGACTCAAATGTTTGGAAATACATATATAATCACTTGTACAAAATAAAAATTCGATTAAAGATGATGAAATTTTTGCAAAAAAAATTCATATGATGCGTTGTTATGAGTAGCGTACTCATACAACATTGCTTTTGACAATCTTAAAAATTTGAACAAAAATTAAGTTGCTCCAAAATCGGTCGGGTTTAGACTCAAATGTGTGGAAATACATATATAATCACGTGTTCAAAATAAAAACTCGATTAAAGATGATGAAATTTTTGCAAAAAAAATTCATATGACGCGTTGTTATGAGTAGCGTACTCATACAACATTGCTTTTGACAATCTTAAAAATTTGAACAAAAATTAAGTTGCTCCAAAATCGGTCGGGTTGAGACTCAATTGTGTGGAAATACATATATAATCACGTGTCCACAATAAAAACTCGATTAGAGATGATGCAATTTTTGCAAAAAAATTCATATGACGCATTGTTATGAGTAGCGTACTCATACAACATTGCTTTTGACAATCTTAAAAATTTGAACAAAAATTAAGTTGCTCCAAAATCGGTCGGGTTTAGACTCAAATGTGTGGAAATACATATATAATCACGTGTACAAAATAAAAACTTGATTAAAGATGATGCAATTTAAAAAAAAAAAATCATGTGACGCATTGTTATGAGTAGCGTACTCATACAACATTGCTTTTGACAATCTTAAAAATTTGAACAAAAATTAAGTTGCTCCAAAATCGGTCGGGTTGAGACTCAATTGTGTGGAAATACATATATAATCACGTGTCCACAATAAAAACTCGATTAGAAATGATGCAATTTTTGCAAAAAAATTCATATGACGCATTGTTATGAGTAGCGTACTCATACAACATTGCTTTTGACAATCTTCAAAATTTGAACAAAAATTAAGTTGCTCCAAAATCGGTCGGGTTTAGACTCAAATGTGTGGAAATACATATATAATCACGTGTACAAAATAAAAACTCGATTAAAGATTATGAAATTTTTGCAAAAAAAATTTATATGACGCATTGTTATGAGTAGCGTACTCATACAACATTGCTTTTGACAATCTTAAAAATTTGAACAAAAATTAAGTTGCTCCAAAATCGGTCGGGTTTAGACACAAATGTGTGGAAATACATATACATATAATACCGTGTACAAAATAAAAACTCGATTAAAGATGATGAAATTTTTCCAAAAAAAAATCCATATGACCCATTGTTATTAGAAGCGTACTCATACAACATTGCTTTTGACAATCTTCAAAATTTGAACAAAAATTAAGTGGCACCAAAATCGGTCGGGTTTAGACTCATATATTTGGAAATACATATATAATCACTTGTACAAAATAAAAACTCGATTAAAGATGATGAAATTTTTGCAGAAAAAATCCATATGACGCATTGTTATGAGTAGCGTACTCATACAACATTGCTTTTGACAATCTTCGAAATTGGAACAAAAATTAAGTTGCTCCAAAATCGGTCGGGTTTAGACTCAAATGTGTGGAAATACATATATAATTACGTGTACAAAATAAAAACTCGATTAAAGATGATGAAGTTTTTGAAGAAAAAATTCATATGACCCATGGTTATGAGTAGGGTACTCATACAACATTGCTTTTGACAATCTTAAATATTTTAACAAAAATTAAGTTGCTCTAAAATCGGTCGGGTTTAGACTCAAATGTGTGGAAATACATATACATATAATCACGTGTACAAAATGAAAACTCGATTAAAGATGATAAAATTTTTGCAAAAAAAAACCATATGACCCATGGTTATGAGTAGCGTACTCATACAACATTGCTTTTGACAATCTTAAAAATTTTAACAAAAATTAAGTTGCTCCAAAATTGGTCGGGTTTAGACTCAAATGTGTGGAAATACATAAATAACCACGTGTACAAAATAAAAACTCGATTAAAGATGATGAAATATTTGCAAAAAAAATTCATATGACGCGTTGTTATGAGTAGCGTACTCATACAACATTGCTTTTGACAATCTTAAAAATTTGAACAAAAGTTAAGTTGCTCCAAAACCGGTCGGGTTGAGACTCAAATGTGTGGAAATACATATATAATCACGTGTACACAATAAAAACTCGATTAAAGATGATGAAATTTTTGCAAAAAAATTCATATGACGCATTGTTATGAGTAGCGTACTCATACAACATTGCTTTTGACAATCTTAAAAATTTGAACAAAAATTGAGTTGCTCCAAAATCGGTCGGGTTTAGACTCATATATGTGGAAATACATATATAATCACTTGTACAAAATAAAAACTCGATTAAAGATGATGCAATTTTTGCAAAAAAAATTCATATGACGCATTGTTATGAGTAGCGTACTCATACCACATTGCTTTTGACAATCTTAAAAATTTGAACAAAAATTAAGTTGCTCCAAAATCGGTCGGGTTTAGACACAAATGTGTGGAAGTACATATACATATAATCACGTGTACAAAATAAAAACTCGATTAAAGAAGATGAAATTTTTGCAAAAAAAATCCATATGACCCATTGTTATGAGTAGCGTACTCATACAACATTGCTTTTGACAATCTCCAAAATTTGAACAAAAATTAAGTTGCTCCAAAATCGGTCGGGTTTAGACACAAATGTGTGGAAGTACATATACATATAATCACGTGTACAAAATAAAAACTCGATTAGAAATGATGCAATTTTTGCAAAAAAAATCCATATGACCCATTGTTATGAGTAGCGTACTCATACAACATTGCTTTTGACAATCTTAAAAATTTGAACAAAAATTAAGTTGCTCCAAAATCGGTCGGGTTTAGACTCAAATGTGTGGAAATACATATACATAAAATCACGTGTACACAATAAAAACTCGATTAAAGATGATGAAATTTTTGCAAAAAAATTCATATGACGCATTGTTATGAGTAGCGTACTCATACAACATTGCTTTTGACAATCTTCAAAATTTGAACAAAAATTAAGTTGCTCCAAAATCGGTCGGGTTTAGACTCAAATGTGTGGAAATACATATATAATTACGTGTACAAAATAAAAACTCGATTAAAGATGATGAAGTTTTTGAAGAAAAAATTCATATGACCCATGGTTATGAGTAGGGTACTCATACAACATTGCTTTTGACAATCTTAAATATTTTAACAAAAATTAAGTTGCTCTAAAATCGGTCGGGTTTAGACTCAAATGTGTGGAAATACATATACATAAAATCACGTGTACACAATAAAAACTCGATTAAAGATGATGAAATTTTTGCAAAAAAATTCATATGACGCATTGTTATGAGTAGCGTACTCATACAACATTGCTTTTGACAATCTTCAAAATTTGAACAAAAATTAAGTTGCTCCAAAATCGGTCGGGTTTAGACTCAAATGTGTGGAAATACATATATAATTACGTGTACAAAATAAAAACTCGATTAAAGATGATGAAGTTTTTGAAGAAAAAATTCATATGACCCATGGTTATGAGTAGGGTACTCATACAACATTGCTTTTGACAATCTTAAAAATTTGAACAAAAATTAAGTTGCTCCAAAATCGGTCGGGTTTAGACTCAAATGTGTGGAAATACATATACATAAAATCACGTGTACACAATAAAAACTCGATTAAAGATGATGAAATTTTTGCAAAAAAATTCATATGACGCATTGTTATGAGTAGCGTACTCATACAACATTGCTTTTGACAATCTTCAAAATTTGAACAAAAATTAAGTTGCTCCAAAATCGGTCGGGTTTAGACTCAAATGTGTGGAAATACATATATAATTACGTGTACAAAATAAAAACTCGATTAAAGATGATGAAGTTTTTGAAGAAAAAATTCATATGACCCATGGTTATGAGTAGGGTACTCATACAACATTGCTTTTGACAATCTTAAAAATTTGAACAAAAATTGAGTTGCTCCAAAATCGGTCGGGTTTAGACTCATATATGTGGAAATACATATATAATCACTTGTACAAAATAAAAACTCGATTAAAGATGATGCAATTTTTGCAAAAAAAATTCATATGACGCATTGTTATGAGTAGCGTACTCATACCACATTGCTTTTGACAATCTTAAAAATTTGAACAAAAATTAAGTTGCTCCAAAATCGGTCGGGTTTAGACACAAATGTGTGGAAGTACATATACATATAATCACGTGTACAAAATAAAAACTCGATTAAAGAAGATGAAATTTTTGCAAAAAAAATCCATATGACCCATTGTTATGAGTAGCGTACTCATACAACATTGCTTTTGACAATCTCCAAAATTTGAACAAAAATTAAGTTGCTCCAAAATCGGTCGGGTTTAGACACAAATGTGTGGAAATACATATACATATAATACCGTGTACAAAATAAAAACTCGATTAAAGATGATGAAATTTTTCCAAAAAAAAATCCATATGACCCATTGTTATTAGAAGCGTACTCATACAACATTGCTTTTGACAATCTTCAAAATTTGAACAAAAATTAAGTGGCTCCAAAATCGGTCGGGTTTAGACTCATATATGTGGAAATACATATATAATCACTTGTACAAAATAAAAACTCGATTAAAGATGATGAAATTTTTGCAGAAAAAATCCATATGACGCATTGTTATGAGTAGCGTACTCATACAACATTGCTTTTGACAATCTTCGAAATTGGAACAAAAATTAAGTTGCTCCAAAATCGGTCGGGTTTAGACTCAAATGTGTGGAAATACATATATAATTACGTGTACAAAATAAAAACTCGATTAAAGATGATGAAGTTTTTGAAGAAAAAATTCATATGACCCATGGTTATGAGTAGGGTACTCATACAACATTGCTTTTGACAATCTTAAATATTTTAACAAAAATTAAGTTGCTCTAAAATCGGTCGGGTTTAGACTCAAATGTGTGGAAATACATATACATATAATCACGTGTACAAAATGAAAACTCGATTAAAGATGATAAAATTTTTGCAAAAAAAAACCATATGACCCATGGTTATGAGTAGCGTACTCATACAACATTGCTTTTGACAATCTTAAAAATTTTAACAAAAATTAAGTTGCTCCAAAATTGGTCGGGTTTAGACTCAAATGTGTGGAAATACATAAATAACCACGTGTACAAAATAAAAACTCGATTAAAGATGATGAAATATTTGCAAAAAAAATTCATATGACGCGTTGTTATGAGTAGCGTACTCATACAACATTGCTTTTGACAATCTTAAAAATTTGAACAAAAGTTAAGTTGCTCCAAAACCGGTCGGGTTGAGACTCAAATGTGTGGAAATACATATATAATCACGTGTACACAATAAAAACTCGATTAAAGATGATGAAATTTTTGCAAAAAAATTCATATGACGCATTGTTATGAGTAGCGTACTCATACAACATTGCTTTTGACAATCTTAAAAATTTGAACAAAAATTGAGTTGCTCCAAAATCGGTCGGGTTTAGACTCATATATGTGGAAATACATATATAATCACTTGTACAAAATAAAAACTCGATTAAAGATGATGCAATTTTTGCAAAAAAAATTCATATGACGCATTGTTATGAGTAGCGTACTCATACCACATTGCTTTTGACAATCTTAAAAATTTGAACAAAAATTAAGTTGCTCCAAAATCGGTCGGGTTTAGACACAAATGTGTGGAAGTACATATACATATAATCACGTGTACAAAATAAAAACTCGATTAAAGAAGATGAAATTTTTGCACAAAAAATCCATATGACCCATTGTTATGAGTAGCGTACTCATACAACATTGCTTTTGACAATCTCCAAAATTTGAACAAAAATTAAGTTGCTCCAAAATCGGTCGGGTTTAGACACAAATGTGTGGAAGTAAATATACATATAATCACGTGTACAAAATAAAAACTCGATTAAAGAAGATGAAATTTTTGCAAAAAAAATCCATATGACCCATTGTTATGAGTAGCGTACTCATACAACATTGCTTTTGACAATCTTAAAAATTTGAACAAAAATTAAGTTGCTCCAAAATCGGTCGGGTTTAGACTCAAATGTGTGGAAATACATATACATAAAATCACGTGTACACAATAAAAACTCGATTAAAGATGATGAAATTTTTGCAAAAAAATTCATATGACGCATTGTTATGAGTAGCGTACTCATACAACATTGCTTTTGACAATCTTCAAAATTTGAACAAAAATTAAGTTGCTCCAAAATCGGTCGGGTTGAGACTCAAATGTGTGGAAATACATATATAATCACGTGTACACAATAAAAAATCGATTAAAGATGATGAAATTTTTGCAAAAAAATTCATATGACGCATTGTTATGAGTAGCGTACTCATACAACATTGCTTTTGACAATCTTAAAAATTTGAACAAAAATTAAGTTGCTCCAAAATCGGTCGGGTTTAGACTCATATATGTGGAAATACATATATAATCACTTGTACAAAATAAAAACTCGATTAAAGATGATGCAATTTTTGCAAAAAAAATTCATATGACCCATTGTTATGAGTAGCGTACTCATACAACATTGCTTTTGAAAATCTTAAAAATTTTAACAAAAATTAAGTTGCTCCAAAATCGGTCGGGTTTAGACTCAAATGTGTGGAAATAAATATATAATCACGAGTACAAAATAAAAACTCGATTAAAGATGATGAAATTTTTGCAAAAAAAATTCATATGACGCATTGTTATGAGTAGCGTACTCATACCACATTGCTTTTGACAATCTTAAAAATTTGAACAAAAATTAAGTTGCTCCAAAATCGGTCGGGTTTAGACACAAATGTGTGGAAGTACATATACATATAATCACGTGTACAAAATAAAAACTCGATTAAAGAAGATGAAATTTTTGCAAAAAAAATCCATATGGCCCATTGTTATGAGTAGCGTACTCATACAACATTGCTTTTGACAATCTCCAAAATTTGAACAAAAATTAAGTTGCTCCAAAATCGGTCGGGTTTAGACTCAAATGTGTGGAAATACATATATAATTACGTGTACAAAATAAAAACTCGATTAAAGATGATACAATTTTTGAAGAAAAAATTCATATTACCCATGGTTATGAGTAGCGTACTCATACAATATTGCTTTTGACAATCTTCAAAAGTTGAACAAAAATTATTTTGCTCCAAAATCGGTCGGGTTTAGACTCAAATGTGTGGAAATACATATATAATCACGTGTACAAAATTAAAACTCGATTAAAGATGATGAAATTTTTCCAAAAAAAATTCATATGACGCATTGTTATGAGTAGCGTACTCATACAACATTGCTTTTGACAATCTTAAAAATTTTAACATATATTAGGTTGCTCCAAAATCGGTTGGGTTTAGACTCAAATGTGTGGAAATACATATATAATCACTTGTACAAAATAAAAATTCGATTAAAGATGATGAAATTTTTGCAAAAAAAATTCATATGATGCGTTGTTATGAGTAGCGTACTCATACAACATTGCTTTTGACAATCTTAAAAATTTGAACAAAAATTAAGTTGCTCCAAAATCGGTCGGGTTTAGACTCAAATGTGTGGAAATACATACATAATCACGTGTACAAAATAAAAACTCGATTAAAGATGATGAAATTTTTGCAAAAAAAATTCATATGACGCGTTGTTATGAGTAGCGTACTCATACAACATTGCTTTTGACAATCTTAAAAATTTGAACAAAAATTAAGTTGCTCCAAAATCGGTCGGGTTGAGACTCAATTGTGTGGAAATACATATATAATCACGTGTCCACAATAAAAACTCGATTAGAGATGATGCAATTTTTGCAAAAAAATTCATATGACGCATTGTTATGAGTAGCGTACTCATACAACATTGCTTTTGACAATCTTAAAAATTTGAACAAAAATTAAGTTGCTCCAAAATCGGTCGGGTTTAGACTCAAATGTGTGGAAATACATATATAATCACGTGTACAAAATAAAAACTCGATTAAAGATGATGCAATTTTAAAAAAAAAAATCATGTGACGCATTGTTATGAGTAGCGTACTCATACAACATTGCTTTTGACAATCTTCAAAATTTGAACAAAAATTAAGTTGCTCCAAAATCGGTCGGGTTTAGACTCAAATGTGTGGAAATACATATATAATCACGTGTACAAAATAAAAACTCGATTAAAGATTATGAAATTTTAGCAAAAAAAATTCATATGACGCATTGTTATGAGTAGCGTACTCATACAACATTGCTTTTGACAATCTTAAAAATTTGAACAAAAATTAAGTTGCTCCAAAATCGGTCGGGTTTAGACACAAATGTGTGGAAATACATATACATATAATACCGTGTACAAAATAAAAACTCGATTAAAGATGATGAAATTTTTCCAAAAAAAAATCCATATGACCCATTGTTATTAGAAGCGTACTCATACAACATTGCTTTTGACAATCTTCAAAATTTGAACAAAAATTAAGTGGCTCCAAAATCGGTCGGGTTTAGACTCATATATGTGGAAATACATATATAATCACTTGTACAAAATAAAAACTCGATTAAAGATGATGAAATTTTTGCAGAAAAAATCCATATGACGCATTGTTATGAGTAGCGTACTCATACAACATTGCTTTTGACAATCTTAAATATTTTAACAAAAATTAAGTTGCTCTAAAATCGGTCGGGTTTAGACTCAAATGTGTGGAAATACATATACATATAATCACGTGTACAAAATGAAAACTCGATTAAAGATGATAAAATTTTTGCAAAAAAAAACCATATGACCCATGGTTATGAGTAGCGTACTCATACAACATTGCTTTTGAAAATCTTAAAAATTTTAACAAAAATTAAGTTGCTCCAAAATTGGTCGGGTTTAGACTCAAATGTGTGGAAATACATAAATAACCACGTGTACAAAATAAAAACTCGATTAAAGATGATGAAATATTTGCAAAAAAAATTCATATGACGCGTTGTTATGAGTAGCGTACTCATACAACATTGCTTTTGACAATCTTAAAAATTTGAACAAAAATTAAGTTGCTCCAAAATCGGTCGGGTTGAGACTCAAATGTGTGGAAATACATATATAATCACGTGTACAAAATAAAAACTCGATTAAAGATGATGAAATTTTTGCAAAAAAATTCATATGACGCATTGTTATGAGTAGCGTACTAATACAACATTGCTTTTGACAATCTTAAAAATTTGAACAAAAATTTAGTTGCTCCAAAATCGGTCGGGTTTAGACTCATATATATGGAAATAAATATATAATCACGTGTACAAAAT
This sequence comes from Philophylla caesio, assembly GCA_963971545.1. Taxonomy (NCBI): domain Eukaryota; kingdom Metazoa; phylum Arthropoda; class Insecta; order Diptera; family Tephritidae; genus Philophylla; species Philophylla caesio. The sequence continues at coordinate 84,088,681 of OZ020607.1, forward strand.
AAAAACTCGATTAAAGATGATGCAATTTTTGCAAAAAAAATTCATATGACGCATTGTTATGAGTAGCGTACTCATACCACATTGCTTTTGACAATCTTAAAAATTTGAACAAAAATTAAGTTGCTCCAAAATCGGTCGGGTTTAGACACAAATGTGTGGAAGTACATATACATATAATCACGTGTACAAAATAAAAACTCGATTAAAGAAGATGAAATTTTTGCAAAAAAAATCCATATGACCCATTGTTATGAGTAGCGTACTCATACAACATTGCTTTTGACAATCTCCAAAATTTGAACAAAAATTAAGTTGCTCCAAAATCGGTCGGGTTTAGACACAAATGTGTGGAAGTACATATACATATAATCACGTGTACAAAATAAAAACTCGATTAAAGAAGATGAAATTTTTGCAAAAAAAATCCATATGACCCATTGTTATGAGTAGCGTACTCATACAACATTGCTTTTGACAATCTTAAAAATTTGAACAAAAATTAAGTTGCTCCAAAATCGGTCGGGTTTAGACTCAAATGTGTGGAAATACATATACATAAAATCACGTGTACACAATAAAAACTCGATTAAAGATGATGAAATTTTTGCAAAAAAATTCATATGACGCATTGTTATGAGTAGCGTACTCATACAACATTGCTTTTGACAATCTTCAAAATTTGAACAAAAATTAAGTTGCTCCAAAATCGGTCGGGTTGAGACTCAAATGTGTGGAAATACATATATAATCACGAGTACACAATAAAAACTCGATTAAAGATGATGAAATTTTTGCAAAAAAATTCATATGACGCATTGTTATGAGTAGCGTACTCATACAACATTGCTTTTGACAATCTTAAAAATTTGAACAAAAATTAAGTTGCTCCAAAATCGGTCGGATTTAGACTCATATATGTGGAAATACATATATAATCACTTGTACAAAATAAAAACTCGATTAAAGATGATGCAATTTTTGCAAAAAAAATTCATATGACCCATTGTTATGAGTAGCGTACTCATACAACATTGCTTTTGAAAATCTTAAAAATTTTAACAAAAATTAAGTTGCTCCAAAATCGGTCGGGTTTAGACTCAAATGTGTGGAAATAAATATATAATCACGAGTACAAAATAAAAACTCGATTAAAGATGATGAAATTTTTGCAAAAAAAATTCATATGACGCATTGTTATGAGTAGCGTACTCATACCACATTGCTTTTGACAATCTTAAAAATTTTAACAAAAATTAAGTTGCTCCAAAATCGGTCGGGTTTAGACACAAATGTGTGGAAGTACATATACATATAATCACGTGTACAAAATAAAATCTCGATTAAAGAAGATGAAATTTTTGCAAAAAAAATCCATATGACCTATTGTTATGAGTAGCGTACTCATACAACATTGCTTTTGACAATGTCCAAAATTTGAACAAAAATTAAGTTGCTCCAAAATCGGTCGGGTTTAGACTCAAATGTGTGGAAATACATATATAATTACGTGTACAAAATAAAAACTGGATTAAAGATGATACAATTTTTGAAGAAAAAATTCATATTACCCATGGTTATGAGTAGCGTACTCATACAATATTGCTTTTGACAATCTTCAAAAGTTGAACAAAAATTATGTTGCTCCAAAATCGGTCGGGTTTAGACTCAAATGTGTGGAAATACATATATAATCACGTGTACAAAATTAAAACTCGATTAAAGATGATGAAATTTTTCCAAAAAAAATTCATATGACGCATTGTTATGAGTAGCGTACTCATACAACATTGCTTTTGACAATCTTAAAAATTTTAACATATATTAGGTTGCTCCAAAATCGGTTGGGTTTAGACTCAAATGTGTGGAAATACATATATAATCACTTGTACAAAATAAAAATTCGATTAAAGATGATGAAATTTTTGCAAAAAAAAACCATATGACCCATGGTTATGAGTAGGGTACTCATACAACATTGCTTTTGACAATCTTAAATATTTTAACAAAAATTAAGTTGCTCCAAAATCGGTCGGGTTGAGACTCAAATGTGTGGAAATACATATATAATCACGTGTACACAATAAAAACTCGATTAAAGATGATGAAATATATGCAAAAAAAATTCATATGACGCGTTGTTATGAGTAGTGTACTCATACAACATTGCTTTTGACAATCTTAAAAATTTGAACAAAAATTTAGTTGCTCCAAAATCGGTCGGGTTGAGACTCAAATGTGTACACAATAAAAACTCGATTAAAGATGATGAAATTTTTGCAAAAAAATTTATATGACGCATTGTTATGAGTAGCGTACTCATACAACATTGCTTTTGACAATCTTAAAAATTTGAACAAAAATTAAGTTGCTCCAAAATCGTTTGGGTTTAAACACAAATGTGTGGAAATACATATACATATAATACCGTGTACAAAATAAAAACTCGATTAAAGATGATGAAATTTTTCCAAAAAAAAATCCAAATGACCCATTGTTATTAGAAGCGTACTCATACAACATTGCTTTTGACAATCTTCAAAATTTGAACAAAAATTAAGTGGCTCCAAAATCGGTCGGGTTTAGACTCATATATGTGGAAATACATATATAATCACTTGTACAAAATAAAAACTCGATTAAAGATGATGAAATTTTTGCAGAAAAAATCCATATGACGCATTGTTATGAGTAGCGTACTCATACAACATTGCTTTTGACAATCTTCGAAATTGGAACAAAAATTAAGTTGCTCCAAAATCGGTCGGGTTTAGACTCAAATGTGTGGAAATACATATATAATTACGTGTACAAAATAAAAACTCGATTAAAGATGATGAAGTTTTTGAAGAAAAAATTCATATGACCCATGGTTATGAGTAGGGTACTCATACAACATTGCTTTTGACAATCTTAAAAATTTGAACAAAAATTAAGTTGCTCCAAAATCATTCGGGTTGAGACTCAAATGTGTGGAAATACATATATAATCACGTGTACACAATAAAAACTCGATTAAAGATGATGAAATATATGCAAAAAAAATTCATATGACGCGTTGTTATGAGTAGCGTACTCATACAACATTGCTTTTGACAATCTTAAAAATTTGAACAAAAATTTAGTTGCTCCAAAATCGGTCGGGTTGAGACTCAAATGTGTGGAAATACACATATAATCACGTGTACAAAATTAAAACTCGATTAAAGATGATAAAATTTTTGCAAAAAAAAAACCATATGACCCATGGTTATGAGTAGGGTACTCATACAACATTGCTTTTGACAATCTTCAAAATTTGAAAAAAAATTAAGTTGCTCCAAAATCGGTCGGGTTTAGACTCAAATGTGTGGAAATACATATATAATCACGTGTACAAAATAAAAACTCGATTAAAGATTATGAAATTTTTGCAAAAAAAATTCATATGACGCATTGTTATGAGTAGCGTACTCATACAACATTGCTTTTGACAATCTTAAAAATTTGAACAAAAATTAAGTTGCTCCAAAATCGGCCGGGTTTAGACTCAAATGTGTGGAAATACATATATGTACATATAATACCGTGTACAAAATAAAAACTCGATTAAAGATGATGAAATTTTTGCAAAAAAAATCCATATGACCCATTGTTATTAGAAGCGTACTCATACAACATTGCTTTTGACAATCTTCAAAATTTGAACAAAAATTAAGTTGCTCCAAAATCGGTCGGGTTTAGACTCATATATGTGGAAATACATATATAATCACTTGTCCAAAATAAAAACTCGATTAAAGATGATGAAATTTTTGCAGAAAAAATCCATATGACGCATTGTTATGAGTAGCGTACTCATACAACATTGCTTTTGACAATCTTCAAAATTGGAACAAAAATTAAGTTGCTCCAAAATCGGTCGGGTTTAGACTCAAATGTCTGGAAATACATATATAATTACGTGTACAAAATAAAAACTCGATTAAAGATGATGAAGTTTTTGAAGAAAAAATTCATATGACCCATGGTTATGAGTAGCGTACTCATACAACATTGCTTTTGACAATCTTCAAAAGTTGAACAAAAATTAAGTTGCTCCAAAATCGGTCGGGTTTAGACTCAAATGTGTGGAAATACATATATAATCACTTGTACAAAATAAAAACTCGATTAAAGATGATGAAATTTTTGCAAAAAAAATCCATATGACCCATTGTTATGAGTACAACATTGCTTTTGACAATCTTAAATATTTTAACAAAAATTAAGTTGCTCCAAAATCGGTCGGGTTTAGACTCAAATGTGTGGAAATACATATACATATAATCACGTGTACAAAATGAAAACTCGATTAAAGAAGATAAAATTTTTGCAAAAAAAAACCATATGACCCATGGTTATGAGTAGCGTACTCATACAACATTGCTTTTGAAAATCTTAAAAATTTTAACAAAAATTAAGTTGCTCCAAAATCGGTCGGGTTTAGACTCAAATGTGTGGAAATACATAAATAATCACGTGTACAAAATAAAAACTCGATTAAAGATGATGAAATATTTGCAAAAAAAATTCATATGACGCGTTGTTATGAGTAGCGTACTCATACAACATTGCTTTTGACAATCTTAAAAATTTGAACAAAAATTTAGTTGCTCCAAAATCGGTCGGGTTGAGACTCAAATGTGTGGAAATACATATATAATCACGTGTACACAATAAAAACTCGATTAAAGATGATGAAATTTTTGCAAAAAAATTCATATGACGCATTGTTATGAGTAGCGTACTCATACAACATTGCTTTTGACAATCTTAAAAATTTGAACAAAAATTAAGTTGCTCCAAAATCGGTCGGTTTTAGACACAAATGTGTGGAAATACATATACATATAATACCGTGTACAAAATAAAAACTCGATTAAAGATGATGAAATTTTTCCAAAAAAAAATACATATGACCCATTGTTATTAGAAGCGTACTCATACAACATTGCTTTTGACAATCTTCAAAATTTGAACAAAAATTAAGTGGCTCCAAAATCGGTCGGGTTTAGACTCATATATGTGGAAATACATATAAATATAATCACTTGTACAAAATAAAAACTCGATTAAAGATGATGAAATTTTTGCAGAAAAAATCCATATGACGCATTGTTATGAGTAGCGTACTCATACAACATTGCTTTTGACAATCTTCGAAATTGGAACAAAAATTAAGTTGCTCCAAAATCGGTCGGGTTTAGACTCAAATGTGTGGAAATACATATATAATTACGTGTACAAAATAAAAACTCGATTAAAGATGATGAAGTTTTTGAAGAAAAAATTCATATGACCCATGGTTATGAGTAGGGTACTCATACAACATTGCTTTTGACAATCTTAAATATTTTAACAAAAATTAAGTTGCTCTAAAATCGGTCGGGCTTAGACTCAAATGTGTGGAAATACATATACATATAATCACGTGTACAAAATTAAAACTCGATTAAAGATGATAAAATTTTTGCAAAAAAAAACCATATGACCCATGGTTATGAGTAGGGTACACATACAACATTGCTTTTGACAATCTTCAAAATTTGAAAAAAAATTAAGTTGCTCCAAAATCGGTCGGGTTTAGACTCAAATGTGTGGAAATACATATATAATCACGTGTACAAAATAAAAACTCGATTAAAGATTATGAAATTTTTGCAAAAAAAATTCATATGACGCATTGTTATGAGTAGCGTACTCATACAACATTGCTTTTGACAATCTTAAAAATTTGAACAAAAATTAAGTTGCTCCAAAATCGGCCGGGTTTAGACACAAATGTGTGGAAATACATATATGTACATATAATACCGTGTACAAAATAAAAACTCGATTAAAGATGATAAAATTTTTGCAAAAAAAAACCATATGACCCATGGTTATGAGTAGCGTACTCATACAACATTGCTTTTGACAATCTTCGAAATTGGAACAAAAATTAAGTTGCTCCAAAATCGGTCGGGTTTAGACTCAAATGTGTGGAAATACATATATAATTACGTGTACAAAATAAAAACTCGATTAAAGATGATGAAGTTTTTGAAGAAAAAATTCATATGACCCATGGTTATGAGTAGGGTACTCATACAACATTGCTTTTGACAATCTTAAATATTTTAACAAAAATTAAGTTGCTCTAAAATCGGTCGGGCTTAGACTCAAATGTGTGGAAATACATATACATATAATCACGTGTACAAAATTAAAACTCGATTAAAGATGATAAAATTTTTGCAAAAAAAAACCATATGACCCATGGTTATGAGTAGGGTACACATACAACATTGCTTTTGACAATCTTCAAAATTTGAAAAAAAATTAAGTTGCTCCAAAATCGGTCGGGTTTAGACTCAAATGTGTGGAAATACATATATAATCACGTGTACAAAATAAAAACTCGATTAAAGATTATGAAATTTTTGCAAAAAAAATCCATATGACGCATTGTTATGAGTAGCGTACTCATACAACATTGCTTTTGACAATCTTCAAAATTGGAACAAAAATTAAGTTGCTCCAAAATCGGTCGGGTTTAGACTCAAATGTGTGGAAATACATATATAATTACGTGTACAAAATAAAAACTCGATTAAAGATGATGAAGTTTTTGAAGAAAAAATTCATATGACCCATGGTTATGAGTAGCGTACTCATACAACATTGCTTTTGACAATCTTCAAAAGTTGAACAAAAATTAAGTTGCTCCAAAATCGGTCGGGTTTAGACTCAAATGTGTGGAAATACATATATAATCACTTGTACAAAATAAAAACTCGATTAAAGATGATGAAATTTTTGCAAAAAAAATCCATATGACCCATTGTTATGAGTAGGGTACTCATACAACATTGCTTTTGACAATCTTAAATATCTTACCAAAATTAAGTTGCTCCAAAATCGGTCGGGTTTAGACTCAAATGTGTGGAAATACATATACATATAATCACGTGTACAAAATGAAAACTCGATTAAAGAAGATAAAATTTTTGCAAAAAAAAACCATATGACCCATGGTTATGAGTAGCGTACTCATACAACATTGCTTTTGAAAATATTAAAAATTTTAACAAAAATTAAGTTGCTCCAAAATCGGTCGGGTTTAGACTCAAATGTGTGGAAATACATAAATAATCACGTGTACAAAATAAAAACTCGATTAAAGATGATGAAATATTTGCAAAAAAAATTCATATGACGCGTTGTTATGAGTAGCGTACTCATACAACATTGCTTTTGACAATCTTAAAAATTTGAACAAAAATTTAGTTGCTCCAAAATCGGTCGGGTTGAGACTCAAATGTGTGGAAATACATATATAATCACGTGTACACAATAAAAACTCGATTAAAGATGATGAAATTTTTGCAAAAAAATTCATATGACGCATTGTTATGAGTAGCGTACTCATACAACATTGCTTTTGACAATCTTAAAAATTTGAACAACAATTAAGTGGCTCCAAAATCGGCCGGGTTTAGACTCAAATGTGTGGAAATACATATATAATCACGTGTACAAAATAAAAACTCGATTAAAGATGATGAAATTTTTGCAAAAAAATTCATATGACGCATTGTTATGAGTAGCGTACTCATACAACATTGCTTTTGACAATCTTAAAAACTTGAACAAAAATTAAGTTGCTCCAAAATCGGTCGGGTTTAGACACAAATGTGTGGAAATACATATACATATAATACCGTGTACAAAATAAAAACTCGATTAAAGATGATGAAATTTTTCCAAAAAAAAATCCATATGACCCATTGTTATTAGAAGCGTACTCATACAACATTGCTTTTGACAATCTTCAAAATTTGAACAAAAATTAGGTGGCTCCAAAATCGGTCGGGTTTAGACTCATATATGTGGAAATACATATATAATCACTTGTACAAAATAAAAACTCGATTAAAGATGATGAAAGTTTTCCAAAAAAAAATCCATATGACCCATTGTTATGAGTAGCGTACTCATACAACATTGCTTTTGACAATCTTCAAAATTTGAACAACAATTAAGTGGCTCCAAAATCGGTCGGGTTTAGACTCAAATGTGTGGAAATACATATATAATCACGTGTACAAAATAAAAACTCGATTAAAGATGATGCAATTTTTGCAAAAAAATTCATATGACGCATTGTTATGAGTAGCGTACTCATACAACATTGCTTTTGACAATCTTAAAAATTTGAACAAAAATTAAGTTGCTCCAAAATCGGTCGGGTTTAGACACAAATGTGTGGAAATACATATACATATAATACCGTGTACAAAATAAAAACTCGATTAAAGATGATGAAATTTTTCCAAAAAAAAATCCATATGACCCATTGTTATTAGAAGCGTACTCATACAACATTGCTTTTGACAATCTTCAAAATTTGAACAAAAATTAAGTGGCTCCAAAATCGGTCGGGTTTAGACTCATATATGTGGAAATACATATATAATTACGTGTACAAAATAAAAACTCGATTAAAGATGATGAAATTTTTGCAAAAAAATCCATATGACGCATTGTTATGAGTAGCGTACTCATACAACATTGCTTTTGACAATCTTCAAAATTGGAACAAAAATTAAGTTGCTCCAAAATCGGTCGGGTTTAGACTCAAATGTGTGGAAATACATATATAATTACGTGTACAAAATAAAAACTCGATTAAAGATGATGAAGTTTTTGAAGAAAAAATTCATATGACCCATGGTTATGAGTAGCGTACTCATACAACATTGCTTTTGACAATCTTCAAAAGTTGAACAAAAATTAAGTTGCTCCAAAATCGGTCGGGTTTAGACTCAAATGTGTGGAAATACATATATAATCACTTGTACAAAATAAAAACTCGATTAAAGATGATGAAATTTTTGCAAAAAAAATCCATATGACCCATTGTTATGAGTAGGGTACTCATACAACATTGCTTTTGACAATCTTAAATATTTTAACAAAAATTAAGTTGCTCCAAAATCGGTCGGGTTTAGACTCAAATGTGTGGAAATACATATACATATAATCACGTGTACAAAATGAAAACTCGATTAAAGAAGATAAAATTTTTGCAAAAAAAAACCATATGACCCATGGTTATGAGTAGCGTACTCATACAACATTGCTTTTGAAAATCTTAAAAATTTTAACAAAAATTAAGTTGCTCCAAAATCGGTCGGGTTTAGACTCAAATGTGTGGAAATACATAAATAATCACGTGTACAAAATAAAAACTCGATTAAAGATGATGAAATATTTGCAAAAAAAATTCATATGACGCGTTGTTATAAGTAGCGTACTCATACAACATTGCTTTTGACAATCTTAAAAATTTGAACAAAAATTTAGTTGCTCCAAAATCGGTCGGGTTGAGACTCAAATGTGTGGAAATACATATATAATCACGTGTACACAATAAAAACTCGATTAAAGATGATGAAATTTTTGCAAAAAAATTCATATGACGCATTGTTATGAGTAGCGTACTCATACAACATTGCTTTTGACAATCTTAAAAATTTTAACAACAATTAAGTGGCTCCAAAATCGGTCGGGTTTAGACTCAAATGTGTGGAAATACATATATAATCACGTGTACAAAATAAAAACTCGATTAAAGATGATGAAATTTTTGCAAAAAAATTCATATGACGCATTGTTATGAGTAGCGTACTCATACAACATTGCTTTTGACAATCTTAAAAATTTGAACAAAAATTAAGTTGCTCCAAAATCGGTCGGGTTTAGACACAAATGTGTGGAAATACATATACATATAATACCGTGTACAAAATAAAAACTCGATTAAAGATGATGAAATTTTTCCAAAAAAAAATCCATATGACCCATTGTTATTAGAAGCGTACTCATACAACATTGCTTTTGACAATCTTCAAAATTTGAACAAAAATTAAGTGGCTCCAAAATCGGTCGGGTTTAGACTCATATATGTGGAAATACATATATAATCACTTGTACAAAATAAAAACTCGATTAAAGATGATGAAATTTTTGCAGAAAAAATTCATATGACGCGTTGTTATGAGTAGCGTACTCATACAACATTGCTTTTGACAATCTTCGAAATTGGAACAAAAATTAAGTTGCTCCAAAATCGGTCGGGTTTAGACTCAAATGTGTGGAAATACATATACATATAATTACGTGTACATAATGAAAACTCGATTAAAGATGATGAAGTTTTTGAAGAAAAAATTCATATGACCCATGGTTATGAGTAGGGTACTCATACAACATTGCTTTTGACAATCTTAATTATTTTAACAAAAATTAAGTTGCTCTAAAATCGGTCGGGCTTAGACTCAAATGTGTGGAAATACATATACATATAATCACGTGTACAAAATTAAAACTCGATTAAAGATGATAAAATTTTTGCAAAAAAAAACCATATGACCCATGGTTATGAGTAGGGTACACATACAACATTGCTTTTGACAATCTTCAAAATTTGAAAAAAAATTAAGTTGCTCCAAAATCGGTCGGGTTTAGACTCAAATGTGTGGAAATACATATATAATCACGTGTACAAAATAAAAACTCGATTAAAGGTTATGAAATTTTTGCAAAAAAAATTCATATGACGCATTGTTATGAGTAGCGTACTCATACAACATTGCTTTTGACAATCTTAAAAATTTGAACAAAAATTAAGTTGCTCCAAAATCGGCCGGGTTTAGACACAAATGTGTGGAAATACATATATGTACATATAATACCGTGTACAAAATAAAAACTCGATTAAAGATGATGAAATTTTTGCAAAAAAAAATCCATATGACCCATTGTTATTAGAAGCGTACTCATACAACATTGCTTTTGACAATCTTCAAAATTTGAACAAAAATTAAGTTGCTCCAAAATCGGTCGGGTTTAGACTCATATATGTGGAAATACATATATAATCACTTGTACAAAATAAAAACTCGATTAAAGATGATGAAATTTTTGCAGAAAAAATCCATATGACGCATTGTTATGAGTGGCGTACTCATACAACATTGCTTTTGACAATCTTCAAAATTGGAACAAAAATTAAGTTGCTCCAAAATCGGTCGGGTTTAGACTCAAATGTGTGGAAATACATATATAATTACGTGTACAAAATAAAAACTCGATTAAAGATGATGAAGTTTTTGAAGAAAAAATTCATATGACCCATGGTTATGAGTAGCGTACTCAAACAACATTGCTTTTGACAATCTTCGAAAGTTGAACAAAAATTAAGTTGCTCCAAAATCGGTCGGGTTTAGACTCAAATGTGTGGAAATACATATATAATCACTTGTACAAAATAAAAACTCGATTAAAGATGATGAAATTTTTGCAAAAAAAATCCATATGACCCATTGTTATGAGTAGGGTACTCATACAACATTGCTTTTGACAATCTTAAATATTTTAACAAAAATTAAGTTGCTCCAAAATCGGTCGGGTTTAGACTCAAATGTGTGGAAATACATATACATATAATCACGTGTACAAAATGAAAACTCGATTAAAGAAGATAAAATTTTTGCAAAAAAAAACCATATGACCCATGGTTATGAGTAGCGTACTCATACAACATTGCTTTTGAAAATCTTAAAAATTTTAACAAAAATTAAGTTGCTCCAAAATCGGTCGGGTTGAGACTCAAATGTGTGGAAATACATAAATAATCACGTGTACAAAATAAAAACTCGATTAAAGATGATGAAATATTTGCAAAAAAAATTCATATGACGCGTTGTTATGAGTAGCGTACTCATACAACATTGCTTTTGACAATCTTAAAAATTTGAACAAAAATTCAGTTGCTCCAAAATCGGTCGGGTTGAGACTCAAATGTGTGGAAATACATATATAATCACGTGTACACAATAAAAACTCGATTAAAGATGATGAAATTTTTGCAAAAAAATTCATATGACGCATTGTTATGAGTAGCGTACTCATACAACATTGCTTTTGACAATCTTAAAAATTTGAACAACAATTAAGTGGCTCCAAAATCGGTCGGGTTTAGACTCAAATGTGTGGAAATACATATATAATCACGTGTACAAAATAAAAACTCGATTAAAGATGATGAAATTTTTGCAAAAAAATTCATATGACGCATTGTTATGAGTAGCGTACTCATACAACATTGCTTTTGACAATCTTAAAAATTTGAACAAAAATTAAGTTGCTCCAAAATCGGTCGGGTTTAGACACAAATGTGTGGAAATACATATACATATAATACCGTGTACAAAACAAAAACTCGATTAAAGATGATGAAATTTTTCCAAAAAAAAATCCATATGACCCATTGTTATTAGAAGCATACTCATACAACATTGCTTTTGACAATCTTCAAAATTTGAACAAAAATTAAGTGGCTCCAAAATCGGTCGGGTTTAGACTCATATATGTGGAAATACATATATAATCACGTGTACAAAATAAAAACTCGATTAAAGATGATGAAATTTTTGCAAAAAAAATCCATATGACCCATTGTTATGAGTAGGGTACTCATACAACATTGCTTTTGACAATCTTAAATATTTTAACAAAAATTAAGTTGCTCCAAAATCGGTCGGGTTTAGACTCAAATGTGTGGAAATACATATACATATAATCACGTGTACAAAATGAAAACTCGATTAAAGAAGATAAAATTTTTGCAAAAAAAAACCATATGACCCATGGTTATGAGTAGCGTACTCATACAACATTGCTTTTGAAAATCTTAAAAATTTTAACAAAAATTAAGTTGCTCCAAAATCGGTCGGGTTTAGACTCAAATGTGTGGAAATACATAAATAATCACGTGTACAAAATAAAAACTCGATTAAAGATGATGAAATATTTGCAAAAAAAATTCATATGACGCGTTGTTATGAGTAGCGTACTCATACAACATTGCTTTTGACAATCTTAAAAATTTGAACAAAAATTTAGTTGCTCCAAAATCGGTCGGGTTGAGACTCAAATGTGTGGAAATACATATATAATCACGTGTACACAATAAAAACTCGATTAAAGATGATGAAATTTTTGCAAAAAAATTCATATGACGCATTGTTATGAGTAGCGTACTCATACAACATTGCTTTTGACAATCTTAAAAATTTTAACAACAATTAAGTGGCTCCAAAATCGGTCGGGTTTAGACTCAAATGTGTGGAAATACATATATAATCACGTGTACAAAATAAAAACTCGATTAAAGATGATGAAATTTTTGCAAAAAAATTCATATGACGCATTGTTATGAGTAGCGTACTCATACAACATTGCTTTTGACAATCTTAAAAATTTGAACAAAAATTAAGTTGCTCCAAAATCGGTCGGGTTTAGACACAAATGTGTGGAAATACATATACATATAATACCGTGTACAAAATAAAAACTCGATTAAAGATGATGAAATTTTTCCAAAAAAAAATCCATATGACCCATTGTTATTAGAAGCGTACTCATACAACATTGCTTTTGACAATCTTCAAAATTTGAACAAAAATTAAGTGGCTCCAAAATCGGTCGGGTTTAGACTCATATATGTGGAAATACATATATAATCACTTGTACAAAATAAAAACTCGATTAAAGATGATGAAATTTTTGCAGAAAAAATTCATATGACGCGTTGTTATGAGTAGCGTACTCATACAACATTGCTTTTGACAATCTTCGAAATTGGAACAAAAATTAAGTTGCTCCAAAATCGGTCGGGTTTAGACTCAAATGTGTGGAAATACATATACATATAATTACGTGTACATAATAAAAACTCGATTAAAGATGATGAAGTTTTTGAAGAAAAAATGCATATGACCCATGGTTATGAGTAGGGTACTCATACAACATTGCTTTTGACAATCTTAATTATTTTAACAAAAATTAAGTTGCTCTAAAATCGGTCGGGCTTAGACTCAAATGTGTGGAAATACATATACATATAATCACGTGTACAAAATTAAAACTCGATTAAAGATGATAAAATTTTTGCAAAAAAAAACCATATGACCCATGGTTATGAGTAGGGTACACATACAACATTGCTTTTGACAATCTTCAAAATTTGAAAAAAAATTAAGTTGCTCCAAAATCGGTCGGGTTTAGACTCAAATGTGTGGAAATACATATATAATCACGTGTACAAAATAAAAACTCGATTAAAGGTTATGAAATTTTTGCAAAAAAAATTCATATGACGCATTGTTATGAGTAGCGTACTCATACAACATTGCTTTTGACAATCTTAAAAATTTGAACAAAAATTAAGTTGCTCCAAAAATTAAGTTGCTCCAAAATCGGTCGAGTTTAGACTCAAATGTGTGGAAATACATACATATGTATATAATCACGTGTACAAAATAAAAACACGAATAAAGATGATGAAATTTTTGCAAAAAAAAAATCCATATGACCCATGGTTATGAGTAGCGTACTCATACAACATTGCTTTTGACAATCTTAAAAATTTGAACAAAAATTAAGTTGCTCCAAAATCGGTCGGGTTTAGACTCAAATGTGTGGAAATACATACATATATAATCACGTGTACAAAATAAGAACTCGGTTAAAGATGATGAAATTTTTGTAAAAAAAATCCATATGACCCATGGTTATGAGTAGCGTACTCATACAACATTGACTTTGACAATCTTAAAAATGTGAACAAAAATTAAGTTGCTCCAAAAACCGTCGGGTTTAGACTCAAATGTGTGGAAATACATTTGTATATAATCACGTGTACAAAATAAAAACTCGATTAAAGATGATGAAATTTTTGCAAAAAAAATCCATATGACCCATTGTTATGAGTAGCGTACTCATACAACATTGCTTTTGACAATCTTAAAAATGTGAACAAAAATTAAGTTGCTCCAAAATCGGTCGGGTTTAGACTCAAATGAGTGGAAATACATATATATTCACGTGTACAAAATAAAAATTCGATTAAAGATGATGAAATTTTTGTAAAAAAAATCCATATGACCCATAGTTATGAGTAGCGTACTCATACAACATTGCTTTTGACAATCTTAAAAATTTGAACAAAAATTAAGTTGCTCCAAAATCGGTCGGGTTTAGACTCAAATGTGTGGAAATACATACATATATATTCACGTGTACAAAATAAAAACTCGATTAAAGATGATGAAATTTTTGTAAAAAAAATCCATATGACCCATGGTTATGAGTAGCGTACTCATACAACATTGCTTTTGACAATCTTAAAAATTTGATTGAATAGATTTTTTAGAATAATATTTTTAGTTTTTAGAGTTTGTGAGGGAGCCTTAGGTCTTTCAATTTTAGTTTCAATAATTCGTACTCATGGAAATGATTATTATCAATCTTTTAATATTTTACAATGTTAAAATTTATTTTAATATTAATTTTTATTTTTCCTATTTGTTTTATTAATAATTCATTTTGAATGGTACAAAATTTATTATTTTTCTTTACTTTTGGGTTTATTTTATTGAATTTTTGTACTAATTATTTTGTAAATATTTCTTATTTTTTGGGTTATGATTTAATTTCCTATGGTTTAATTTTATTAAGATTATGAATTTGTACTCTTATAATTATTGCTAGAGAATCTATTAATAAATTAAATAATTATAGTAATTTATTTTTATTTAATGTTTTAATACTTTTATTATTTTTAATTTTAAGTTTTAGTAGAATAAATTTATTTATATTTTATTTATTTTTTGAAAGTAGATTAATTCCTACATTATTTTTAATTTTAGGTTGAGGTTATCAACCTGAACGTTTACAAGCTGGGGTATATTTATTATTTTATACATTATTAGTTTCTTTACCTATATTATTGGGAATTTTTTATTTATATAATAATTTTATAACATTAAATTATTTTTTAATAAGTAATTATATATTAAATTATGATTTATTATATTTATCAATAATTTTAGCTTTTTTAGTTAAAATGCCAATATTTTTAGTTCATTTATGATTACCTAAGGCTCATGTTGAGGCACCTGTTTCTGGATCTATAATTTTAGCAGGGATTATATTAAAATTAGGGGGGTATGGGTTAGTACGAATTTTTTCATTTCTTCAATTAAGTGGTTTAAAATATAATTATATTTGAATTAGAATTAGATTAATTGGAGGTGTTTTAATTAGATTAGTTTGTTTACGTCAAACTGATTTAAAGGCTTTAATTGCTTATTCATCTGTTGCTCATATAGGAATTATTTTAAGAGGGTTAATAACTTTAACTTATTGAGGATTTTGTGGTTCATATGTTTTAATAATTGCTCATGGATTATGTTCTTCTGGTTTATTTTGTTTAGCTAATATTACATATGAACGATTAGGAAGTCGTAGTTTATTAATTAATAAAGGGTTATTAAATTTTATACCTTCTATGACTTTATGATGATTTTTATTAAGTTCTTGTAATATGGCAGCCCCCCCTTCATTAAATTTATTAGGAGAAATTTCTTTATTAAATAGAATTGTAAGTTGATCTTGATTAACTATAATTTCTTTATCATTTTTATCTTTTTTTAGTGCAGCTTATACTTTATATTTATATGCTTATAGTCAACATGGAAAAATATTTTCTGGAGTTTATTCATTTAGAAGAGGAAAAATTCGAGAATTTTTTTTATTATTTTTACATTGATTTCCTTTAAATTTATTAATTTTAAAAAGAGATATTTGTATATTTTGGCTTTAATTTAAATAGTTTATTATAAAATGTTGATTTGTGGTATCAATGATATGATTTTTATCATTTTAAATTGTGAAAAATAATTTATCAATTTGTAGAATTATATTTTTAATTTTAATTATATTTAGATTAAAAAATTTTTTTTTATCTATATTTTTTTTAATAAATGATTTAGTTTATTTTTTTGAATGAGAAGTTATTAGATTAAATTCTGTAATAATTGTAATAACTTTTTTATTTGATTGAATAAGTTTATTATTTATATCTTTTGTTTTATTAATTTCTTCTTTAGTAATTTATTATAGAAAAGAATATATAATAGGTGATTTAAATATTAATCGGTTTATTATGTTGGTTCTTATATTTGTTATATCAATAATATTATTAATTATTAGTCCTAATTTAATTAGAATTTTATTAGGTTGAGATGGATTAGGTTTAATTTCTTATTGTTTAGTAATTTATTTTCAAAATATTAAATCATATAATGCAGGAATATTAACTGCTTTATCTAATCGTATTGGAGATGTTGCTTTTTTACTTGCTATTGCTTGAATATTAAATTTTGGAAGTTGAAATTATATTTTTTATTTGGAATTAATAAAAAATAGATTTGAAATGGAAATTATTGGGGGTTTAATAGTATTAGCAGCAATAACTAAAAGTGCTCAAATTCCTTTTTCTTCTTGATTACCTGCTGCAATAGCAGCCCCTACTCCAGTTTCAGCATTAGTTCATTCTTCAACTCTTGTAACAGCGGGAGTCTATCTATTAATTCGTTTTAATATCTTATTATATAATAATTGGTTAGGTCAAATTCTTTTATTATTATCTGGTTTAACAATATTTATAGCTGGGTTGGGTGCTAATTTTGAATTTGATTTAAAAAAAATTATTGCTCTTTCTACTTTAAGTCAATTGGGTTTAATAATAAGAATTTTATCTATAGGTTATTATAAATTAGCATTTTTTCATTTATTAACTCATGCTTTATTTAAGGCTTTATTATTTATATGTGCTGGGGCAATTATTCATAATATAAATAATTCTCAAGATATTCGTTTAATAGGAGGGTTAAGATTTTATATACCTTTAACAAGAGTTTGTTTTAATGTAGCAAATTTAGCTTTATGTGGTATGCCTTTTTTAGCTGGATTTTATTCTAAGGATATAATTTTAGAAATTGTTTGTTTAAGTTATTTAAATATTTTTAGATTTTTTTTATTTTTTGTCTCTACAGGTTTAACTGTTTGTTATTCTTTTCGTTTAATTTATTATGCAATAACAGGTGAATTAAATTGTAGATCTTTAAATATATTAAATGATGAAAGATGAATTATACTTCGTGGTATAAGAGGTTTATTATTTATAAGAATTATTGGTGGTAGAATTTTAAGATGATTAATTTTTCCTACTCCTTATATAATTTGTTTACCAATTTATATAAAATTATTAACATTAATAGTATGTATTTTAGGGGGAATTTTAGGTTATTTAATTTCTAATGTTTCTTTATTTTATTTAAATAAATCATTAAGTAATTATTTAATAATTTATTTTTTTGGATCTATATGATTTATGCCTTATATTTCTACATATGGTATTATTAAATATCCTTTAATTTTAGGTAATATTTTAGTTAAATCATTTGATCAGGGTTGATCAGAATATATAGGTGGTCAAAATTTGTATAATAAATTTGTTAATTATTCTCAACAAATCTATATATTTCATAATAACAGTTTAAAAATTTATCTTTTATTATTTGTATTGTGGATTATTTTTTTATTTAATTTTTTTTTATTTTATTCAAATAGCTTAAGATTAGAGTATAATATTGAAGATGTTAGGGTAATTATATAATTTTTGAATATAGTGAATTTAATTTAGTAATTTATAAAAAAAAATATATTTATTTTTACAATGAAAATGTAATGTTTTAAATTAAACTATATAAACATAGAAGTATAAATGGAATTTAACCATTAAAAGATAAAAGTTAGCAGCTTTTTCTTGATCTTCATACTTCCTTAATTGGAATTTTTATTCAATATTATCATTAACAATGATAGGCCTCTTTTTGGCTTCAATTAATATAAACTTTTAGAATAAGGGTAATATTACCTAAAATTAGGTCGAAACTAATTGCAATAAATCGCTTCATATTCAAGGTAGATTGAATATCAATACTTTTTGAATGCAAATCAAATGTTATAATTAACTACAACCCTATTAATTAGATCAATTTAGTATACCTTGATTTCATTCATGATATAGTCCAATAATTAAAATAATAATAAAAATAATAGAAGTTAAAGATCATATTATAATATTTGATATTTTAATAATTAAAATTATTGGAAGAATAAGTGCAATTTCTACATCAAAAATTAAAAAAATAATTGTAATTAGAAAAAATCGAAGAGAAAAAGGTAATCGAGAAGATGATTTAGGGTCAAAACCACATTCAAATGGTGAACATTTTTCTCGATCTGTTAAGGTTTTTTTTGATAAAATAGATGCTAAAATTATTACAATATTTGAAATTAAAATTAAAGTTAATGTTATAATACTAATTGAAAAAATTATTTATACTACTAGTTAGTAGTCCTTATGATTGGAAGTCAAATATACTGATATACTATATAAATAATTAATTAACCTCCTCATCAATAAATTGATACATATAAAAATAATCAAACAATATCAACGAAATGTCAGTATCATGCAGCTGCTTCAAATCCAAAATGATGTCTTTTAGAAAAATGATTATTAATATGTCGAATTAAACATACTAAAAGAAAAGAAGTTCCAATTAATACATGAATTCCGTGAAATCCTGTTGCTATATAAAAAGTAGATCCATAAATAGAATCAGCAATTGTAAATGGAGCTTCAATGTATTCATAAGCTTGAAGAATTGAAAAATAAATTCCTAATAAAACTGTAAAGAATAATCCTTGTGTTGTTTGTGAATGATTATTTTCTATTAATCTATGATGGGCTCATGTAACAGTTACACCTGAAGCTAATAAAATTGCAGTATTTAATAAAGGAATTTGGAATGGATTAAATGATTTAATTCCTATTGGAGGTCATAATGCTCCTAATTCAATAGCGGGGGATAAGCTACTATGAAAAAATGCTCAAAAAAATGAAACAAAAAATAAAATTTCTGATAAAATAAATAGAATTATTCCTCAACGTAATCCTGGAGTTACTGAAAATGTATGAAGTCCTTGAAAAGTACTTTCTCGTACAACATCTCGTCATCATTGATAAACTGTTAAAATAGTAATAATATTTCCTAGTAAAAATAATGAATTATCATATTGGTGGAATCATTTTACTAATCCTGAAACGGTTGTTATAGCTCCAATTGCTCCTGTTAAAGGTCATGGACTATAATCTACTAAATGAAAGGGGTGATTAGCTTGTGTTGACATTAATTTACTTCTCTAGAGTATAAAGTTCTTAATACAGCAAATACATACGATTGAATAATAGCTACAGCTGATTCAAGAATTAATAAAGCAATTTGACCAATAATTAATAGTGAAATAATAAAATATGATAGAGAAGGCCCAGTATTTCCTAAAAGAGTTAATAATAAGTGACCTGCAATTATATTAGCTGCTAGTCGAACAGCTAAGGTTCCTGGTCGAATTACATTTCTAATAGTTTCAATACATACTATAAAAGGTATTAAAATTGCAGGTGTTCCTTGAGGCACTAAGTGTGCAAATATATGTTGAGTATGATTAATTCAACCATAAATTATAAAACATAATCATAATGGAAGTGCTAATGATAATGTTAATGTTAAATGACTTGTTCTTGTAAAAATATATGGAAATAACCCTATAAAATTATTAAAAAGAATTAATGAGAATAATGAAACAAAAATAAAAGTAGAACCAGAATGACCTGTATGTCCTAATAATGTTTTAAATTCTTTGTGTAGTGTTATTAAAATAGAATTTCATATAATATGATAACGTGATGGTATTAATCAATAAATTGATGGAATTAATAATACCCCTAAAAATGAACTTATTCAATTAAGTGATAAATTAAAAATACTTGATGATGGATCAAATACTGAAAATAAATTTGTTATCATTTTCAATTAAAGGAATTTTTACTTATTTTTTTAAAAATATTAGATTTAGGTGATTTAGGAATTAATATAAAATAATTTATAATTCTGAATAAAATAAAAGTTATTGAAAAAATAATAAATAAACTTAGTCAACCGATTGGGGCTATTTGTGGAATTAAAAAATATTAAATAAAATTAATAATTTTAGTTTGACATACTAATGTTATATTTTAACTAATTTTTTTTTCATTAGAAGTAATTGCTAATTTACTATAGAGTGGTTTAAGAGACCAATACTTGCTTTCAGTCATCTAATGATGAGTTATTTCTACAAGAAATTCATTTAATAAAATAATTTACAGGAATTCTTTCGATTACAATTGGTATAAATCTATGATTAGCTCCACAAATTTCAGAACATTGACCATAAAATAGTCCTGGTCGATTAATTAAAAAATTTGTTTGATTTAGTCGACCAGGAGTTCCATCAACTTTTACTCCAAGAGATGGAATTGTTCAAGAATGAATTACATCTGCAGCTGTTACTAAAATACGGATTTGTGAATTTATTGGTAAAATAACTCGATTATCAACGTCTAATAGTCGAAATCCATCGATATTTAATTCATTTGTTGGGATTATATATGAATCAAATTCAACATTTAAAAAATCTGAATATTCATAACTTCAATATCATTGATGTCCAATAGCTTTTAAAGTTACTGATGGTTCATTAATTTCATCTAATAAATATAATAAACGAAGGGATGGAAATGCAATAAATAATAATACAATAGCGGGAAGAATTGTTCAGATTATTTCAATAGTTTGTCCATGTAATAAATTTCGATTTGTATAATTATTAAAAAATAATATAAATATTAAATAACCCACTAAAGTTGTAATTATTACTAAAATTATTAAAGCATAATCATGAAAAAATGTTAATTGTTCTATAAGAGGGGAGGCACTATCTTGAAGGCCAAGAGAAGCTCATGTTGTCATTAATTTCTAATAAAAGTAAAATACTTTATTTATGAAGCTTAAATCCATGGCACTAATCTGCCATATTAGAAATTAATTAAAATAGGTAATTCGGAATATCTGTGTTCAGATGGAGGTGTATTTTGTAATCATTCAATTGAAGAAGATAAATGTATAGGATAAATTACTTGACGTTGTAAAATTAAACTTTCTCAAATAATAAATAAAAAAAATAAAATTCCTAATAATGAAATAGAAGAACCAATAGTTGAGATAACATTTCATATTGTATAAGCATCTGGATAATCTGAATAACGTCGAGGTATCCCTGCTAATCCTAAGAAGTGTTGTGGAAAAAATGTTAAATTGACCCCAATAAATATAATAATAAATTGACTTTTTAATCATTTAGGGTTTAATATTAATCCTGTAAATAAGGGGTATCAATGAATAAATCCTGATATAATTGCAAATACTGCTCCTATTGATAAAACATAATGAAAGTGAGCTACTACGTAATAAGTATCATGAAGAATAATATCTACTGATGAATTAGCTAAAATTACTCCTGTTAATCCTCCTACTGTAAATAAAAATACAAATCCTAAAGCTCATAATATGGCAGGAGAATAATTTAATTGTGTTCCATGTAAAGTAGCAAGTCAACTAAAAATTTTAATACCTGTTGGTACTGCAATAATTATTGTTGCTGAAGTAAAATAAGCTCGAGTATCTACATCTATACCTACTGTAAATATATGATGAGCTCATACAATAAATCCTAATAGACCAATTGCTAATATTGCATAAATTATTCCTAAAGAACCAAATGTTTCTTTTTTTCCTGATTCTTGACTAATAATATGTGAAATTATCCCAAATCCTGGTAAAATTAAAATATAAACTTCTGGATGACCAAAAAATCAAAATAAATGTTGGTATAAAATAGGATCTCCTCCTCCAGCGGGGTCAAAAAATGATGTATTTAAATTTCGATCTGTTAATAATATAGTAATAGCTCCAGCTAAAACTGGTAAAGATAAAAGTAGTAATAATGCTGTTAATACAACAGATCAAACAAATAAGGGTATTCGATCAAATGTAATACCAGTAGATCGTATATTAATAACTGTTGTAATAAAATTTACTGCCCCTAAAATTGAAGAAATACCTGCTAAATGTAAAGAAAAAATAGCTAAATCAACAGATGCTCCTCCATGCGCAATAATTGATGATAAAGGTGGGTAAACAGTTCATCCTGTTCCAGCTCCATTTTCTACTATACTTCTTACTAATAATAGTGTTAATGATGGAGGTAATAATCAAAAACTTATATTATTTATTCGAGGGAATGCTATATCTGGGGCTCCTAGTATTAAAGGAACTAATCAATTTCCAAACCCTCCAATTATAATTGGTATTACTATAAAAAAAATTATTACAAATGCATGAGCTGTTACAATTACATTATAAATTTGATCATCACCAATTAAAGCTCCTGGATGACCTAATTCAGCTCGAATAAGAATTCTTAAAGAAGTTCCTACTATACCTGCTCAAGCTCCGAAAATAAAATATAAAGTACCAATATCTTTATGATTTGTTGAAAATAACCATTGTTGCGATTAAATGGCTGAAATTTAGGCGATAGACTGTAAATCTATATATAAGAATTAATTCTTTTTAATCAATAATATTAGACTGCAATTCTAAAGGAGTAATATTTTACTAAGGCTTAAAAGATTTAACTCATATTTATAATTTTGAAGACTATTAGTTTATTTAACTTAAAGCCTTAAATATTAAATAATTGAGTAAACAATAGAAATTAAAATTAAGCTACATGTTGAAATAAAAGAAAGTGATAGTATACATTTAAATGTAAAATTATTAATTTGTAAATTATTAATTCAATTATTTTCATAATAATTTAGTATAAAAGCTGCAAAACATAATCGTAAATAAAAAAATAGTGTAATTAATGTTATTACAGTTATAATTGATATTAAAATGTATTGATTATTAAAAATTAATAGTTGAATTACTAGTCATTTTGGTAAAAATCCAATAAATGGAGGAAGTCCACCTAATGAAAGTAAATTAAAAAATAACATAAATTTTAAAATTTTTGAATTTAAAAATATATTGAATAATTGATTAATATGATAAATTTTAAAATTATTGAATATAAATGTTAATCTAAAAGATAAAAATGTATAAAAATAAAAATAAGTTATTCATATTAATTCATTTGTTTGTATAGCTGTTAATATTCATCCTAAATGATTAATTGATGAAAATGCTATTAATTTTCGTAAAGATGTTTGATTTAATCCTCCTAAAGAACCAATACTGATTGAAATAATAATCACAAAAATTGATAAATTATTTTGAGGAATATAAGAAATTAATGTAAGAGGAGCAATTTTTTGTCATGTTATTAAAATTAATCCATTTATTCAGGATAATCCTTCTATTACATTTGGGAATCAAAAATGGAATGGAGCAGCTCCTCTTTTTATTAATAAAGAAGAATAAATAATTAAATTATTTAATATTAAATTATATTTAATTATTGGAAAATAATTTAAATATAAAATAATAATAGCAAATAATAAAACAGCAGAAGCTAATGCTTGAGTTAAAAAATACTTTAAAGATGCTTCTGTTGATATTAAATTATTATCTCTTATTAGGGGGATAAAAGATAACAAATTAATTTCTAAGCCTATTCAAGCACCTAATCAAGAATTAGATGATACTGTAATTATTGTACCTAAAATTAAGATAAAAAAAAATATAATTTTAGAAGAATTATTAAAAATTAAAAAAAAAAGGATTGGAACCTTTATAAATGGGGTATGAACCCAGTAGCTTTATTAGCTTATCTTTTTATATTTTAGTGTATGATGCACAAAAGTTTTTGATACTTTTAGGAATAGTTTAATTCTATTAAATATAAATTATGGCCTGATATTAATGAATGTAATTTTATTACATTATTTACCCTATCAAGGTAATCCTTTTATCAGGCAATTCATTAATTTAAAAAAAATGAAATAAGTTGTTTTCAACCAAAAAGTTGAATAGAAAAAATATCTAAAATGAAATAAGTTGTTTTCAACCAAAAAGTTGAATAGAAAAAGTATCTAAAAGTCAATTAAATCATCATTATTTCACCAATTTTTTTTTTTTTTTTTTTTATTATTTTTTTAATAAATTAAATATATTATTTAATTATATATTTAATTTATAATTAAATAATTAAATTAAGTAAATATAAAATTAAATTAAATTATTAAATAGATAATATTAAATGCCAATATAGATATTTCCGAGAGTTAAAAACACAACTTTAATATAGATATATAGATGAATATAAAAAAGTTATTTTTAACATATATTTATATAAATTTCGAACGTCATATTATATTATATATATATAAATGTATATATACCGTGCTGGATCTATGAATTTAGGGGTTTTTTTGAATAAATTAATAGGCATATATTAATTAATTAAATATTTATATACATATATATATTTATTAATTTAAACTTAGTATAGAAGAAATTTTCGTGATTAAAAATAATTTTATAGTCTTATATATACATATAAAAATATATTTATATATGTATATAAATTATTTAATGAAAAAAAAAAAAAAAAAAAATTGGTGAAATAATGATGATTTAATTGATTTTTATATTATAAATTTTAAAAATTTAATATTTATGTATTTTTATTTAAAATAATTTTAATTTTTTTAATTTTTTTAAAAAAAAAAAATGTTTTTTTTTATTATAATTAATGAATATTTATAAATAATTTTTAAAAATTTTATTTTTAAAATTAATAAAATAATGATGATTTAATTGATTTTTATATTATAAATTTTAAAAATTTAATATTTATGTATTTTTATTTAAAATAATTTTTAAAAATTAATTTTTTTAAGAAAATAAATTATTAAATTTTAAAATTTAATATTTATGATATTATTTATTTATTTATTTTTTTTTATTATAATTAATTATTTAATTAATTATTTATTTATAATTATTTATTTTATAATTAAAATTTAAATTTTATATAAAATGAAATTAAAATTTTCATAAAAAATTAAAATAAGTAAAATTTGATTAGGGGAATCAATTTACTGGCTATGAGGAAATACTAATGATTTTTATTTAATAAGATTATTATTTTTACTTTTTTTTAATTATAAAATGTTATTATTATAAATATTAATTTATATAATTTATATTGTTTTGTAAAATTTTATTATATTATTAATTTTTATTTTATGAAAAATTAAAAATTATATATTTATATTAATATTTATATAATTATAATTTTATAATTATAATTAATTATTTAATTAATTATTAATTATAATTTATTTATTAAATAATTATAATTTAAATTTTATATAAAATAGAATTATTCTTTTTAATATAAAATAAAAATAAGTAAAATTTGATTGGGGGAATCAATTTACTGGCTATGAGGAAATACTAATGATTTTTATTTAATAAGATTATTATTTTTACTTTTTTTTAATTATAAAATGTTATTATTATAAATACACAAATGTGTGGAAGTACATATACATATAATCACGCGTACAAAATAAAAACTCGATTAAAGAAGATGAAATTTTTGCAAAAAAAATCCATATGACCCATTGTTATGAGTAGCGTACTCATACAACATTGCTTTTGACAATCTCCAAAATTTGAACAAAAATTAAGTTGCTCCAAAATCGGTCGGGTTTAGACTCAAATGTGTGGAAATACATATATAATTACGTGTACAAAATAAAAACTCGATTAAAGATGATACAATTTTTGAAGAAAAAATTCATATGACCCATGGTTATGAGTAGCGTACTCATACAACATTGCTTTTGACAATCTTCAAAAGTTGAACAAAAATTATGTTGCTCCAAAATCGGTCGGGTTTAGACTCAAATGTGTGTCAATTCATATATAATCACGTGTACAAAATTAAAACTCGATTAAAGATGATGAAATTTTTCCAAAAAAAATTCATATGACGCATTGTTATGAGTAGCGTACTCATACAACATTGCTTTTGACAATCTTAAAAATTTTAACATATATTAGGTTGCTCCAAATCGGTTGGGTTTAGACTCAAATGTGTGGAAATACATACATATATAATCACTTGTACAAAATAAAAATTCGATTAAAGATGATGAAATTTTTGCAAAAAAAATCCATATGACCCATTGTTATGAGTAGGGTACTTATACAACATTGCTTTTGACAATCTTAAAAATTTGATCAAAAATTAAGTTGCTCCAAAATCGGTCGGGTTTAGACTCAAATGTGTGGAAATACATATACATATAATACCGTGTACAAAATAAAAACTCGATTAAGATGATGAAATTTTTGCAAAAAAAATTCATATGACGCGTTGTTATGAGTAGCGTACTCATACAACATTGCTTTTGACAATCTTAAAAATTTGAACAAAAATTAAATTGCTCCAAAATCGGTCGGGTTGAGACTCAATTGTGTGGAAATACATATATAATCACGTGTCCACAATAAAAACTCGATTAAAGATGATGAAATTTTTGCAAAAAAATTCATATGACGCATTGTTATGAGTAGCGTACTCATACAACATTGCTTTTGACAATCTTAAAAATTTGAACAAAAATTAAGTTGCTCCAAAATCGGTCGGGTTTAGACTCAAATGTGTGGAAATACATATATAATCACAGGTACAAAATAAAAACTCGATTAAAGATGATGCAATTTTTGAAAAAAAATCATGTGACGCATTGTTATGAGTAGCGTACTCATACAACATTGCTTTTGACAATCTTCAAAATTTGAACAAAAATTAAGTTACTCCAAAATCGGTCGGGTTTAGACTCACATGTGTGGAAATACATATATAATCACGTGTACAAAATAAAAACTCGATTAAAGATTATGAAATTTTTGCAAAAAAATTCATATGACGCATTGTTATGAGTAGCGTACTCATACAACCTTGCTTTTGACAGTCTTAAAAATTTGAACAAAAATTAAGTTGCTCCAAAATCGGTCGGGTTTAGACACAAATGTGTGGAAATACATATACATATAATACCGTGTACAAAATAAAAACTCGATTAAAGATGATGAAGTTTTTGAAGAAAAAATTCATATGACCCATGGTTATGAGTAGCGTACTCATACAACATTGCTTTTGACAATCTTCAAAAGTTGAACAAAAATTAAGTTGCTCCAAAATCGGTCGGGTTTAGACTCAAATGTGTGGAAATACATATATAATCACGTGTACAAAATTAAAACTCGATTAAAGATGATGAAATTTTTCCAAAAAAAATTCATATGACGCATTGTTATGAGTAACGTACTCATACAACATTGCTTTTGACAATCTTAAAAATTTGAACAAATATTAGGTTGCTCCAAAATCGGTTGGGTTTAGACTCAAATGTGAGGAAATGCATATATAATCACTTGTACAAAATAAAAACTCGATTAAAGATGATGAAATTTTTGCAAAAAAAATCCATATGACCCATTGTTATGAGTAGGGTACTTATACAACATTGCTTTTGACAATCTTAAATATTTTAACAAAAATTAAGTTGCTCTAAAATCGGTCGGGTTTAGACTCAAATGTGTGGAAATACATATACATATAATCACGTGTACAAAATGAAAACTCGATTAAAGATGATAAAATTTTTGCAAAAAAAAACCATATGACCCATGGTTATGAGTAGCGTACTCATACAACATTGCTTTTGAAAATCTTAAAAATTTTAATAAAAATTAAGTTGCTCCAAAATCGGTCGGGTTTAGACTCAAATGTGTGGAAATACATAAATAATCACGTGTACAAAATAAAAACTCGATTAAAGATGATGAAATTTATGCAAAAAAAATCTATATGACCCATTGTTATGAGTAGCGTACTCATACAACATTGCTTTTGACAATCTTAAAAATTTGAACAAAAATTAAGTTGCTCCAAAATCGGTCGTGTTTAGACTCAAATGTGTGGAAATACATATATAATCACGTGTACAAAATAAAAACTCGATTAAAGATGATGAAATTTTTGCAAAAAAAATCCATATGACCCATTGTTATGAGTAGCGTACTCATACAACATTGCTTTTGAAAATCTTAAAAATTTGAACAAAAATGAAGTTGCTCCAAAATCGGTCGGGTTTAGACTCAAATGTGTGGAAATACATATATAATCACTTGTACAAAATAAAAACTCGATTAAAGATGATGCAATTTTTGCAAAAAAAATTCATATGACGCATTGTTATGAGTAGCGTACTCATACAACATTGCTTTGGACAATCTGAAAAATTTTAGCAAAAATTAAGTTGCTCCAAAATCGGTCGGGTTGAGACTCAAATGTGTGGAAATACATATATAATTACGTGTACAAAATAAAAACTCGATTAAAGATGATACAATTTTTGAAGAAAAAATTCATATGACCCATTGTTATGAGTACTCATACAACATTGCTTTTGACAATTTTAAAAATTTGAACAAAAATTAAGTTGCTCCAAAATCGGTTGGGTTTAGACTCAAATGTGTGGAAATACATATATAATCACGTGTACAAAATAAAAACTCGATTAAAGATGATAAAATTTTTGCAAAAAAAAGCCATATGACCCATGGTTATGAGTAGCGTACTTATACAACATTGCTTTTGACAATCTTCAAAATTTGAACAAAAATTAAGTTGCTCCAAAATCGGTCGGGTTTAGACTCAATGTGTGGAAATAAATATATAATCACGTGTACAAAATAAAAACTCGATTAAAGATGATGCAATTTTTGCAAAAAAAATTCATATGATGCATTGTTATGAGTAGCGTACTCATACAACATTGCTTTTGACAATCTTAAAAATTTGAACAAAAATTAAGTTGCTCCAAAATCGGTCGGGCTTAGACTCAA
The DNA here is from genome assembly GCA_963971545.1 of Philophylla caesio. Taxonomy (NCBI): domain Eukaryota; kingdom Metazoa; phylum Arthropoda; class Insecta; order Diptera; family Tephritidae; genus Philophylla; species Philophylla caesio. The sequence goes on from OZ020607.1 coordinate 84,118,479, forward strand.
ATGTGTGGAAATACATATATAATCACGTGTACAAAATAAAAACTCGATTAAGATGATGAAATTTTTGCAAAAAAATTCATATGACGCATTGTTATGAGTAGCGTACTCATACAACATTGCTTTTACAATCTTAAATATTTTAACAAAAATTAAGTTGCTCTAAAATCGGTCGGGTTTAGACTCAAATGTGTGGAAATACATATACATATAATCACGTGTACAAAATGAAAACTCGATTAAAGATGATACAATTTTTGCAAAAAAAAACCATATGACCCATTTTTATGAGTAGCGTACTCATACAACATTGCTTTTGAAAACCTTAAAAATTTGAACAAAAATTAAGTTGCTCCAAAATCGGTCGGGTTTAGACTCAAATGTGGTGAAATACATAAATAATCACGTGTACAAAATAAAAACTCGATTAAAGATGATGCAATTTTTGCAAAAAAAATCCATATGACCCATTGTTATGAGTAGCGTACTCATACAACATTGCTTTTGACAATCTTAAAAATTTGAACAAAAATTAAGTTGCTCCAAAATCGGTCGGGTTTAGACTCAAATGTGTGGAAATACATATATAATCACTTGTACAAAATAAAAACTCGATTAAAGATGATGAAATTTTTGCAAAAAAAATTCATATGACGCATTGTTATGAGTAGCGTACTTATACCACATTGCTTTTGACAATCTTAAAAATTTGAACAAAAATCAAGTTGCTCCAAAATCGGTCGGGTTTAGACACAAATGTGTGGAAGTACATATACATATAATCACGTGTACAAAATAAAAACTCGATTAAAGAAGATGAAATTTTTGCAAAAAAAATCCATATGACCCATTGTTATGAGTAGCGTACTCATACAACATTGCTTTTGACAATCTCCAAAATTTGAACAAAAATTAAGTTGCTCCAAAATCGGTCGGGTTTAGACTCAAATGTGTGGAAATACATATATAATTACGTGTACAAAATAAAAACTCGATTAAAGATGATACAATTTTTGAAGAAAAAATTCATATGACCCATGGTTATGAGTAGCGTACTCATACAACATTGCTTTTGACAATCTTCAAAAGTTGAACAAAAATTATGTTGCTCCAAAATCGGTCGGGTTTAGACTCAAATGTGTGGAAATACGTATATAATCACGTGTACAAAATTAAAACTCGATTAAAGATGATGAAATTTTTCCAAAAAAAATTCATATGACGCATTGTTATGAGTAGCGTACTCATACAACATTGCTTTTGACAATCTTCAAAAGTTGAACAAAAATTATGTTGCTCCAAAATCGGTCGGGTTTAGACTCAAATGTGTGGAAATACATATATAATCACGTGTACAAAATTAAAACTCGATTAAAGATGATGAAATTTTTCCAAAAAAAATTCATATGACGCATTGTTATGAGTAGCGTACTCATACAACATTGCTTTTGACAATCTTAAAAATTTTAACATATATTAGGTTGCTCCAAATCGGTTGGGTTTAGACTCAAATGTGTGGAAATACATATATAATCACGTGTACAAAATAAAAACTCGATTAAAGATGATGAAATTTTTGCAAAAAAAATCCATATGACCCATTGTTATGAGTAGGGTACTTATACAACATTGCTTTTGACAATCTTAAAAATTTGAACAAAAATTAAGTTGCTCCAAAATCGGTCGGGTTTAGACTCAAATGTGTGGAAATACATATATAATCACGTGTACAAAATAAAAACTCGATTAAAGATGATGAAATTTTTGCAAAAAAAATTCATATGACGCGTTGTTATGAGTAGCGTACTCATACAACATTGCTTTTGACAATCTTAAAAATTTGAACAAAAATTAAATTGCTCCAAAATCGGTCGGGTTGAGACTCAATTGTGTGGAAATACATATATAATCACGTGTCCACAATAAAAACTCGATTAAAGATGATGAAATTTTTGCAAAAAAATTCATATGACGCATTGTTATGAGTAGCGTACTCATACAACATTGCTTTTGACAATCTTTAAAATTTTAACAAAAATTAAGTTGCTCCAAAATCGGTCGTGTTTAGACTCAAATGTGTGGAAATACATATATAATCACGTGTACAAAATAAAAACTCGATTAAAGATGATGAAGTTTTTGAAGAAAAAATTCATATCACGCATTGTTATGAGTAGCGTACTCATACAACATTGCTTTTGACAATCTTCTAAATTTGAACAAAAATTAAGTTGCTCCAAAATCGGTCGGGTTTAGACTCAAATGTGTGGAAATACATAAATAATCACGTGTACAAAATAAAAACTCGATTAAAGATGATGAAATTTTTGCAAAAAAAATTCGTATGACGCGTTGTTATGAGTAGCGTACTCATACAACATTGCTTTTGACAATCTTAAAAATTTGAACAAAAATTAAGTTGTTCCAAAATCGGTCGGGTTTAGACTCAAATGTGTGAAAATACCTATATAATCACGTGTACAAAATAAAAACTCGATTAAAGATGATCAAATTTTTGCAAAAAAATTCATATGACCCATGGTTATGAGTAGCGTACTCATACAACATTGCTTTTGACAATCTTTAAAATTTTAACAAAAATTAAGTTGCTCCAAAATCGGTCGTGTTTAGACTCAAATGTGTGGAAATACATATATAATCACGTGTACAAAATAAAAACTCGATTGAAGATGATGAAATTTTTGCAAAAAACATCCATATGACCCATTGTTATGAGTAGCGTACTCATACAACATTGCTTTTGACAATCTTCAAAATTTGAACAAAAATTAAGTTGCTCCAAAATCGGTCGGGTTTAGACTCAAATGTGTGGAAATACATATATAATTACGTGTACAAAATAAAAACTCGATTAAAGATGATGAAGTTTTTGAAGAAAAAATTCATATGACCCATGGTTATGAGTAGCGTACTCATACAACATTGCTTTTGACAATCTTCTAAATTTGAACAAAAATTAAGTTGCTCCAAAATCGGTCGGGTTTAGACTCAAATGTGTGGAAATACATATACATATAATCACTTGTACAAAATAAAAACTCGATTAAAGATGATGTCAATCTTAAAAATTTGAACAAAAATTAAGTTGCTCCAAAATCGGTCGGGTTTAGACTCATATCTGTGGAAATACATATATATGTAATCACTTGTCCAAAATAAAAACTCGATTAAAGATTTTTGCAAAAAAAATGCATATGACCCATGGTTATGAGTAGCGTACTCATACAACATTGCTTTTGTCAATCTTAAAAATTTGAACAAAAATTAAGTTGCTCCAAAATCGGTCGGGTGTACACTGAAATGTGTGGAAATACATATATAATCACTTGTCCAAAATAAAAACTCGATTAAAGTTGATGAAATTTTTGCAAAAAAAATCCATATGACCCATTGTTATGAGTAGCGTACTCATACAACATTGCTTTTGACAATCTTCAAAATTTGAACAAAAATTAAGTTGCTCCAAAATCGGTCGTGTTTAGACTCAAATGTGTGGAAATACATATATAATCACGTGTTCAAAATAAAAACTCGATTGAAGATGATGAAATTTTTCCAAAAAAAATCCATATGACCCATTGTTATGAGTAGCGTACTCATACAACATTGCTTTTGACAATCTTCAAAATTTGAACAAAAATTAAGTTGCTCCAAAATCGGTCGGGTTTAGACTCAAATGTGTGGAAATACATATATAATCACTTGTGTAAACTAAAAACTCGATTAAAGATGAAGAAATTTTTGCAAAAAAAATTCATATGACGCATTGTTATGAGTAGCGTACTCATACAACATTGCTTTTGACAATCTTCAAAATTTGAACAAAAATTAAGTTGCTCTAAAATCGGTCGGGTTTAGACTCAAATGTGTGGAAATACATATATAATCACGTGTACAAAATAAAAACTCGATTAAAGATGATCAAATTTTTGCAAAAAAAATTCATATGACCCATGGTTATGAGTAGCGTACTCATACAACATTGCTTTTGACAATTTAAAAAATTTGAACAAAAATTAAGTTGCTCCAAAATCGGTCGGGTATAGACTCAAATGTGTGGAAATGCATATATAATCACTTGTCCAAAATAAAAACTCGATTAAAGTTGATGAAATTTTTGCAAAAAAAATCCATATGACCCATTGTTATGAGTAGCGTACTCATACAACATTGCTTTTGACAATCTTAAAAATTTGAACAAAAATTAAGTTGCTCCAAAATCGGTCGGGGTTAGACTCAAATGTGTGGAAATACATACATATATAATCACGTGTACAAAATAAAAACTCGATTGAAGATGATGAAATTTTTGCAAAAAAAATCCATATGACCCATTGTTATGAGTAGCGTACTCATACAACATTGCTTTTGACAAACTTAAAAATTTGAACAAAAATTAAGTTGCTCCAAAATCGGTGGGGTTTAGACTCAAATGTGTGGAAATACATATATAATCACGTGTTCAAAATAAAAACTCGATTGAAGATGATGAAATTTTTGCAAAAAAAATCCATATGAACTATTGTTATGAGTAGCGTACTCATACAACATTGCTTTTGACAATCTTCAAAATTTGAACAAAAATTAAGTTGCTCCAAAATCGGTCGTGTTTAGACTCAAATGTGTGGAAATACATATATAATCATTTGTCCAAAATAAAAACTCGATTAAAGATGAAGAAATTTTTGCAAAAAAAATTCATATGACGCATTGTTATGAGTAGCGTACTCATACAACATTGCTTTTGACAATCTTCAAAATTTGAACAAAAATTAAGTTGCTCCAAAATCGGTCGGGTGTAGACTGAAATGTGTGGAAATACATATATAATCACTTGTCCAAAATAAAAACTCGATTAAAGTTGATGAAATTTTTGCAAAAAAAATCCATATGGCCCATTGTTATGAGTAGCGTACTCATACAACATTGCTTTTGACAATATTCAAAATTTGAACAAAAATTAAGTTGCTCCAAAATCGGACGGGTGTAGACTGAAATGTGTGGAAATACATATATAATCACTTGTCCAAAATAAAAACTCGATTAAAGTTGATGAAATTTTTGCAAAAAAAATCCATATGGCCCATTGTTATGAGTAGCGTACTCATACAACATTGCTTTTGACAATCTTCAAAATTTGAACATAAATTAAGTTGCTCCAAAATAGGTCGGGTTTAGACTCAAATTTGTGGAAATACATATACAATCACGTGTACAAAATAAAAACTCGATTAAAGATGATGAAATTTTTGCAAAAAAATTTATATTAGATATGAGTAGCGTACTCATACAACATTGCTTTTGACAATCTTAAAAATTTGAACAAAAATTAAGTTGCTCCAAAATCGGCCGGGTTTAGACTCAAATGTGTGGAAATACTTATATAATCACGTGTACAAAATAAAAACTCGATTAAAGATGATGAAATTTTTGCAAAAAAATTCATATGACCCATGATTATGAGTAGCGTACTCATACAACATTGCTTTTGACAATCTTAAAAATTTGAACAAAGATTAAGTTGCTGCAAAATCGGTGGGGTTTAGACTCAAATGTGTGGAAATACATATATAATCACTTGTCCAAAATAAAAACTCGATTAAAGTTGATGAAATTTTTGCAAAAAAAATGCATATGACCCATGGTTATGAGTAGCGTACTCATACAACATTGCTTTTGACAATCTTAAAAATTTGAACAAAAATTAAGTTGCTCCAAAATCGGTGGGGTTTAGACTCAAATGTGTGGAAATACATATACAATCACGTGTACAAAATAAAAACTCGATTCTAGATGATGAAATTTTTGCAAAAAAATGCATATTATGAGTAGCGTACTCATACAACATTGCTTTTGACAATCTTCAAAATTTTAACAAAAATTAAGTTGCTCCAAAAACGGTCGGGTTTAGACTCAAATGTGTGGAAATACATATATAATCACGTGTAAAAAAAAAAAACTCGATTGAAGATGATGAATTTTTTGGAAAAAAAATTCATATGACCCATGGTTATGAGTAGCGTACTCATACAACATTGCTTTTGTCAATCTTAAAAATTTGAACAAAAATTAAGTTGCTCCAAAATCGGTCGGGTTTAGACTCATATCTGTGGAAATACATATATATGTAATCACTTGTCCAAAATAAAAACTCGATTAAAGATTTTTGCAAAAAAAATGCATATGACCCATGGTTATGAGTAGCGTACTCATACAACATTGCTTTTGTCAATCTTAAAAATTTGAACAAAAATTAAGTGCTCCAAAATCGGTCGGGTTTAGACTCAAATGTGTGGAAATACATATATAATCACGTGTACAAAATAAAAACTCGATTAAAGATGATGAATTTTTTGCAAAAAAATTCATATGACCCATGGTTATGAGTAGCGTACTCATACAACACTTCTTTTGCCAATCTTAAAAATTTGAACAAAAATTAAGTTGCTCCAAAATCGGTCGGGTTTAGACTCAAATGTGTGGAAATACATATATAATCACGTGTAAAAAAAAAAAACTCGATTGAAGATGATGAATTTTTTGGAAAAAAAATTCATATGACCCATGGTTATGAGTAGCGTACTCATACAACACTTCTTTTGCCAATCTTAAAAATTTGAACAAAAATTAAGTTGCTCCAAAATCGGTCGGGTTTAGACTCAAATGTGTGGAAATACATATACAATCACGTGTACAAAATAAAAACTCGATTCAAGATGATGAAATTTTTGCAAAAAAATGCATATTATGAGTAGCGTACTCATACAACATTGCTTTTGACAATCTTAAAAATTTGAACAAAAATTAAGTTGCTCCAAAATCGGCCGGGTTTAGACTCAAATGTGTGGAAATACTTATATAATCACGTGTACAAAATAAAAACTCGATTAAAGATGATGAAATTTTTGCAAAAAATTCATATGACGCTTTGTTATGAGAAGCGTACTCATACAACATTGCTTTTGTCAATCTTAAAAATTTGAACAAAAATTAAGTTGCTCCAAAATCGGTCGGGTTTAGACTCAAATGTGTGGAAATAAATATATAATCACGTGTACCAAATAAAAACTCCATTAAAGAAGATCAGATTTTTCCAAAAAAAATTCATATGACCCATGGTTATGAGTAGCGTACTCATACAACATTGCTTTTGACAATCTTAAAAATTTGAACAAAAATTAAGTTGCTCCAAAATCGGTCGGGTGTACACTGAAATGTGTGGAAATACATATATAATCACTTGTCCAAAATAAAAACTCGATTAAAGTTGATGAAATTTTTGCAAAAAAAATCCATATGACCCATTGTTATGAGTAGCGTACTCATACAACATTGCTTTTGACAATCTTCAAAATTTGAACAAAAATTAAGTTGCTCCAAAATCGGTCGGGGTTAGACGCAAATGTGTGGAAATACATACATATATAATCACGTGTACAAAATAAAAACTCGATTGAAGATGATGAAATTTTTGCAAAAAAAATCCATATGACCCATTGTTATGAGTAGCGTACTCATACAACATTGCTTTTGACAATCTTAAAAATTTGAACAAAAATTAAGTTGCTCCAAAATCGGTCGGGTTTAGACTCAAATGTGTGGAAATGCATATATAATCACGTGTACAAAATAAAAACTCCATTAAAGAAGATCAAATTTTTCCAAAAAAAATTCATATGACCCATGGTTATGAGTAGCGTACTCATACAACATTGCTTTTGACAATCTTCAAAATTTGAACAAAAATTAAGTTGCTCCAAAATCGGTCGTGTTTAGACTCAAATGTGTGGAAATACATATATAATCACGTGTTCAAAATAAAAACTTGATTGAAGATGATGAAATTTTTGCAAAAAAAATCCATATGACCCATTGTTATGAGTAGCGTACTCATACAACATTGCTTTTGACAATCTTCAAAATTTGAACAAAAATTAAGTTGCTCCAAAATCGGTCGGGTTTAGACTCAAATGTGTGGAAATACATATATAATCACTTGTCCAAACTAAAAACTCGATTAAAGATGAAGAAATTTTTGCAAAAAAAATTCATATGACGCATTGTTATGAGTAGCGTACTCATACAACATTGCTTTTGACAATCTTCAAAATTTGAACAAAAATTAAGTTGCTCTAAAATCGGTCGGGTTTAGACTCAAATGTGTGGAAATACATATATAATCACGTGTACAAAATAAAAACTCGATTAAAGATGATCAAATTTTTGCAAAAAAAATTCATATGACCCATGGTTATGAGTAGCGTACTCATACAACATTGCTTTTGACATTTTTAAAAATTTGAACAAAAATTAAGTTGCTCCAAAATCGGTCGGGTTAAGACTCAAATGTGTGGAAATGCATATATAATCACTTGTCCAAAATAAAAACTCGATTAAAGTTGATGAAATTTTTGCAAAAAAAATCCATATGACCCATTGTTATGAGTAGCGTACTCATACAACATTGCTTTTGACAATCTTAAAAATTTGAACAAAAATTAAGTTGCTCCAAAATCGGTCGGCTTTAGACTCAAATGTGTGGAAATACATACATATATAATCACGTGTACAAAATAAAAACTCGATTGAAGATGATGAAATTTTTGCAAAAAAAATCCATATGACCCATTGTTATGAGTAGCGTACTCATACAACATTGCTTTTGACAATCTTAAAAATTTGAACAAAAATTAAGTTGCTCCAAAATCGGTGGGGTTTAGACTCAAATGTGTGGAAATACATATATAATCACGTGTTCAAAATAAAAACTCGGTTGAAGATGATGAATTTTTTGGAAAAAAAATTCATATGACCCATGGTTATGAGTAGCGTACTCATACAACATTGCTTTTATCAATCTTAAAAATTTGAACAAAAATTAAGTTGCTCCAAAATCGGTCGGGTTTAGACTCAAATGTGTGGAAATACATACATATATAATCACGTGTACAAAATAAAAACTCGATTGAAGATGATGAAATTTTTGCAAAAAAAATCCATATGACCCATTGTTATGAGTAGCGTACTCATACAACATTGCTTTTGACAATCTTAAAAATTTTAACAAAAATTAGGTTGCTCCAAAAACGGTCGGGTTTAGACTCAAATGTGTGGAAATACATATATAATCACGTGTAAAAAATAAAAACTCGATTGAAGATGATGAATTTTTTGGAATTTTTTGGGTTTAGACACAAATGTGTGGAAATACATATATGTACATATAATACCGTGTACAAAATAAAAACTCGATTAAAGATGATGAAATTTTTGCAAAAAAAAATCCATATGACCCATTGTTATTAGAAGCGTACTCATACAACATTGCTTTTGACAATCTTCAAAATTTGAACAAAAATTAAGTTGCTCCAAAATCGGTCGGGTTTAGACTCATATATGTGGAAATACATATATAATCACTTGTCCAAAATAAAAACTCGATTAAAGATGATGAAATTTTTGCAGAAAAAATCCATATGACGCATTGTTATGAGTAGCGTACTCATACAACATTGCTTTTGACAATCTTCAAAATTGGAACAAAAATTAAGTTGCTCCAAAATCGGTCGGGTTTAGACTCAAATGTGTGGAAATACATATATAATTACGTGTACAAAATAAAAACTCGATTAAAGATGATGAAGTTTTTGAAGAAAAAATTCATATGACCCATGGTTATGAGTAGCGTACTCAAACAACATTGCTTTTGACAATCTTCAAAAGTTGAACAAAAATTAAGTTGCTCCAAAATCGGTCGGGTTTAGACTCAAATGTGTGGAAATACATATATAATCACTTGTACAAAATAAAAACTCGATTAAAGATGATGAAATTTTTGCAAAAAAAATCCATATGACCCATTGTTATGAGTAGGGTACTCATACAACATTGCTTTTGACAATCTTAAATATTTTAACAAAAATTAAGTTGCTCCAAAATCGGTCCGGTTTAGACTCAAATGTGTGGAAATACATATACATATAATCACGTGTACAAAATGAAAACTCGATTAAAGAAGATAAAATTTTTGCAAAAAAAAACCATATGACCCATGGTTATGAGTAGCGTACTCATACAACATTGCTTTTGAAAATCTTAAAAATTTTAACAAAAATTAAGTTGCTCCAAAATCGGTCGGGTTTAGACTCAAATGTGTGGAAATACATAAATAATCACGTGTACAAAATAAAAACTCGATTAAAGATGATGAAATATTTGCAAAAAAAATTCATATGACGCGTTGTTATGAGTAGCGTACTCATACAACATTGCTTTTGACAATCTTAAAAATTTGAACAAAAATTCAGTTGCTCCAAAATCGGTCGGGTTGAGACTCAAATGTGTGGAAATACATATATAATCACGTGTACACAATAAAAACTCGATTAAAGATTATGAAATTTTTGCAAAAAAATTCATATGACGCATTGTTATGAGTAGCGTACTCATACAACATTGCTTTTGACAATCTTAAAAATTTGAACAACAATTAAGTGGCTCCAAAATCGGTCGGGTTTAGACTCAAATGTGTGGAAATACATATATAATCACGTGTACAAAATAAAAACTCGATTAAAGATGATGAAATTTTTGCAAAAAAATTCATATGACGCATTGTTATGAGTAGCGTACTCATACAACATTGCTTTTGACAATCTTAAAAATTTGAACAAAAATTAAGTTGCTCCAAAATCGGTCGGGTTTAGACACAAATGTGTGGAAATACATATACATATAATACCGTGTACAAAACAAAAACTCGATTAAAGATGATGAAATTTTTCCAAAAAAAAATCCATATGACCCATTGTTATTAGAAGCGTACTCATACAACATTGCTTTTGACAATCTTCAAAATTTGAACAAAAATTAAGTGGCTCCAAAATCGGTCGGGTTTAGACTCATATATGTGGAAATACATATATAATCACTTGTACAAAATAAAAACTCGATTAAAGATGATGAAATTTTTGCAGAAAAAATCCATATGACGCATTGTTATGAGTAGCGTACTCATACAACATTGCTTTTGACAATCTTCAAAAGTTGAAAAAAAATTAAGTTGCTCCAAAATCGGTCGGGTTTAGACTCAAATGTGTGGAAATACATATACATATAATTACGTGTACAAAATAAAAACTCGATTAAAGATGATGAAGTTTTTGAAGGAAAAATTCATATGACCCATGGTTATGAGTAGGGTACTCATACAACATTGCTTTTGACAATCTTAATTATTTTAACAAAAATTAAGTTGCTCTAAAATCGGTCGGGCTTAGACTCAAATGTGTGGAAATACATATACATATAATCACGTGTACAAAATTAAAACTCGATTAAAGATGATAAAATTTTTGCAAAAAAAAACCATATGACCCATGGTTATGAGTAGGGTACACATACAACATTGCTTTTGACAATCTTCAAAATTTGAAAAAAAATTAAGTTGCTCCAAAATCGGTCGGGTTTAGACTCAAATGTGTGGAAATACATATATAATCACGTGTACAAAATAAAAACTCGATTAAAGGTTATGAAATTTTTGCAAAAAAAATTCATATGACGCATTGTTATGAGTAGCGTACTCATACAACATTGCTTTTGACAATCTTAAAAATTTGAACAAAAATTAAGTTGCTCCAAAATCGGCCGGGTTTAGACACAAATGTGTGGAAATACATATATGTACATATAATACCGTGTACAAAATAAAAACTCGATTAAAGATGATGAAATTTTTGCAAAAAAAATCCATATGACCCATTGTTATTAGAAGCGTACTCATACAACATTGCTTTTGACAATCTTCAAAATTTGAACAAAAATTAAGTTGCTCCAAAATCGGTCGGGTTTAGACTCATATATGTGGAAATACATATATAATCACTTGTCCAAAATAAAAACTCGATTAAAGATGATGAAATTTTTGCAGAAAAAATCCATATGACGCATTGTTATGAGTAGCGTACTCATACAACATTGCTTTTGACAATCTTCAAAATTGGAACAAAAATTAAGTTGCTCCAAAATCGGTCGGGTTTAGACTCAAATGTGTGGAAATACATATATAATTACGTGTACAAAATAAAAACTCGATTAAAGATGATGAAGTTTTTGAAGAAAAAATTCATATGACCCATGGTTATGAGTAGCGTACTCAAACAACATTGCTTTTGACAATCTTCAAAAGTTGAACAAAAATTAAGTTGCTCCAAAATCGGTCGGGTTTAGACTCAAATGTGTGGAAATACATATATAATCACTTGTACAAAATAAAAACTCGATTAAAGATGATGAAATTTTTGCAAAAAAAATCCATATGACCCATTGTTATGAGTAGGGTACTCATACAACATTGCTTTTGACAATCTTAAATATTTTAACAAAAATTAAGTTGCTCCAAAATCGGTCGGGTTTAGACTCAAATGTGTGGAAATACATATACATATAATCACGTGTACAAAATGAAAACTCGATTAAAGAAGATAAAATTTTTGCAAAAAAAAACCATATGACCCATGGTTATGAGTAGCGTACTCATACAACATTGCTTTTGAAAATCTTAAAAATTTTAACAAAAATTAAGTTGCTCCAAAATCGGTCGGGTTTAGACTCAAATGTGTGGAAATACATAAATAATCACGTGTACAAAATAAAAACTCGATTAAAGATGATGAAATATTTGCAAAAAAAATTCATATGACGCGTTGTTATGAGTAGCGTACTCATACAACATTGCTTTTGACAATCTTAAAAATTTGAACAAAAATTCAGTTGCTCCAAAATCGGTCGGGTTGAGACTCAAATGTGTGGAAATACATATATAATCACGTGTACACAATAAAAACTCGATTAAAGATGATGAAATTTTTGCAAAAAAATTCATATGACGCATTGTTATGAGTAGCGTACTCATACAACATTGCTTTTGACAATCTTAAAAATTTGAACAACAATTAAGTGGCTCCAAAATCGGTCGGGTTTAGACTCAAATGTGTGGAAATACATATATAATCACGTGTACAAAATAAAAACTCGATTAAAGATGATGAAATTTTTGCAAAAAAATTCATATGACGCATTGTTATGAGTAGCGTACTCATACAACATTGCTTTTGACAATCTTCAAAAGTTGAAAAAAAATTAAGTTGCTCCAAAATCGGTCGGGTTTAGACTCAAATGTGTGGAAATACATATACATATAATTACGTGTACAAAATAAAAACTCGATTAAAGATGATGAAGTTTTTGAAGGAAAAATTCATATGACCCATGGTTATGAGTAGGGTACTCATACAACATTGCTTTTGACAATCTTAATTATTTTAACAAAAATTAAGTTGCTCTAAAATCGGTCGGGCTTAGACTCAAATGTGTGGAAATACATATACATATAATCACGTGTACAAAATTAAAACTCGATTAAAGATGATAAAATTTTTGCAAAAAAAAACCATATGACCCATGGTTATGAGTAGGGTACACATACAACATTGCTTTTGACAATCTTCAAAATTTGAAAAAAAATTAAGTTGCTCCAAAATCGGTCGGGTTTAGACTCAAATGTGTGGAAATACATATATAATCACGTGTACAAAATAAAAACTCGATTAAAGGTTATGAAATTTTTGCAAAAAAAATTCATATGACGCATTGTTATGAGTAGCGTACTCATACAACATTGCTTTTGACAATCTTAAAAATTTGAACAAAAATTAAGTTGCTCCAAAATCGGCCGGGTTTAGACACAAATGTGTGGAAATACATATATGTACATATAATACCGTGTACAAAATAAAAACTCGATTAAAGATGATGAAATTTTTGCAAAAAAAAATCCATATGACCCATTGTTATTAGAAGCGTACTCATACAACATTGCTTTTGACAATCTTCAAAATTTGAACAAAAATTAAGTTGCTCCAAAATCGGTCGGGTTTAGACTCATATATGTGGAAATACATATATAATCACTTGTCCAAAATAAAAACTCGATTAAAGATGATGAAATTTTTGCAGAAAAAATCCATATGACGCATTGTTATGAGTAGCGTACTCATACAACATTGCTTTTGACAATCTTCAAAATTGGAACAAAAATTAAGTTGCTCCAAAATCGGTCGGGTTTAGACTCAAATGTGTGGAAATACATATATAATTACGTGTACAAAATAAAAACTCGATTAAAGATGATGAAGTTTTTGAAGAAAAAATTCATATGACCCATGGTTATGAGTAGCGTACTCAAACAACATTGCTTTTGACAATCTTCAAAAGTTGAACAAAAATTAAGTTGCTCCAAAATCGGTCGGGTTTAGACTCAAATGTGTGGAAATACATATATAATCACTTGTACAAAATAAAAACTCGATTAAAGATGATGAAATTTTTGCAAAAAAAATCCATATGACCCATTGTTATGAGTAGGGTACTCATACAACATTGCTTTTGACAATCTTAAATATTTTAACAAAAATTAAGTTGCTCCAAAATCGGTCGGGTTTAGACTCAAATGTGTGGAAATACATATACATATAATCACGTGTACAAAATGAAAACTCGATTAAAGAAGATAAAATTTTTGCAAAAAAAAACCATATGACCCATGGTTATGAGTAGCGTACTCATACAACATTGCTTTTGAAAATCTTAAAAATTTTAACAAAAATTAAGTTGCTCCAAAATCGGTCGGGTTTAGACTCAAATGTGTGGAAATACATAAATAATCACGTGTACAAAATAAAAACTCGATTAAAGATGATGAAATATTTGCAAAAAAAATTCATATGACGCGTTGTTATGAGTAGCGTACTCATACAACATTGCTTTTGACAATCTTAAAAATTTGAACAAAAATTCAGTTGCTCCAAAATCGGTCGGGTTGAGACTCAAATGTGTGGAAATACATATATAATCACGTGTACACAATAAAAACTCGATTAAAGATGATGAAATTTTTGCAAAAAAATTCATATGACGCATTGTTATGAGTAGCGTACTCATACAACATTGCTTTTGACAATCTTAAAAATTTGAACAACAATTAAGTGGCTCCAAAATCGGTCGGGTTTAGACTCAAATGTGTGGAAATACATATATAATCACGTGTACAAAATAAAAACTCGATTAAAGATGATGAAATTTTTGCAAAAAAATTCATATGACGCATTGTTATGAGTAGCGTACTCATACAACATTGCTTTTGACAATCTTAAAAATTTGAACAAAAATTAAGTTGCTCCAAAATCGGTCGGGTTTAGACACAAATGTGTGGAAATACATATACATATAATACCGTGTACAAAACAAAAACTCGATTAAAGATGATGAAATTTTTCCAAAAAAAAATCCATATGACCCATTGTTATTAGAAGCGTACTCATACAACATTGCTTTTGACAATCTTCAAAATTTGAACAAAAATTAAGTGGCTCCAAAATCGGTCGGGTTTAGACTCATATATGTGGAAATACATATATAATCACTTGTACAAAATAAAAACTCGATTAAAGATGATGAAATTTTTGCAGAAAAAATCCATATGACGCATTGTTATGAGTAGCGTACTCATACAACATTGCTTTTGACAATCTTCAAAAGTTGAAAAAAAATTAAGTTGCTCCAAAATCGGTCGGGTTTAGACTCAAATGTGTGGAAAGACATATATAATCACTTGTACAAAATAAAAACTCGATTAAAGATGATGAAATTTTTGCAAAAAAAATCCATATGACCCATTGTTATGAGTAGGGTACTCATACAACATTGCTTTTGACAATCTTAAATATTTTAACAAAAATTTAGTTGCTCCAAAATCGGTCTGGTTGAGACTCAAATGTGTGGAAATACATATATAATCACGTGTACACAATAAAAACTCGATTAAAGATGATGAAATATATGCAAAAAAAATTCATATGACGCGTTGTTATGAGTAGCGTACTCATACAACATTGCTTTTGACAATCTTAAAAATTTGAACAAAAATTTAGTTGCTCCAAAATCGGTCGGGTTGAGACTCAAATGTGTGGAAATACATATATAATCACGTGTACACAATAAAAACTCGATTAAAGATGATGAAATTTTTGCAAAAAAATTCATATGACGCATTGTTATGAGTAGCGTACTCATACAACATTGCTTTTGACAATCTTAAAAATTTGAACAAAAATTAAGTTGCTCCAAAATCGGTCGGGTTTAGACACAAATGTGTGGAAATACATATACATATAATACCGTGTACAAAATAAAAACTCGATTAAAGATGATGAAATTTTTCCAAAAAAAAATCCATATGACCCATTGTTCTTAGAAGCGTACTCATACAACATTGCTTTTGACAATCTTCAAAATTTGAACAAAAATTAAGTGGCTCCAAAATCGGTCGGGTTTAGACTCATATATGTGGAAATACATATATAATCACTTGTACAAAATAAAAACTCGATTAAAGATGATGAAATTTTTGCAGAAAAAATCCATATGACGCATTGTTATGAGTAGCGTACTCATACAACATTGCTTTTGACAATCTTCGAAATTGGAACAAAAATTAAGTTGCTCCAAAATCGGTCGGGTTTAGACTCAAATGTGTGGAAATACATATATAATTACGTGTACAAAATAAAAACTCGATTAAAGATGATGAAGTTTTTGAAGAAAAAATTCATATGACCCATGGTTATGAGTAGGGTACTCATACAACATTGCTTTTGACAATCTTAAATATTTTAACAAAAATTAAGTTGCTCTAAAATCGGTCGGGTTTAGACTCAAATGTGTGGAAATACATATACATATAATCACGTGTACAAAATTAAAACTCGATTAAAGATGATAAAATTTTTGCAAAAAAAAACCATATGACCCATGGTTATGAGTAGGGTACTCATACAACATTGCTTTTGACAATCTTCAAAATTTGAAAAAAAATTAAGTTGCTCCAAAATCGGTCGGGTTTAGACTCAAATGTGTGGAAATACATATATAATCACGTGTACAAAATAAAAACTCGATTAAAGATTATGAAATTTTTGCAAAAAAAATTCATATGACGCATTGTTATGAGTAGCGTACTCATACAACATTGCTTTTGGCAATCTTAAAAATTTGAACAAAAATTAAGTTGCTCCAAAATCGGCCGGGTTTAGACACAAATGTGTGGAAATACATATATGTACATATAATACCGTGTACAAAATAAAAACTCGATTAAAGATGATGAAATTTTTGCAAAAAAAATCCATATGACCCATTGTTATTAGAAGCGTACTCATACAACATTGCTTTTGACAATCTTCAAAATTTGAACAAAAATTAAGTTGCTCCAAAATCGGTCGGGTTTAGACTCATATATGTGGAAATACATATATAATCACTTGTCCAAAATAAAAACTCGATTAAAGATGATGAAATTTTTGCAGAAAAAATCCATATGACGCATTGTTATGAGTAGCGTACTCATACAACATTGCTTTTGACAATCTTCAAAATTGGAACAAAAATTAAGTTGCTCCAAAATCGGTCGGGTTTAGACTCAAATGTGTGGAAATACATATATAATTACGTGTACAAAATAAAAACTCGATTAAAGATGATGAAGTTTTTGAAGAAAAAATTCATATGACCCATGGTTATGAGTAGCGTACTCATACAACATTGCTTTTGACAATCTTCAAAAGTTGAACAAAAATTAAGTTGCTCCAAAATCGGTCGGGTTTAGACTCAAATGTGTGGAAATACATATATAATCACTTGTACAAAATAAAAACTCGATTAAAGATGATGAAATTTTTGCAAAAAAAATCCATATGACCCATTGTTATGAGTAGGGTACTCATACAACATTGCTTTTGACAATCTTAAATATTTTAACAAAAATTAAGTTGCTCCAAGATGAAATTTTTGCAAAAAAAATCCATATGACCCATTGTTATGAGTAGGGTACTCATACAACATTGATTTTGACAATCTTAAATATTTAACAAAAATTAAGTTGCTCTAAAATCGGTCGGGTTTAGACTCAAATGTGTGGAAATACATATACATATAATCACGTGTACAAAATGAAAACTCGATTAAAGAAGATAAAATTTTTGCAAAAAAAAACCATATGACCCATGGTTATGAGTAGGGTACTCATACAACATTGCTTTTGACAATCTTCAAAATTTGAAAAAAAATTAAGTTGCTCCAAAATCGGTCGGGTTTAGACTCAAATGTGTGGAAATACATATATAATCACGTGTACAAAATAAAAACTCGATTAAAGATTATGAAATTTTTGCAAAAAAAATTCATATGACGCATTGTTATGAGTAGCGTACTCATACAACATTGCTTTTGGCAATCTTAAAAATTTGAACAAAAATTAAGTTGCTCCAAAATCGGCCGGGTTTAGACACAAATGTGTGGAAATACATATATGTACATATAATACCGTGTACAAAATAAAAACTCGATTAAAGATGATGAAATTTTTGCAAAAAAAATCCATATGACCCATTGTTATTAGAAGCGTACTCATACAACATTGCTTTTGACAATCTTCAAAATTTGAACAAAAATTAAGTTGCTCCAAAATCGGTCGGGTTTAGACTCATATATGTGGAAATACATATATAATCACTTGTCCAAAATAAAAACTCGATTAAAGATGATGAAATTTTTGCAGAAAAAATCCATATGACGCATTGTTATGAGTAGCGTACTCATACAACATTGCTTTTGACAATCTTCAAAATTGGAACAAAAATTAAGTTGCTCCAAAATCGGTCGGGTTTAGACTCAAATGTGTGGAAATACATATATAATTACGTGTACAAAATAAAAACTCGATTAAAGATGATGAAGTTTTTGAAGAAAAAATTCATATGACCCATGGTTATGAGTAGCGTACTCATACAACATTGCTTTTGACAATCTTCAAAAGTTGAACAAAAATTAAGTTGCTCCAAAATCGGTCGGGTTTAGACTCAAATGTGTGGAAATACATATATAATCACTTGTACAAAATAAAAACTCGATTAAAGATGATGAAATTTTTGCAAAAAAAATCCATATGACCCATTGTTATGAGTAGGGTACTCATACAACATTGCTTTTGACAATCTTAAATATTTTAACAAAAATTAAGTTGCTCCAAGATGAAATTTTTGCAAAAAAAATCCATATGACCCATTGTTATGAGTAGGGTACTCATACAACATTGATTTTGACAATCTTAAATATTTAACAAAAATTAAGTTGCTCTAAAATCGGTCGGGTTTAGACTCAAATGTGTGGAAATACATATACATATAATCACGTGTACAAAATGAAAACTCGATTAAAGAAGATAAAATTTTTGCAAAAAAAAACCATATGACCCATGGTTATGAGTAGCGTACTCATACAACATTGCTTTTGAAAATCTTAAAAATTTTAACAAAAATTAAGTTGCTCCAAAATCGGTCGGGTTTAGACTCAAATGTGTGGAAATACATAAATAATCACGTGTACAAAATAAAAACTCGATTAAAGATGATGAAATATTTGCAAAAAAAATTCATATGACGCGTTGTTATGAGTAGCGTACTCATACAACATTGCTTTTGACAATCTTAAAAATTTGAACAAAAATTAAGTTGCTCCAAAATCGGTCGGGTTGAGACTCAAATGTGTGGAAATACATATATAATCAAGTGTACACAATAAAAACTCGATTAAAGATGATGAAATTTTTGCAAAAAAATTCTTATGACGCATTGTTATGAGTAGCGTACTCATACAACATTGCTTTTGACAATCTTAAAAATTTGAACAACAATTAAGTGGCTCCAAAATCGGTCGGGTTTAGACTCAAATGTGTGGAAATACATATATAATCACGTGTACAAAATAAAAACTCGATTAAAGATGATGCAATTTTTGCAAAAAAAATCATATGACGCATTGTTATGAGTAGCGTACTCACACAACATTGCTTTTGACAATCTTAAAAATTTGAACAAAAATTAAGTTGCTCCAAAATCGGTCGGGTTTAGACTCAAATGTGTGGAAATACATATATAATCACGTGTACAATATAAAAACTCGATTAAAGATGATAAAATTTAAAAATTCATATGACGCATTGTTATGAGTAGCGTACTCATGCAACATTGCTTTTGACAATCTTAAAAATTTGAACAAAAATTAAGTTGCTCCAAAATCGGTCGGGCTTAGACACAAATGTGTGGAAATACATATACATATAATACCGTGTACAAAATAAAAACTCGATTAAAGATGATGCAATTTTTGCAGAAAAAATCCATATGACGCATTGTTATGAGTAGCGTACTCATACAACATTGCTTTTGACAATCTTCAAAATTTTAACAAAAATTAAGTTGCTCCAAAATCGGTCGGGTTTAGACTCAAATGTGTGGAAATAAATATATAATCACGTGCACAAAATAAAAACTCGATTAAAGATGATGAAATTTTTGCCAAAAAAATTCATATGTCCCATTGTTATGAGTAGGGTACTCATACAACATTGCTTTTGACAATCTTCAAAATTTGAAAAAAAATTAAGTTGCTCCAAAATCGGTCGGGTTTAGACTCAAATGTGTGGAAATACATATATAATCACGTGTACAAAATAAAAACTCGATTAAAGATTATGAAATTTTTGCAAAAAAAATTCATATGACGCATTGTTATGAGTAGCGTACTCATACAACATTGCTTTTGACAATCTTCTAAATTTGAACAAAAATTAAGTTGCTCCAAAATCGGTCGGGTTTAGACTCAAATGTGTGGAAATACATAAATAATCACGTGTACAAAATAAAAACTCGATTAAAGATGATGAAATTCTTTCAAAAAAAATTCGTATGACGCGTTGTTATGAGTAGCGTACTCATACAACATTGCTTTTGACAATCTTATAAATTTGAACAAAAACTAAGTTGCTCCAAAATCGGTCGGGTTTAGACTCAAATGTGTGAAAATACCTATATAATCACGTGTACAAAATAAAAACTCGATTAAAGATGATCAAATTTTTGCAAAAAAATTCATATGACCCATGGTTATGAGTAGCGTACTCATACAACATTGCTTTTGACAATCTTTAAAATTTTAACAAAAATTAAATTGCTCCAAAATCGGTCGTGTTTAGACTCAAATGTGTGGAAATACATATATAATCACGTGTACAAAATAAAAACTCGATTGAAGATGATGAAATTTTTGCAAAAAACATCCATATGACCCATTGTTATGAGTAGCGTACTCATACAACATTGCTTTTGACAATCTTCAAAATTTGAACAAAAATTAAGTTGCTCCAAAATCGGTCGGGTTTAGACTCAAATGTGTGGAAATACATACATATATAATTACGTGTACAAAATAAAAACTCGATTAAAGATGATGAAGTTTTTGAAGAAAAAATTCATATGACCCATGGTTATGAGTAGCGTACTCATACAACATTGCTTTTGACAATCTTTAAAATTTTAACAAAAATTAAGTTGCTCCAAAATCGGTCGTGTTTAGACTCAAATGTGTGGAAATACATATATAATCACGTGTACAAAATAAAAACTCGATTAAAGATGATGAAGTTTTTGAAGAAAAAATTCATATGACGCATTGTTATGAGTAGCGTACTCATACAACATTGCTTTTGACAATCTTCTAAATTTGAACAAAAATTAAGTTGCTCCAAAATCGTTCGGGTTTAGACTCAAATGTGTGGAAATACATAAATAATCACGTGTACAAAATAAAAACTCGATTAAAGATGATGAAATTTTTGCAAAAAAAATTCGTATGACGCGTTGTTATGAGTAGCGTACTCATACAACATTGCTTTTGACAATCTTAAAAATTTGAACAAAAATTAAGTTGCTCCAATATCGGCCGGGTTTAGACTCAAATGTGTGAAAATACAAATATAACAACGTGTACAAAATAAAAACTCGATTAAAGATGATCAAATTTTTGCAAAAAAATTCATATGACCCATGGTTATGAGTAGCGTACTCATACAACATTGCTTTTGACAATTTTTAAAGTTTGAACAAAAATTAAGTTGCTCCAAAATCGGTCGTGTTTAGACTCAAATGTGTGGAAATACATATATAATCACGTGTACAAAATAAAAACTCGATTGAAGATGATGAAATTTTTGCAAAAAACATCCATATGACCCATTGTTATGAGTAGCGTACTCATACAACATTGCTTTTGACAATCTTCAAAATTTGAACAAAAATTAAGTTGCTCCAAAATCGGTCGGGTTTAGACTCAAATGTGTGGAAATACATATATAATTACGTGTACAAAATAAAAACTCGATTAAAGATGATGAAGTTTTTGAAGAAAAAATTCATATGACCCATGGTTATGAGTAGCGTACTCATACAACATTGCTTTTGACAATCTTCAAAAGTTGAACAAAAATTAAGTTGCTCCAAAATCGGTCGGGTTTAGACTCAAATGTGTGGAAAATGTGCGGCAAAAATCATTTGTTGGGTAACCTAGCCTTTCTCCATGCGTGCCCATGAGACAGTGCCCGGTTATCACCCCAACTACTAATCTGAGAGCGGAGCGGCTAAGCATCGTGAGAGCTTTAGAGCGCTTCTCATCGGCTTCTGGCCAGATTTGTCTTGTAATGTGGCAGGTGGGCTCCGATGCCCACCTTAAATTTACCTTACCCATAAGCTCAGATCTTAGTCTGTGTTTATAGGATGCTAATGGTTAACCCGCCTCTTGAGCAGAGTTTATCTCAGTTAGTTCCGTCCCTTTCCTTGCTAGTTCATCAGCGAGGCAATTGCCAGGAATGTTCTTATGGCCAGGGACCCAAACAACATGTACGGAGCAAATATCCGCCAGCTGGTTTAGAGCTGCTCTGCATTCAAAGGCTAACTTGGAGGTTGTACCGTAGGATTTCAGAGATTTGATAGCAGCCTGGCTGCCTCGTTCTAAGGAGGTGGACGTTGTAAGGCCACGAGCTGCTTCCATTATTGCATTTAGTTTGGCCTGGAAAACACTACAGTGGTCCGGTAAACGAAGACTGAGGTTTAGATCGAGTTCACCAGAGTAAATCCCGCTGCCTACTCTTTCGTTTAACTTGGAACCATCTGTATATACAGCCGTCGATCCTGGATCTAGGTCCACGGTACCCATCCATTCGCTCCTCTCTGGGATTCTTGTGGAGAATCTATTTCCAGAGAATGGAGGGTGTAGAAAGTAATCCAACGTCATCGGGTTTGCCGGGCAGAGTTTCCAGGACCTTTGCGTGCCCGGAGTTGAGATTTCTCCACGGAAGGATCGCATTTAGCCTAGCAGCACTGCAGGCCGCCAGAAATTTGCCGTAGAGATCCACCGGTGGGAGATTTAACATTATTTCCAGAGATTTGGTGGGTGTAGAGGGCAGTGCTCCCGTGATGAGCATTGCGGCTGCTCTCTGGACCCGTTCTAGTTTGACTCTGGTAAGAGTCCTGCTCAATGCCGGCCACCATACGACGATCCCGTAGAAGAGAATGGGTCTTATCACAGCTGTGTACATCCAGTGTACAATGTGTGGCTTTATACCCCATCTCTTCCCCACGGCCGTCTTACAGGCATATAGAGCAACAATAGCTTTCTTGGAGCGGTCTTCAGTGTTCCGCCTCCAGTCTAGTTTTTTATCTAGCAAAATTCCGAGGTATTTGACCTCGGTTGAGAAACTGAGAACTACTCCGTTTACGGATGGTAGTTTGAAAGCGGGAATTTTGTATTTCCTTGTAAAGAGCACTGCTTCGGTCTTGGTGGGATTGACATTAAGTCCACATTCCACAGACCAGCGAGCTACGATATTTAGAGCGTTTTGCAATAAATCGCTTAGGACTTGAAGGTGTTTGCCCGTTGCTGTTATTGCCAAGTCATCAGCATATGCAAAGACCTTGCAGCCGGTGCTCTTGAGGTTTAAGAGTAAGTCGTTTACAGTAAAGTTCCAGAGTAAAGGTGACAGAACACCTCCCTGGGGTGTACCTCTAGCCACATGTTTGGATTAAGAGCTGTCCCCTATTGTTGAGAAGATCGATCTTTTCCTGAGTAGGAGCCCCACAAAGTCTACCAGTCCCTGCCGTATCCCCACCATACGAAGTGATTCGATAACGGCCTCGGGATAGACATTGTTGAAAGCTCCCTCGATGTCTAAAAAGATCGCCAACGTGAACTCTTTTATGGCCAATCCTTTCTCAATCGTTGAGACGATGTCATGAAGAGCAGTCTCCATGGATTTGCCCTTTGAGTATGCATGCTGGTTGGAGGAGAGTTTATCTTTCCTAATATTTCGCCGAAGATGATCATCTATTAGTCTCTCAAGGGTTTTGATTAGGAATGAGGTGAGGCTTATGGGCCTGAAGTCCTTGGGTTTTGCGTGACCTGCCCTGCCTCCCTTCGGTAGAAAAACGACTTTCGCCTTCGTCCACTCATAAGGAATGTGGGTGAAGGTAAGGCATGCTGTAAAAATCTGTGTAAGCAGTGGACAAAGAAGGTCCTTCGCTGCTTGCAGTTGTGCGGGAAAAATTCCGTCTGGTCCTGGAGATTTGTACGGGTCGAAGGACATTACTGCCCATTCCACCTTGTCGTGGCTCACTATGTCCCCTACGGTATTCCCTAAGAGTGAGTTGGCTTGGAGACCTGGCAAGATGTTGGAGTCATCAGAGCACCCGGGAAAGTGGGTGGTCATTAGTAGCTCCAGCATTTCGTCGGTTGTAGATGTCCATTCTCCGTTTGGTTTTTGAATAGAATTTATCGTTGGAGCACTTTTGGAGAGAACCTTCCTTAGCCTGTTGGCTTCGGAGTTTTCTTCTATGTTGTTACAGAAGTTTTGCCAAGATTTGCGTTGTGCTTTCTTAATGGCCTTCTTGAAAGTTTTAAGAGCGTCTTTGTATGGTTGCCAAAGACCCGTCCTCTTGGCTTGGTTAAAGAGTCGCCTGCTCTCTTTCCTGAGTGCTGAAATCTCTAGATTCCACCACTGGGGTTTTTTTTTACCCTTTGGTAGGGTCTTAGGGCAGGAGATTCTGAAAGCAGAGTTGCAAGCGTTTGTTACAAGGTCTACTGCTTCATCTATTTTTGACGGTGAGTCCAGCTCATCGAGAGAAACGACCTTCGTGTTTGAGGGACTCGCTTCATCAGGTGTTTGCGATAGGCCTGGCCTATCGTGATAAACGTGTCTGGACAAAGAGGCTGAGAGAGCGTTCTTATATTTCTGCCAATCCGTCCGGCTCTTGTTCCTATACGCTGTTAGAGTAGAGGGATTGAGATTGATCTTAAAAGTTATGTAGAGGTGGTCGGAGAAGGAGTGCTCTTTGGACACTTGCCAGTTGCTTATCAGGTCTGACATGCTGCCTGACGCGATGGTGATGTCCAGCACTTCTCTTCTGACAGAGGTCATGAAGGTGGGATCGTTCCCCCGGTTGCATATATATAGATTATTTGCTAATATAAAATCAAGTAAACACTCACCGCGAGGGTTGGTATCGCTTGAGCCCCATATCTCGTGATGTGCGTTCGAGTCAGCTCCAATTATGACCGGGAGTCTTTGCTTGTCAGCCCCTATGATGGCTTCCTTCAGTCTTTTTGGAGGGAGAGATTGGCTGTCGTGGGCCATGTAACTGGTCAGGAACCAGACGATGTTCTCATTCAGCTGGACGCTTATGCATACTGTGTCTTCGTCGCTGTATTGAGAGAGGAGAATATAAGAAAGAGATTTTTTAATAAGAATACATGACCTGATCCTACCTGCTACTGGGGCTGTTACCGTTTGGTAGGCATCAGAGTTCAGTCCGCAAACCCTGTCTCTGACAATCCATGGCTCTTGGACGAGAATGATGTCCTCAGCTCTTTCGCTGAGTCGCAGAAGGAGGGCAGCCGAAGCAGCCTTGGAGTGGTGCAGATTAATTTGTAGAATCTGCACCATCTCTAGAGTCACCGACGTCCATTGCCTCTGGCTCTTCTCTTTGGGTGACGGCCCTGACTGTTATGTCAAGGTCCGCCTCCTCAGATTCCGAAGCCAGAAGCTGGTCCTCATCATCGGGCGCTACCCATCGGCTGTATATCGACCCAACGTAAGCAGATGCTGAGCCCGTTTCGCTCTCAGCATCCGACGCGACGTCCGATACCCCCGATGGGATGACCTCAGTTGCGCACAGGGCGCTCGACTCTGGCTCCGGGGCCTTAGGGACGCTCAAGGTGTCTCCCGGTTTGTTGGCCCCCTCGCCAGTGGGAGTGGTAACGGAATCGGGTGCGCTCGTGGCGTTGCCCGTCTTGTCCGTCTGTTTGGCTCTCTCCGCCCTCTTGTGGACCTTAATGGTGATGGAGTTGAAGCCGTAACTTATTACCCCACCACAGTCCGCGAGCACTGGGATAGAAGCATCGTTGATGACGAGGTCAACGTAACGCTGCTTCTCCTTGGTCTCGCCAACTCGGACTATCCTCCAATCATTGGTGGGTAGATCTCCGTTGCCAAGGCGGATGAGTTCGAGGATCTCCTGCGGTGTCGTAGGTTCCACTGGGACCCAGGCCCAGGCTCGAGGCCGTTTAGGGATCTCGTCCCTGTGGACAGCCATCAAGTCCGCCCCGGGCCACAGCTGTCCCACCGAGGAGATTGCCTCCTTGTACAGACGGACCATCTTGATTCGCCCTTGATACCAGCCGGCGTCGCGGACGACTGGTGCAGGGCCGGGATACTTCAAGAGTATGCCCTTATAGACCCTGCAGAGACCCATCAGGACGGACTTCCAGTTGTCCGTGCTGATATTTCCGTCGGGATGGCTCTTGTCTAGCACAGGCAGCGTAAGGTGCTCTTTTGCCGCCTCGCTAAATGGCTTAGCTGAGATGGCCACCGACCGACGGTTCGGGGGGAGGAAGTCCTGTGCCTCTTCGATCCACTCGGGGTATCGTCCTGAGATCGCTGTCTCTTGGAGGCCAGGTCCTTCCTTTGGTCGGTGCGAGTGGGAGGTTTGTCTTTTGCGCCGTTCCCTACGGGGTGCTTTTCGCTGGCGTTCAGGACTCCCTTGGCCCACTCGAGAGAGGCTTTTTGTGCCTCCGTCAGTTGGGCATATGGTATAGCCTCCAGCCGTTTTATGACCTTCGGGGCTGCCCTCCGGTCACGCTGGGCCCTGACGTGAGGCTTAATGGCTTTGCCCGTGTTTTGCGCAGCGGTGGTTGGTTTTTCGTCCGTGGAGGACCCCTGTTTGACCACCAAACTGTGCAGGGTAGGAGAGGCCTTGGTGGGCCTGGGGGGATTGATCTTCCTCAGCTTTTCCACCGGAAGCGACTTTCCCTCGAGGGGCTTAGTGCTTCCGGCTTCATCGGAGGATGACTTACCCTCAAGGGGTGGAGCCATATCTCCAGTTGCTGCGGAGGGTCGAAATTGGGTTTTGGGCCGTGCAGGCCCTTTCGGTACCGTCGTTGCGGTTCCCGAGATAGGGTTGGACGTTTCTTCGCCGTGTCCGTCGGCGGCACTACCCGTGCAGGGTTCCGAGGCTGTTTGTTGGGTTTTGTTCATTTTATTCTTGTTCTTTGGCCACCTATTGAGCCGAGACCGTTCGGTGGCCGGAAGTAAAGGGAAGGGGAAGAGAACGGTCGACTACGGCAGAGCCCCGTGCCGCAGCAAGTCCACCGTTACTCCCGGAGGCGGACCGGTGTCCGGGAGGCGCCGTTAGAATACAGTCGGAAAAGCCCCCTGACTGCAAACCATCCATGGGCACGGTAACGCATGACAAACTGGATTAGGGGGGAAGGGTAGTTTTGACACCCTCCGGGTCTAGATCCGTAGTGTTCGGTGGAATTAGGGTCACCTCTGGAAGGATACGATTCCTCATCGTGCACTACGGTCTTGATGTGGGATTGGCTAGGTGTCTAGGGTAACCTGGGCACTATATTGCGCTTCATCCACATCCTGCTTTCGCTCGACCCCTCTCATACAACATTGCTTTTGACAATCTTCAAAATTTGAACAAAAATTAAGTTGCTCCAAAATCGGTCGTGTTTAGACTCAAATGTGTGGAAATACATATATAATCACGTGTACAAAATAAAAACTCGATTAAAGATGATCAAATTTTTGCAAAAAAAAAATGCATATGACCCATGGTTATGAGTAGCGTACTCATACAACATTGCTTTTGACAATCTTCAAAATTTGAACAAAAATTAAGTTGCTCCAAAATCGGTCGGGTTTAGACTCAAATGTGTGGAAATACATATATAATCACGTGTACAAAATAAAAACTCGATTAAAGATGATGAAATTTTTGCAAAAAAAATTCATATGACGCACTGTTATCAGTAGCGTACTCATACAACATTGCTTTTGTCAATCTTAAAAATTTGAACAAAAATTAAGTTGCTCCAAAATCGGTCGGGTTTAGACTCAAATGTGTGGAAATACATAGATATATAATCACGTGTACAAAATAAAATCTCGATTAAAGATGATGAAAGTTTTGCAAAAAAAATGCATATGACCCATGGTTATGAGTAGCGTACTCATACAACATTGCTTTTTACAATCTTCAAAATTTGAACAAAAATTAGGTTGCTCCAAAATCGGTCGTGTTTAGACTCAAATGTGTGGAAATACATATATAATCACGTGTAAAAAATAAAAACTCGATTGAGGTTGATGAAATTTTTGCAAAAAAAAATCCATATGACGCATTGTTATGAGTAGCGTACTCATACAACATTGCTTTTGACAATCTTAAAAATTTGAACAAAAATTAAGTTGCTTCTAAATCGGTCGGGTTTAGACTCAAATGTGTGGAAATACATATATAATCACGTGTAAAAAATAAAAACTCGATTGAAGATGATGAATTTTTTGGAAAAAAAATTCATATGACCCATTGTTGAGTAGCGTACTCATACAACAATGCTTTTGTCAATCTTAAAAATTTGAACAAAAATTAAGTTGCTCCAAAATCGGTCGGGTTTAGACTCAAATGTGTGGAAATACATATATAATCACGTGTAAAAAATAAAAACTCGATTGAAGTTGATGAAATTTTTGCAAAAAAAATCCATATGACGCATTGTTATGAGTAGCGTACTCATACAACATTGCTTTTGACAATCTTAAAAATTTGAACAAAAATTAAGTTGCTTCTAAATCGGTCGGGTTTAGACTCAAATGTGTGGAAATACATAGATATATAATCACGTGTACAAAATAAAATCTCGATTAAAGATGATGCAAGTTTTGCAAAAAAAATGCATATGACCCATGGTTATGAGTAGCGTACTCATACAACATTGCTTTTTACAATCTTCAAAATTTGAACAAAAATTAGGTTGCTCCAAAATCGGTCGGGTTTAGACTCAAATGTGTGGAAATACATATATAATCACGTGTAAAAATAAAAACTCGATTGAAGATGATGAATTTTTTGGAAAAAAAATTCATATGACCCATGGTTATGAGTAGCGTACTCATACAACATTGCTTTTGACAATCTTCAAAATTTGTACAAAAATTAAGTTGCTTCAAAATCGGTCGTGTTGAGACTGATATGTGTGGAAATACATATATAATCACTTGTCCAAAATAAAAACTCGATTAAAGATTTTTGCAAAAAAAATGCATATGACCCATGGTTATGAGTAGCGTACTCATACAACATTGCTTTTGTCAATCTTAAAAATTTGAACAAAAATTATGTTGCTTCAAAATCGGTCGTGTTGAGACTCATATGTGTGGAAATACATATATAATCACTTGTCCAAAATAAAAACTCGATTAAAGATTTTTGCAAAAAAAATGCATATGACCCATGGTTATGAGTAGCGTACTCATACAACATTGCTTTTGACAATCTTCAAAATTTGAACAAAAATTAAGCTGCTTCAAAATCGGTCGTGTTGAGACTGATATGTGTGGAAATACATATATAATCACTTGTCCAAAATAAAAACTCGATTAAAGATTTTTGCAAAAAAAATGCATATGACCCATGGTTATGAGTAGCGTACTCATACAACATTGCTTATGTCAATCTTAAAAAATTGAACAAAAATTAAGTTGCTCCAAAATCGGTCGGGTTTAGACTCAAATGTGTGGAAATACATATATAATCACGTGTACAAAATAAAAACTCGATTAAAGATGATGAAATTTTTGCAAAAAAATTCATATTATGAGTAGCGTACTCATACAACATTGCTTTTGTCAATCTTAAAAATTTGAACAAAAATTATGTTGCTTCAAAATCGGTCGTGTTGAGACTCATATGTGTGGAAATACATATATAATCACTTGTCCAAAATAAAAACTCGATTAAAGATTTTTGCAAAAAAAATGCATATGACCCATGGTTATGAGTAGCGTACTCATACAACATTGCTTTTGACAATCTTCAAAATTTGAACAAAAATTAAGCTGCTTCAAAATCGGTCGTGTTGAGACTGATATGTGTGGAAATACATATATAATCACTTGTCCAAAATAAAAACTCGATTAAAGATTTTTGCAAAAAAAATGCATATGACCCATGGTTATGAGTAGCGTACTCATACAACATTGCTTATGTCAATCTTAAAAAATTGAACAAAAATTAAGTTGCTCCAAAATCGGTCGGGTTTAGACTCAAATGTGTGGAAATACATATATAATCACGTGTAAAAAATAAAAACTCGATTGAAGTTGATGAAATTTTTGCAAAAAACATCCATATGAACTATTGTTATGAGTAGCGTACTCATACAACATTGCTTTTGACAATCTTCAAAATTTGAACAAAAATTAAGTTGCTCCAAAATCGGTCGGGTTTAGACTCAAATGTGTGGAAATACATATATAATCACGTGTACAAAATAAAAACTCGATTAAAGATGATGAAATTTTTGCAAAAAAATTCATATGACCCATGGTTATGAGTAGCGTACTCATACGACATTGCTTTTGACAATCTTCAAAATTTGAACATAAATT
The DNA here is from genome assembly GCA_963971545.1 of Philophylla caesio. Classification (NCBI taxonomy): domain Eukaryota; kingdom Metazoa; phylum Arthropoda; class Insecta; order Diptera; family Tephritidae; genus Philophylla; species Philophylla caesio. Next base: position 84,149,458 of record OZ020607.1, read on the forward strand.
AAGTTGCTCCAAAATAGGTCGGGGTTAGACTCAAATGTGTGGAAATACATATACAATCTCGTGTACAAAATAAAAACTCGATTAAAGATGATGAAATTTTTGCAAAAAAATTCATATTATGAGTAGCGTACTCATACAACATTGCTTTTGACAATCTTAAAAATTTGAACAAAAATTAAGTTGCTCCAAAATCGGTCGGGTTTAGACTCAAATATGTGGAAATACATATACAATCACGTGTACAAAATAAAAACTCGATTAAAGATGATGAAATTTTTGCAAAAAAATTTATATTAGATATGAGTAGCGTACTCATACAACATTGCTTTTGACAATCTTAAAAATTTCAACAAAAATTAAGTTGCTCCAAAATCGGTCGGGTTTAGACTCAAATGTGTGGAAATACATATATAATCACGTGTACAAAATAAAAACTCGATTAAAGATGATGAAATTTTTGCAAAAAAATTCATATGACCCATGATTATGAGTAGCGTACTCATACAACATTGCTTTTGACAATCTTAAAAATTTGAACAAAAATTAAGTTGCTGCAAAATCGGTGGGGTTTAGACTCAAATGTGTGGAAATACATATGTATATAATCACTTGTCCAAAATAAAAACTCGATTAAAGTTGATGAAATTTTTGCAAAAAAAATGCATATGACCCATGGTTATGAGTAGCGTACTCATACAACATTGCTTTTGACAATCTTAAAAATTTGAACAAAAATTAAGTTGCTCCAAAATCGGTGGGGTTTAGACTCAAATGTGTGGAAATACATATACAATCACGTGTACAAAATAAAAACTCGATTCAAGATGATGAAATTTTTGCAAAAAAATTCATATTATGAGTAGCGTACTCATACAACATTGCTTTTGACAATCTTAAAAATTTAAACAAAAATTAAGTTGCTCCAAAATCGGTCGGGTTTAGACTCAAATGTGTGAAAATACATATATAATCACGTGTACAAGATAAAAACTCGATTAAAGATGATGAAATTTTTGCAAAAAAATTCATATGACCCATGGTTATGAGTAGCGTACTCATACAACATTGCTTTTGACAATCTTCAAAATTTGAACAAAAATTAAGTTGCTTCAAAATCGGTCGTGTTGAGACTAATATGTGTGGAAATACATATATAATCACTTGTCCAAAATAAAAACTCGATTAATGATTTTTGCAAAAAAAATGCATATGACCCATGGTTATGAGTAGCGTACTCATACAACATTGCTTTTGACAATCTTAAAAATTTGAACAAAAATTAAGTTGCTCCAAAATCGGTCGGGTTTAGACTCAAATGTGTGGAAATACATATATAATCACGTGTACAAAATAAAAACTCGATTAAAGATGATGAAATTTTTGCAAAAAAAATTCATATGACGCATTGTTATGAGTAGCGTACTCATACAACATTGCTTTTGTCAATCTTAATAATTTGAACAAAAATTAAGTTGCTCCAAAATCGGTCGTGTTTAGACTCAAATGTGTGGAAATACATATGTATATAATCACGTGTACAAAATAAAAACTCGATTGAAGATGATGAAATTTTTGCAAAAAACATGCATATGAACTATTGTTATGAGTAGCGTACTCATACAACATTGCTTTTGACAATCTTCAAAATTTGAACAAAAATTAAGTTGCTCCAAAATCGGTCGGGTTTAGACTCAAATGTGTGGAAATACATATATAATCACGTGTACAAAATAAAAACTCGATTAAAGATGATGAAATTTTTGCAAAAAAATTCATATGGCCCATGGTTATGAGTAGCGTACTCATACAACATTGCTTTTGACAATCTTCAAAATTTGAACATAAATTAAGTTGCTCCAAAATAGGTCGGGGTTAGACTCAAATGTGTGGAAATACATATACAATCTCGTGTACAAAATAAAAACTCGATTAAAGATGATGAAATTTTTGCAAAAAAATTCATATTATGAGTAGCGTACTCATACAACATTGCTTTTGACAATCTTAAAAATTTGAACAAAAATTAAGTTGCTCCAAAATCGGTCGGGTTTAGACTCAAATGTGTGGAAATACATATACAATCACGTGTACAAAATAAAAACTCGATTAAAGATGATGAAATTTTTGCAAAAAAATTTATATTAGATATGAGTAGCGTACTCATACAACATTGCTTTTGACAATCTTAAAAATTTCAACAAAAATTAAGTTGCTCCAAAATCGGTCGGGTTTAGACTCAAATGTGTGGAAATACATATATAATCACGTGTACAAAATAAAAACTCGATTAAAGATGATGAAATTTTTGCAAAAAAATTCATATGACCCATGATTATGAGTAGCGTACTCATACAACATTGCTTTTGACAATCTTAAAAATTTGAACAAAAATTAAGTTGCTGCAAAATTGGTGGGGTTTAGACTCAAATGTGTGGAAATACATATGTATATAATCACTTGTCCAAAATAAAAACTCGATTAAAGTTGATGAAATTTTTGCAAAAAAAATGCATATGACCCATGGTTATGAGTAGCGTACTCATACAACATTGCTTTTGACAATCTTAAAAATTTGAACAAAAATTAAGTTGCTCCAAAATCGGTGGGGTTTAGACTCAAATGTGTGGAAATACATATACAATCACGTGTACAAAATAAAAACTCGATTCAAGATGATGAAATTTTTGCAAAAAAATTCATATTATGAGTAGCGTACTCATACAACATTGCTTTTGACAATCTTAAAAATTTGAACAAAAATTAAGTTGCTCCAAAATCGGTCGGGTTTAGACTCAAATGTGTGAAAATACATATATAATCACGTGTACAAAATAAAAACTCGATTAAAGATGATGAAATTTTTGCAAAAAAAATCATATGACCCATGGTTATGAGTAGCGTACTCATACAACATTGCTTTTGACAATCTTCAAAATTTGAACAAAAATTAAGTTGCTTCAAAATCGGTCGTGTTGAGACTAATATGTGTGGAAATACATATATAATCACTTGTCCAAAATAAAAACTCGATTAATGATTTTTGCAAAAAAAATGCATATGACCCATGGTTATGAGTAGCGTACTCATACAACATTGCTTTTGACAATCTTAAAAATTTGAACAAAAATTAAGTTGCTCCAAAATCGGTCGGGTTTAGACTCAAATGTGTGGAAATACATATATAATCACGTGTACAAAATAAAAACTCGATTAAAGATGATGAAATTTTTGCAAAAAAAATTCATATGACGCATTGTTATGAGTAGCGTACTCATACAACATTGCTTTTGTCAATCTTAAAAATTTGAACAAAAATTAAGTTGCTCCAAAATCGGTCGTGTTTAGACTCAAATGTGTGGAAATACATATATAATCACGTGTAAAAAATAAAAACTCGATTGAAGTTGATAAAATTTTTGCAAAAAAAATCCATATGACGTATTGTTATGAGTAGCGTACTCATACAACATTGCTTTTGACAATCTTAAAAATTTGAACAAAAATTAAGTTGCTTCTAAATCGGTCGGGTTTAGACTCAAATGTGTGGAAATACATATATAATCACGTGTAAAAAATAAAAACTCGATTGAAGATGATGAATTTTTTGGAAAAAAAATTCATATGACCCATGGTTATGAGTAGCGTACTCATACAACATTGCTTTTGTCAATCTTAAAAATTTGAACAAAAATTAAGTTGCTCCAAAATCGGTCGGGTTTAGACTCATATCTGTGGAAATACATATATATGTAATCACTTGTCCAAAATAAAAACTCGATTAAAGATTTTTGCAAAAAAAATGCATATGACCCATGGTTATGAGTAGCGTACTCATACAACATTGCTTTTGTCAATCTTAAAAATTTGAACAAAAATTAAGTTGCTCCAAAATCGGTCGGGTGTACACTGAAATGTGTGGAAATACATATATAATCACTTGTCCAAAATAAAAACTCGATTAAAGTTGATGAAATTTTTGCAAAAAAAATCCATATGACCAATTGTTATGAGTAGCGTACTCATACAACATTGCTTTTGACAATCTTCAAAATTTGAACAAAAATTAAGTTGCTCCAAAATCGGTCGTGTTTAGACTCAAATGTGTGGAAATACATATATAATCACGTGTTCAAAATAAAAACTCGATTGAAGATGATGAAATTTTTCCAAAAAAAATCCATATGACCCATTGTTATGAGTAGCGTACTCATACAACATTGCTTTTGACAATCTTCAAAATTTGAACAAAAATTAAGTTGCTCCAAAATCGGTCGGGTTTAGACTCAAATGTGTGGAAATACATATATAATCACTTGTCCAAACTAAAAACTTGATTAAAGATGAAGAAATTTTTGCAAAAAAAATTCATATGACGCATTGTTATGAGTAGCGTACTCATACAACATTGCTTTTGACAATCTTCAAAATTTGAACAAAAATTAAGTTGCTCTAAAATCGGTCGGGTTTAGACTCAAATGTGTGGAAATACATATATAATCACGTGTACAAAATAAAAACTCGATTAAAGATGATCAAATTTTTGCAAAAAAAATTCATATGACCCATGGTTATGAGTAGCGTACTCATACAACATTGCTTTTGACAATTTTAAAAATTTGAACAAAAATTAAGTTGCTCCAAAATCGATCGGGTATAGACTCAAATATGTGGAAATGCATATATAATCACTTGTCCAAAATAAAAACTCGATTAAAGTTGATGAACTTTTTGCAAAAAAAATCCATATGACCCATTGTTATGAGTAGCGTACTCATACAACATTGCTTTTGACAATCTTAAAAATTTGAACAAAAATTAAGTTGCTCCAAAATCGGTCGGGGTTAGACTCAAATGTGTGGAAATACATACATATATAATGACGTGTACAAAATAAAAACTCGATTGAAGTTGATAAAATTTTTGCAAAAAAAATCCATATGACGTATTGTTATGAGTAGCGTACTCATACAACATTGCTTTTGACAATCTTAAAAATTTGAACAAAAATTAAGTTGCTTCTAAATCGGTCGCGTTTAGACTCAAATGTGTGGAAATACATATATAATCACGTGTAAAAAATAAAAACTCGATTGAAGATGATGAATTTTTTGGAAAAAAAATTCATATGACCCATGGTTATGAGTAGCGTACTCATACAATATTGCTTTTGGTCGGGTTTAGACTCAAATGTGTGGAAATACATATACATATAATCACGTGTACAAAATTAAAACTCGATTAAAGATGATAAAATTTTTGCAAAAAAAAACCATATGACCCATGGTTATGAGTAGGGTACTCATACAACATTGCTTTTGACAATCTTCAAAATTTGAAAAAAAATTAAGTTGCTCCAAAATCGGTCGGGTTTAGACTCAAACAACATTGCTTTTGACAATCTTAAAAATTTGAACAAAAATTAAGTTGCTCCAAAATCGGTCGGGTTTAGACTCAAATGTGTGGAAATACATATATAATCACGTGTACAAAATAAAAACTCGATTAAAGATGATACAATTTTTGCAAAAAAAATTCATATGACGCAGTGTTATGAGTAGCGTACTCATGCAACATTGCTTTTGACAATCTTAAAAATTTGAACAAAAATTAAGTTGCTCGAAAATCGGTCGGGCTTAGACACAAATGTGTGGAAATACATATATGTACATATAATACCGTGTACAAAATAAAAACTCGATTAAAGATGATGAAATTTTTGCAAAAAAAATTCGTATGACGCGTTGTTATGAGTAGCGTACTCATACAACATTGCTTTTGACAATCTTAAAAATTTGAACAAAAATTAAGTTGCTCCAAAATCGGTCGGGTTTAGACTCAAATGTGTGGAAATACATACATATATAATCACGTGTACAAAATAAAAACTCGATTAAAGATGATCAAATTTTTGCAAAAAAATTCATATGACCCATGGTTATGAGTAGCGTACTCATACAACATTGCTTTTGACAATCTTTAAAATTTTAACAAAAATTAAGTTGCTCCAAAATCGGTCGTGTTTAGACTTAAATGTGTGGAAATACATATATAATCACGTGTACAAAATAAAAACTCGATTGAAGATGATGAAATTTTTGCAAAAAACATCCATATGACCCATTGTTATGAGTAGCGTACTCATACAACATTGCTTTTGACAATCTTCAAAATTTGAACAAAAATTAAGTTGCTCCAAAATCGGTCGGGTTTAGACTCAAATGTGTGGAAATACATATATAATTACGTGTACAAAATAAAAACTCGATTAAAGATGATGAAGTTTTTGAAGAAAAAATTCATATGACCCATGGTTATGAGTAGCGTACTCATACAACATTGTATGAGTACGCTACTCATAAAAATGCGTCATATGAATTTTTTTTGCAAAAATTACTTCATCTTTAATCGAGTTTTTATTTTGGATAAGTGATTATATATGTATTTCCACACATTTGAGTCTAAACACGACCGATTTTGGAGCAACTTAATTTTTGTTCAAATTTTGAAGATTGTCAAAAGCAATGTTGTATGAGTACGCTACTCATAACAATGGGTCATATGGATTTTTTTTGCAAAAATTTCATCATCTTCAATCGAGTTTTTATTTTGAACACGTGATTATATATGTATTTCCACACATTTGAGTCTAAACACGACCGATTTTGGAGCGACATAATTTTTGTTCAAATTTTGAAGATTGTCAAAAGCAATGTTGTATGAGTACGCTACTCATAACAATGGGTCATACGGATTTTTTTTGCAAAAATTTCATCATCTTCAATCGAGTTTTTATTTTGTACACGTGATTATATATGTATTTCCACACATTTGAGTCTAACCCCGACCGATTTTGGAGCAACTTAATTTTTGTTCAAATTTTGAAGATTGTCAAAAGCAATGTTGTATGAGTACGCTACTCATAACAATGGGTCATATGGATTTTTTTTGCAAAAATTTCATCAACTTTAATCGAGTTTTTATTTTGGACAAGTGATTATATATGTATTTCCACACATTTGAGTCTAAACCCGACCGATTTTGGAGCAACTTAATTTTTGTTCAAATTTTGAAGATTGTCAAAAGCAATGTTGTATGAGTACGCTACTCATAACAATGCGTCATATGAATTTTTTTTGCAAAAATTTCATCAACTTTAATCGAGTTTTTATTTTAGACAAGTGATTATATATGTATTTCCACACATTTCAGTCTACACCCGACCGATTTTGGAGCAACTTAATTTTTGTTCAAATTTTGAAGATTGTCAAAAGCAATGTTGTATGAGTACGCTACTCATAACAATGCGTCATATGAATTTTTTTTGCAAAAATTTCTTCATCTTTAATCGAGTTTTTATTTTGGACAAGTGATTATATATGTATTTCCACACATTTGAGTCTAAACACGACCGATTTTGGAGCAACTTACTTTTTGTTCAAATTTTGAAGATTGTCAAAAGCAATGTTGTATGAGTACGCTACTCATAACAATAGTTCATATGGATTTTTTTTGCAAAAATTTCATCATCTTCAACCGAGTTTTTATTTTGAACACGTGATTATATATGTATTTCCACACATTTGAGTCTAAACCCCACCGATTTTGGAGCAACTTAATTTTTGTTCAAATTTTTAAGATTGTCAACAGCAATGTTGTATGAGTATGCTACTCATAACAATGGGTCATATGGATTTTTTTTGCAAAAATTTCATCATCTTCAATCGAGTTTTTATTTTGTACACGTGATTATATATGTATGTATTTCCACACATTTGAGTCTAAACCCGACCGATTTAGGAGCAACTTAATTTTTGTTCAAATTTTTAAGATTGTCAAAAGCAATGTTGTATGAGTACGCTACTCATAACAATGGGTCATATGGATTTTTTTTGCAAAAATTTCATCAACTTTAATCTAGTTTTTATTTTGGACAAGTGATTATATATGCATTTCCACACATTTGAGTCTAAACCCGACCGATTTTGGAGCAACTTAATTTTTGTTCAAATTTTTAAAATTGTCAACAGCAATGTTGTATGAGTATGCTACTCATAACAATGGGTCATATGGATTTTTTTTGCAAAAATTTCATCAACTTTAATCGAGTTTTTATTTTGGACAAGTGATTATATATGTATTTCCACACATTTGAGTCTAAACCCGACCGATTTTGGAGCAACTTAATTTTTGTTCAAATTTTGAAGATTGTCAAAAGCAATGTTGTATGAGTACGCTACTCATAACAATGCGTCATATGAATTTTTTTTGCAAAAATTTCATCAACTTTAATCGAGTTTTTATTTTAGACAAGTGATTATATATGTATTTCCACACATTTCAGTCTACACCCGACCGATTTTGGAGCAACTTAATTTTTGTTCAAATTTTGAAGATTGTCAAAAGCAATGTTGTATGAGTACGCTACTCATAACAATGCGTCATATGAATTTTTTTTGCAAAAATTTCTTCATCTTTAATCGAGTTTTTATTTTGGACAAGTGATTATATATGTATTTCCACACATTTGAGTCTAAACACGACCGATTTTGGAGCAACTTACTTTTTGTTCAAATTTTGAAGATTGTCAAAAGCAATGTTGTATGAGTACGCTACTCATAACAATAGTTCATATGGATTTTTTTTGCAAAAATTTCATCATCTTCAACCGAGTTTTTATTTTGAACACGTGATTATATATGTATTTCCACACATTTGAGTCTAAACCCCACCGATTTTGGAGCAACTTAATTTTTGTTCAAATTTTTAAGATTGTCAACAGCAATGTTGTATGAGTATGCTACTCATAACAATGGGTCATATGGATTTTTTTTGCAAAAATTTCATCATCTTCAATCGAGTTTTTATTTTGTACACGTGATTATATATGTATGTATTTCCACACATTTGAGTCTAAACCCGACCGATTTAGGAGCAACTTAATTTTTGTTCAAATTTTTAAGATTGTCAAAAGCAATGTTGTATGAGTACGCTACTCATAACAATGGGTCATATGGATTTTTTTTGCAAAAATTTCATCAACTTTAATCTAGTTTTTATTTTGGACAAGTGATTATATATGCATTTCCACACATTTGAGTCTAAACCCGACCGATTTTGGAGCAACTTAATTTTTGTTCAAATTTTTAAAATTGTCAAAAGCAATGTTGTATGAGTACGCTACTCATAACCATGGGTCATATGGATTTTTTTTGCAAAAATTTGATCATCTTTAATCGAGTTTTTATTTTGTACACGTGATTATATATGTATTTCCACACATTTGAGTCTAAACCCGACCGATTTTAGAGCAACTTAATTTTTGTTCAAATTTTGAAGATTGTCAAAAGCAATGTTGTATGAGTACGCTACTCATAACAATGCGTCATATGAATTTTTTTCGCAAAAATTTCTTCATCTTTAATCGAGTTTTTAGTTTGGACAAGTGATTATATATGTATTTCCACACATTTGAGTCTAAACCCGACCGATTTTGGAGCAACTTAATTTTTGTTCAAATTTTGAAGATTGTCAAAAGCAATGTTGTATGAGTACGCTACTCATAACAATGGGTCATATGGATTTTTTTTGCAAAAATTTCATCATCTTCAATCAAGTTTTTATTTTGAACACGTGATTATATATGTATTTCCACACATTTGAGTCTAAACACGACCGATTTTGGAGCAACTCAATTTTTGTTCAAATTTTGAAGATTGTCAAAAGCAATGTTGTATGAGTACGCTACTCATAACCATGGGTCATATGAATTTTTTGCAAAAATTTCATCATCTTTAATCGAGTTTTTATTTTGTACACGTTATTATATACATATGTATTTCCACACATTTGAGTCTAAACCCGACCGATTTTGGAGCAACTTAATTTTTGTTCAAATTTTTAAGATTGGCAAAAGAAGTGTTGTATGAGTACGCTACTCATAACCATGGGTCATATGAATTTTTTTGCAAAAAATTCATCATCTTTAATCGAGTTTTTATTTTGTACACGTGATTATATATGTATTTCCACACATTTGAGTCTCAACCCGACCGATTTTGGAGCACTTAATTTTTGTTCAAATTTTTAAGATTGACAAAAGCAATGTTGTATGAGTACGCTTCTCATAACCATGGGTGATATGCATTTTTTTTGCAAAAATCTTTAATCGAGTTTTTATTTTGGACAAGTGATTACATATATATGTATTTCCACAGATATGAGTCTAAACCCGACCGACTTTGGAGCAACTTAATTTTTGTTCAAATTTTGAAGATTGTCAAAAGCAATGTTGAATGAGTACGATACTCATAACAATGGGTCATATGGATTTTTTTTGCAAAAATTTGATCATCTTTAATCGAGTTTTTATTTTGTACACGTGATAATATATTTATTTCCACACATTTGAGTCTAAAACCGACCGATTTTGGAGCAACTTAATTTTTGTTCAAATTTTGAAGATTGTCAAAAGCAATGTTGAATGAGTACGATACTCATAACAATGGGTCATATGGATTTTTTTTGCAAAAATTTGATCATCTTTAATCGAGTTCTTATTTCGTACACGTGATTATATATGTATTTCCACACATTTGAGTCTAAACCCGACCGATTTTGGAGCAACTTAATTTATGTTCAAATTTTTAAAATTGTCGAAAGCAATGTAGTATGAGTACGCTACTCATAACAATGGGTCATATGGATTTTTTTGCAAAAATTTCATCATCTTTATTCGAGTTCTTATTTCGTACACGTGATTATATATGTATTTCCACACATTTGAGTCTAAACCCGACCGATTTTGGAGCAACTTAATTTTTGTTCAAATTTTGAAGATTGTCAAAAGCAATGTTGTATGACTACGCTACTCATAACAATGCGTCATATGAATTTTTTTTGCAAAAAGTACTTCATCTTTAATCGAGTTTTTACGCTACTCATAACAATGGGTCATATGGATTTTTTTTGCAAAAATTTCATCATCTTCAATCGAATTTTTATTTTGAACACGTGATTATATATGTATTTCCACACATTTGAGTCTAAACACGGCCGATTTTGGAGCGACTTAATTTTTGTTCAAATTTTGAAGATTGTCAAAGCAATGTTGTAGGAGTACGCTACTCATAACAATGCGTCATATGAATTTTTTTTGCAAAAAGTACTTCATCTTTAATCGAGTTTTTACGCTACTCATAACAATGGGTCATATGGATTTTTTTTGCAAAAATTTCATCATCTTCAATCGAATTTTTATTTTGAACACGTGATTATATATGTATTTCCACACATTTGAGTCTAAACACGGCCGATTTTGGAGCGACTTAATTTTTGTTCAAATTTTGAAGATTGTCAAAAGCAATGTTGTATGAGTACGCTACTCATAACAATGCGTCATATGAATTTTTTTTGCAAAAATTTCATCAACTTTAATCGAGTTTTTATTTTAGACAAGTGATTATATATGTATTTCCACACATTTCAGTCTACACCCGACCGATTTTGGAGCAACTTAATTTTTGTTCAAATTTTGAAGATTGTCAAAAGCAATGTTGTATGAGTACGCTACTCATAACAATGCGTCATATGAATTTTTTTTGCAAAAATTTCTTCATCTTTAATCGAGTTTTTATTTTGGACAAGTGATTATATATGTATTTCCACACATTTGAGTCTAAACACGACCGATTTTGGAGCAACTTACTTTTTGTTCAAATTTTGAAGATTGTCAAAAGCAATGTTGTATGAGTACGCTACTCATAACAATAGTTCATATGGATTTTTTTTGCAAAAATTTCATCATCTTCAACCGAGTTTTTATTTTGAACACGTGATTATATATGTATTTCCACACATTTGAGTCTAAACCCCACCGATTTTGGAGCAACTTAATTTTTGTTCAAATTTTTAAGATTGTCAACAGCAATGTTGTATGAGTATGCTACTCATAACAATGGGTCATATGGATTTTTTTTGCAAAAATTTCATCATCTTCAATCGAGTTTTTATTTTGTACACGTGATTATATATGTATGTATTTCCACACATTTGAGTCTAAACCCGACCGATTTAGGAGCAACTTAATTTTTGTTCAAATTTTTAAGATTGTCAAAAGCAATGTTGTATGAGTACGCTACTCATAACAATGGGTCATATGGATTTTTTTTGCAAAAATTTCATCAACTTTAATCTAGTTTTTATTTTGGACAAGTGATTATATATGCATTTCCACACATTTGAGTCTAAACCCGACCGATTTTGGAGCAACTTAATTTTTGTTCAAATTTTTAAAATTGTCAAAAGCAATGTTGTATGAGTACGCTACTCATAACCATGGGTCATATGAATTTTTTTTGCAAAAATTTGATCATCTTTAATCGAGTTTTTATTTTGTACACGTGATTATATATGTATTTCCACACATTTGAGTCTAAACCCGACCGATTTTAGAGCAACTTAATTTTTGTTCAAATTTTGAAGATTGTCAAAAGCAATGTTGTATGAGTACGCTACTCATAACAATGCGTCATATGAATTTTTTTCGCAAAAATTTCTTCATCTTTAATCGAGTTTTTAGTTTGGACAAGTGATTATATATGTATTTCCACACATTTGAGTCTAAACCCGACCGATTTTGGAGCAACTTAATTTTTGTTCAAATTTTGAAGATTGTCAAAAGCAATGTTGTATGAGTACGCTACTCATAACAATGGGTCATATGGATTTTTTTTGCAAAAATTTCATCATCTTCAATCAAGTTTTTATTTTGAACACGTGATTATATATGTATTTCCACACATTTGAGTCTAAACACGACCGATTTTGGAGCAACTTAATTTTTGTTCAAATTTTGAAGATTGTCAAAAGCAATGTTGTATGAGTACGCTACTCATAACCATGGGTCATATGAATTTTTTGCAAAAATTTCATCATCTTTAATCGAGTTTTTATTTTGTACACGTTATTATATACATATGTATTTCCACACATTTGAGTCTAAACCCGACCGATTTTGGAGCAACTTAATTTTTGTTCAAATTTTTAAGATTGGCAAAAGAAGTGTTGTATGAGTACGCTACTCATAACCATGGGTCATATGAATTTTTTTGCAAAAAATTCATCATCTTTAATCGAGTTTTTATTTTGTACACGTGATTATATATGTATTTCCACACATTTGAGTCTCAACCCGACCGATTTTGGAGCACTTAATTTTTGTTCAAATTTTTAAGATTGACAAAAGCAATGTTGTATGAGTACGCTTCTCATAACCATGGGTGATATGCATTTTTTTTGCAAAAATCTTTAATCGAGTTTTTATTTTGGACAAGTGATTACATATATATGTATTTCCACAGATATGTATGAGTCTAAACCCGACCGACTTTGGAGCAACTTAATTTTTGTTCAAATTTTGAAGATTGTCAAAAGCAATGTTGAATGAGTACGATACTCATAACAATGGGTCATATGGATTTTTTTTGCAAAAATTTGATCATCTTTAATCGAGTTTTTATTTTGTACACGTGATAATATATTTATTTCCACACATTTGAGTCTAAAACCGACCGATTTTGGAGCAACTTAATTTTTGTTCAAATTTTTAAGATTGTCAAAAGCAATGTTGTATGAGTACGCTACTCATAACCATGGGTCATATGAATTTTTTTTGCAAAAATTTTATCATCTTTAATCGAGTTTTTATTTTGTACACGTGATTATATATGTATTTCCACACATTTGAGTCTAAACCCGACCGATTTTGGAGCAACTTAATTTTTGTTCAAATTTTGAAGATTGTCAAAAGCAATGTTGTATGACTACGCTACTCATAACAATGCGTCATATGAATTTTTTTTGCAAAAAGTACTTCATCTTTAATCGAGTTTTTACGCTACTCATAACAATGGGTCATATGGATTTTTTTTGCAAAAATTTCATCATCTTCAATCGAATTTTTATTTTGAACACGTGATTATATATGTATTTCCACACATTTGAGTCTAAACACGGCCGATTTTGGAGCGACTTAATTTTTGTTCAAATTTTGAAGATTGTCAAAAGCAATGTTGTAGGAGTACGCTACTCATAACAATGCGTCATATGAATTTTTTTTGCAAAAATTTCTTCATTTTTAATCGAGTTTTTAGTTTGGACAAGTGATTATATATGTATTTCCACACATTTGAGTCTAAACCCGACCGATTTTGGAGTAACTTAATTTTTGTTCAAATTTTGAAGATTGTCAAAAGCAATGTTGTATGTGTTTAGGCCTCTATGCCTAAAACTCAAATCAACCACGATTAAACGACCCGCCCTAATGTGCAGCGGTCACACTTATTCACGGCACTCATATAATTGTATGTGTGTGTGTGTGTGCAGATAAGCACACACAAGTTACACACACATGCATACTAACACTTTCACTCAATTTCTACCATTATATTTTCCCGCCGGATAAACATTTTTTCTCGTTAATTTTCCCCTGATTTATATGGTCCGATGGTTCGGACTCAAAACCGTTTTGCTTCTGCTAACTCTTCTTTTTTTGACCGAGTTCAAGTGAAGACAGCGAGCTACCAGCCTCATCAAGGTAAACTAATCTTTGTAGAAAATCTATCAAAATATTTTAAATACAAACACATATATATTATAACGAAAAACTAAAACCTTATTGCGTTTTTCTTTTACTTTTCTTGCACAATCAAACCAAATAAAATCCGGTAAATCTGAGCTCACAAGCAAAGAATACCCGCGAATTTTACATGGTCCTTTCTTCGCCGAGAAGAACTGAAATTTTTATACCTCATCAAGAAAGATCAACCAGCTTATATCACCGAAATACAGTCCACAAAAATTACTAAAGTACATCTACCCGAGCACAAGCTAATCGCCACAATACCAACATTGTTCAAAAAACACAAAAGCATCACGATCAACGATTCACCCTTTGGATTTGTTCACTACACAACACCATCACTTTGATCAACCACAACGCAACACTTTACACAGCACTTGCCACACCACCTGCCACAGAACACCAGCATTTTTCTCAACACAACACCATCACTGTGATCAACCACAACGCAACACTTGCCACATTATTTTGTCAACGTCTACATTGAACAAGGTACGTGGTTATCACTTCAATCGCACTTTTCGAGTCATATATTAAAATATAAACACAAAAAAACAAAATTGTTAAAAGGTCAGCATATGCGCGTGCAACGTATCGCGAGTTCGTTAGAAACACATTATTGGTGCATTTTATTTTACTAGCAGAATTGTGCAGTACTAGTGCCAGCAATCACAGTGCAGCGCATCACATCACTACAGCACAGTGGATATAAGAGTGTACATAACCTTTTTTTTTTTTAAATTTACTCCACATTTTTATTTGGGAAAAATTCCTCTTTTTTAATAAATACACATTTTTATTTATCCAAGTGACCACTTCATTGCAAAGCGAATGCATTTCTTTTTTTCATTTTTATGACACTGCACATTAATAAGGTACATAACCTATTTTTTTGTCTTTTGGTTGTTTGTTCAACCAATAAGCATTTACGCTTATGCACTTTTATACACACACATAATTAGAGTTTTCCATTTTAAAACACACAAACTCGTATATCAACGTGTGCGTTCTAAATTTTTTCGTTTCACTTTGATGCGTTGCACACTCGATTGACACTTTGGTTTGGAGAACACGCTGCATATTATACTCAAACGTTGCACATCACATTGCCACTTTGCACACACACACACAGTTTTAGGCAACATTTTTGTATTTAAAGTCGCATAAACTCGAGGAATTTATTCGTTGCACAGTAGACAAACGCGGTGCATATTATTGTATTTTAAACGCCGTTTTTTCACGTTGATACGTTGCACTAGTGTACTACGTTTATGTTCCTCGACATTTATAGTACCGATACACGTATTTGTTAACACAGTTGGGTGGCGAGCACTTCTCAGAATTGTACACATCTTCTGCAAGCAAACAATATACATAAGTACATAAAAATAATCAATTTGAATAAAGAGTTGAAAATATATTATAAATATAAACAACCTCATATATTTTAACTTTGTTTGGTTCACTCTCTCGAAATAGACAAGCGATATCGAATATCAGCTTCGTTGACAGGCTTGTGCCGATTTTGGTTTTGAAAATTTGCTACAGAATAAATTCTCATACAAGTTAATAAAGCTTCCAAACTAGCTTATAGTTATTTTTGAAAAATGGAAGCATTCATACGCTTAGCAGAATCAATAATTGAATTTGACGCAGATTTCAGCAGCACTTCCGCCTCAGATCAAAATAAACATGGTCTTGCCATTCAGCAAGAAGAGTTAAAAGCTCTCTGGGAGAAGACAAAACTTGGTCACGACAATCTGAGTAATGCGGAGGGGTTGTCCAAAGCGGACAATCAGGCAATTCGGAAGAAATACAAAACTTCTTTTGCCAGCTATATTAAATGCATGTCTGCAATAGCCTCTCAATTGGAGGCGCTTGAAAAATCAGACAAGGATGAAAAGGATCTCCTCTCTCTTCCGGTTCGCGAACACAATATCCACCTTCCTCCGTGTGATACGGACGTGTTCAAAGGAGATTATGAGTCGTGGCCGTCTTTCCGTGATATGTTCACGGCCATATACATCCTGAACAAGCGCCTCACTCCGGTTGAGAAACTATTTCACCTCAACCATAAGACCCAAGGAGAGGCCAAAGATATCGTGAGAAAGTGTCCACTCACCAATGAAGGCTTCCAAACTGCCTGGAAAAATCTGTATGAGAGATACGAAAATAAGCGTATACTCGTAAATACACAATTAAAATTACTTTTTAATTTACATTCAATAGAAAATGAGTGTGGTAGCTCGATTAAAAGATTGCAGCGAGATATTAATAATTGCCTATCGTCCCTATCCAGTCATCAGATTGACATTTCGAATTGGGATGCAATTGTAATTTATCTTTGCTCAACGAAATTACCCGAAAGTACGCTGGCTCTATGGGAACAGACCATAGACCACAAAAATGATATACCGAAGTGGGAAGAAATGGACCGGTTCCTTTCAAATAGGTTTCAAACATTAGAAACCTTAACAGGGCTAAAAGATTCCAAAGTTGTCAGAGCACCAAGGTCTCAAATACAACGACAGCCGGCTGATGTCCCTACTAAACGACTTGGCGCCTACCAGTCAAGCATGACCACTTCCACATGTAAAATGTGCAAATCCAATGAGCACAAATTACGCAATTGTTCCCGATTTCTAAGGCTGACACCAGCTGACAGAATCGAATTCTTGAAGAAGAACAACGGTTGCCTGAATTGTCTAAGCTTTGGACATACTGTGTCAAGATGCACTAGCGCATTCAATTGCAATACGTGTCACTCGCGACATAACACGCTCCTTCATTTACAGACAATTCAGCCAAAGGCACCGCCTCGCCGAACGCCTACGAGCCCTTCAGACGATATGCCGTCAACATCTAAGCAAGCTCTAGCATGGCGAGATTCTTCAAAAGCAAAAACTGGCGACAACCCAAATATACAGTCATGCCATGCAAAAACAAATACAGGCGTACTGCTGGGAACAGCTCGCGTACATATACACCTGAACGGCACAGTTTTTTCAGCACGCGCTCTTATTGATTCTGGGTCTGAATGTTCATTCATAACAGAAAGACTCAAACGAAGAATCAACCTGCCATCAACAAGAATGCATGCCCAAGTGTCAGGCATTTCAAATTCGGTATCTGCGCAGGTTAGAGAAGCATGCAAAATAGAGTTGCGGTCACCAGTTGACCCCCTCTTTCGATTAAATGCCACTGTGCTTGTACTAGCACAACTAACTGGAAATCTCCCAACTACACCTATTAGCGCCTTAACTCAACAAGCATTTCCAGACTTAGTTTTGGCGGATAAAAGGTTCTTTGTTAATGAACCAGTGGACCTTGTGCTTGGGGGAGACATCTATCCCGAAATCATTTTGAGCGGTCTGAAGAAGAATATACTTAGCACACTTCTCGCTCAACAAACAGTGTTCGGTTGGATATTAACAGGCCGCACGGCCGTAACAAGTCCAACTAACAATATAGCCTCATATTTCAGTGAAGTTGCACTGGATAAGCAACTCACCTCTTTCTGGGAAGTAGAGGACTTACCGAAGAGCCGAAGCCAAAGCGAAGAGGATAAATATTGTGAGACGCTATACAAAACTACGACCCTAAGAAACGATTCTGGAAAGTATATAGTGGCCCTACCCTTTAAACAGGATTTCCTAGTAAATACCTGCCTGGGACCATCACTAAAAAGGGCCTGCTCGCAATTCTATCGGAATGAGACGCGGCTTGTCAAGAATCCAGATCTGCAAAAGGAATATAATAGGGTGTTAACGGAATACGAGTCTTTGGGACATATGGCAAAAGTGAATCAAATTATACCTGCAGATTCCTCCGATCATTACTTCCTGCCGCATCATGCTGTCATCAAGGCAGAGAGCAGCTCAACGAAAGTCCGGGTGGTCTTCAATGCCTCAAGTCCAACGGCTAATGGCATAAGCCTCAACGATGTTCTCCTGCCAGGACCAGTGCTACAGGCAGATCTTCCTATTATAATACTGCGTTGGAGATTATACAAATACGTTTTCAATACCGACATAGAGAAGATGTACCGTCAAATACTGGTACACGACAAATATACGAAGTATCAGCGCATAGTTTTTCGCGCAAAGTCAACCGAACCAATCAGTCTTTACGAGCTGAGGACTGTTACTTTCGGTATAAATTGTGCTCCTTACCTCGCGATAAGGACACTTTTACAACTCGCTGATGATACAGAAAGCTCCTTTCCCATAGCCTCTAACATTTTAAGAAAGTATATGTACGTTGACGATGTACTGGCGGGAGGACATAGTATCGACTCTGCAATAAAAGCCAGAAATGAAATAACTCACGTATTGCAGTCAACCGGTTTTCCATTACGGAAATGGACTGCCAATTGTGAAGATCTCCTAAAAGATATTCCAAAAATCGATCTACTTTCTGAAGATTTTTTGGAATTCGAAGAAACGAGCGCAGTAAAGGCTCTGGGCATACGATGGAATGCCCGCACGGACTTATTTTACTTTATGACGAGACCATTGGAAGGGGGTATTGCCGTTACAAAAAGAACGATCCTCTCGGCCATCGCCAAATTATTCGATCCTCTAGGCTGGCTCGCTCCTATCATAATTGTCGCCAAAATGCTGATGCAGAATATTTGGCTTGAAAAAACGGACTGGGACGAAGCAGTAACCCCGACCACTCTCGAGCGATGGAATAATTTCATACATCAATACGACGAAATTAATAACATTCGAATACCTCGTTGGGTACACTATTCACCAACAAACGAAGTAGAATTGCACGGTTTCTGTGACGCATCAGAAAAAGCGTATGGTGCAGCAGTATATCTACGTGTTAGGCACCAGTCAAGGGTCGAAGTAAGTCTACTACTAGCAAAAACCAGGGTAGCCCCGGTCAAGACTATCTCGTTACCACGATTGGAACTTTGCGGCGCCGTGCTGCTAGCAGAAATAATTGAATCTGTGACGGAGAGTCTTGACTTGGGACATGTCAAAGTATACCTGTGGACAGACTCCACAATCGTTCTCGCGTGGATACGTAAGCCACCTTGCTCATGGTCGACCTTCGTCGCCCATAGAATAACAAAAATCGTTGAAAAGGTCGGTACAAAAAACTGGTCACATGTGGACTCAGCATCAAACCCAGCTGACTTGGCAAGCAGAGGACTTCCAGCATATGAACTAGTCAACAATTGCTTGTGGTGGCAAGGCCCTTCTTGGCTACAAGAAGATAGCTCCAATTGGCCCACACAAAATTCAGACTACAAAACGCAAATTGAAGAGAAAAGGGTTCAAGCACATGCAGTTACAATCGATAAACAGAATTTTAGCGACCTACTTGATCGATTTTCAGATTTACCGAGGGCTTTGCGGGTTATCTCATATATTATGAGATTTTGCCGGGGAGCTCACTCCAAAACAAAATCGTCTTTCCAAGCAAAGTCTTGCCTAATCTCAGCAAATGAAATTAAAGCAACGACTCAACGCTTGATACAGCTTTCCCAAAGACAACACTTTGGTGAAGAATATAGGAGCCTTAGATCAGGTGGATCGATCAACGGAAAAAGCGAAATTCTCCCCCTAACCCCATTCATTGATGAATCGGAAGTCATAAGGGCTGGTGGTCGTCTAGGCGCGTCTCTGGATTTGGCCTACAATGAGCGCCATCCCATTATACTGCCATATAACTGCAGGTTGTCCCGTCTCATCGTCCAGTTCATCCACAAAGTATCTTTGCACGGAGAAAATCAGCTGATGTTGCGCCTCATCCGTACCCAATACTGGATTCCTAGGGTAAAAAATATGATACGCTCAGTCATCCACAACTGCAAGGTCTGCACCATCCACAAAAAACGGACCCAAACCCAGCTTATGGGAATCCTGCCCCAGGAACGCACCACCTATTCTCGGGCATTTACAAACAGCGGAGTGGATTTCGCAGGACCATTTGACATCAAAAGCTATCGCGGGAGAGGATGTCGAATCTCAAAAGGTTATGTCTGCTTATTTGTGTGCTTCGCAACTAAAGCCATACATCTTGAAGCCACTACTGACCTGAGTACAGCCTCGTTCCTGGCAGCCTTTGCCCGTTTTACAGCCAGACGAGGCTGCCCACAAAATATGTATTCCGACAACGGCACTAATTTTGTCGGAGCCTCTCGATCTTTACGATCCGAAGCTAAAGCTTTCATGATTGAAGCGCGTAACAGCACCTTGTCTAGTTACGCGCATCAATTGACTTCGTGGCATTTCATCCCCGCTGCAGCTCCACACATGGGCGGACTCTGGGAGGCGGGAGTGAAAAGTTTTAAGAGCCATTTTAAGAAGATAGCATCGAATTACAGATACACCTTCGAAGAATTTATGACTCTTTTATGTAGAGTTGAGTCTTGTCTCAACTCTCGTCCAATCAGTCCCTCTTCTAATAACCCATCTGACCTGGAGCCGCTTACCCCAGGCCACTTCTTAGTTGGTGGGCACTTATTAGCTCCACCAGAACCAGATATCAATGAGAACCCTGCATCCATAATAAACCGATGGCAAAAGCTCAAAGCCCTGCACCAAGGTTTTTGTAAAAGATGGAAGGCAGAGTATCTAGTAGAGATGCAAAAACGCATCAAATGGAAGCATCCACAAGACAACTTGCAGGTAGGAGATTTTGTTAACATAAAAGAGGACAATCTACCTCCGAATGAATGGAGACTTGGACGAATCATAAAACTACACCCAGGCTCCGACAACATAGTAAGAGTAGCAGAGGTACTGACCGAAAAGGGCACAATCACCCGACCAATAGCAAAATTAGTGCTACTTCCGCCCTACAGAGAAGGCAACGAGAACGAGGCAACCTCCCAATAAGTCACCACTTATCGCCCTACCTCACCTACCGCAGACTCCCACTTCCACAACAGCCATGAAACATTTCCATCATTCCACTTCTCAACCCCAATAATATTCCACTCTAGAATCGCAAACATTACTAGAAGAACAGGTGCATGATCTCAGAAACGTTTGATGGTGGAGAAATATACATACATACATACAGACATGCATTCATAAAACAATATAAATGCAAAATAGCGTAACGCAAAATGCGCACGAAGCATGTGGAAAAAGCAAATAATATATCACAAAATAAGCAACAAAACCAATTTTAATTTTAAGTAAAAATCAAGCGTGTCATTCTGAGAAGCTGGTCCATTGTATTAGGCTTTGATACGACATCGCAATCTACCATACGTATATTTGATGCGGCGTCAATGACATCCTTTGCACAATTTGCATCTGTTAGCGATTTGCATTGATAACATTTAATAGCATGTCCGTTACTTCAAACTAAAGCATCGCGAAGGATATTGACAGTGGGCACAGACATCATTGTAATGGTAAAATAAACAGTGGTTTTGTGTGATTTTCTTGTTCTTCTCATGAATACTTTGGAACCGATTTGAACCACTGCAGTGGTCCTTCGAGTTTACGGTATTTATGTGGGGACAAAACATTTCACTTTAGAATACCTATTGCTGTATATTGGTCCTAGAATAATCAATAATACCATAATTTTTTAAATTGCAGAAATTCACATAACATATTTTTGCCTTACGCACACACAAAACTTGTTTTATCCTAAATAAGTTTAACAACGCTGTACAAGTAGAAGAAATCTAAATTATGAAATATAAAGTACCTAACATTATTAAATTCTTTATTAATAAACCGATTATTAAACATAATCTTATAAATAACAAAAATATAAGTGTTCCTAATGATGTTTGCGTATCGCTAAATATGTTAAGAACAATAATCCTGGTGATGATGACTGGGAGTCACGGATTAATCAAATTGGCTGGAGCAATATGCAAAAAACACTTTTCAGTAAAGTTACAAGTATTCTGGACAATGACCAGTTAGGACGTCTCGCTAATACTAATCGATAAAACGAAGCTATGCAACGTCGAGCTGTAGTCGATAAATCGGCTAGTCGTATGCACAGGGCTTTAGCAGGTGTCGCCTGAGATTCGCGACTCACACAATGGTTACATTGTCTGTTAATGGATTCTCTACCATTGACTTATATGGCGTCATATTTAGATATTTCACAAACTCTGAAATCAAAATTACCAACGCTCATGGATAAAATGGTATTTGGACGGCCACTTAACGTTAGCCAAGAGCTCTTGGCACCGGTTATGAAGAATAAATGGGAGCCCATTGTTAATACAAAGATTCGAAAACTTGCACAGAATGCTGTTATTGTTGCATTGCCATCCATACCGACAAGTGGTTCCATACCAAATAGACTACAAAAATGGTATCATCAATTGGCCAGCATAGCACAGATTGTGCAAGTAACGCTTCCCTCAAATGTTAGTCATATAGCACGACAGCCATTGGATCAGTTAGCGGAACAAGTAGTTCCACTCACGAGAGTTAAAATACAAGAGCTACGCAATGAGAATTCTCAACGTAGCATAATTTTGATCGGTTTCAATGCTGGCGCTTCTCTCGCTTTGCAAGTGGCTATGTCAGAGAATGTAGCGTGCGTAGTGTGTATAGGATTCGCATACAATACATTTAACGGTGTGCGTGGAACACCTGATGACCGTATATTGGATACAAATACCAATACTCTTTGTGATTGGACAAAATTCAGCAAGAACAAGTACGGAGGAAATCGAATCACTGCGTAAAAAAAAAAAAAAAAAAAAAAAAAAAAAATGCAATCCGAAACCGCTTTGGTGGTGGTGGGCAGTGCTGATGACGTTTTGCACGTACCTAAAAACAAAGTTATATAATGTTACACAGTCGATGGTGGAAGCCATGGTTGTTGATGAACTTTACGAATTTATCAACAAGATCCTCACTAATCCGCCTGGTCCTCGTGTGCCTACTGCAATTACCAGCCTTATACACAGTAAGCCGGGCCGCAATGCGATCGCAAATAATATCAGCGGTACCAGTATCGAAGGCAACGCCAAGCTTAGCACTGTACAACGCAAGCGAAAGAATGAAACTTTGGGTTCAGACCAAGAACTAACGCCAGTGAAAAGTAAATGTGTGCAAGCAACTAAGGTAACATCGACGATAATTGTAGGCACAACTAAAGCCACTCAGCAGCAACAGAAGAAAACTCAGATTTCAATCGATTATTTTGTTGACTTTAAAGAGCGCTTAAGTTTGGATAGAATTTTTTAACTTTAATACCTGAATATATTTTATATGTTTGTATTCTTTTGAATCACGTACACAATTTTTCATCGGGAAAACATAAATAAAGTAATGAGCTAAGTTTCAATCCCTCAAAAATGAGGTTTTGAGCGCTAAATACAACATACACTTACACTATTAAATCTTCAATTTTATATTTTTCATTTACAACTAAACTAGTAACCTTTAGTACTGAACAATTTTTTAGATCCCCTGGAGCAGACAACAAAGCGAAAAAGTTTAAATGGTTAAGATAAACGGTTTTTTAAGATATACGTATGTATGTTCATATATATATTTATGTACATGTGTATATGTATGCTAAAGCTAGACACTCGAAAATTTGACTTTTTAAGTCTTACCTTTAAGCTTGAAATATATTCGCGTATTTTATTTTCAGAGCTTATAACCATAAAACATAGTAAGCGTTAATGATGTGTGTATATTTAAAAAAGGAAAATGGCCGAAAATTTACTAGTCACTTTCTACCACTTTTTTATGAGAAACTTGGATAAAAGTTTAGCTTTTCTCTAAAATTTTAGTTGAAACATTTAACGGTTACATAAGAGCATAGTTAAATCCTCGTTCACTTTGCAAAAACATTTTCCAAGCATTATAATGGCGATACAAGTACATATATTGACTTGTATATTTATTAAAACAAATACATACCATTGGGTACATTGCGATAAATCGATTCCTGTCAAAGCTTTGCAAGTGCGTATAGCCGTACGTATTAGTACGGAAGGATCTTTGTCAGGGTTTTCACCATCCAGCGATGGACTCCATGGCCCACCAATGGCCATAGGCTCGTTTCTTCCTCTTGTACCAACGAGGAAACGAATTAAACGAGATGGATGCACTGATGGGGAATGTTGTTCCCCATTAGTTGAACCAATGTTGCATTCCATTTAAATTGTCCGGTAGTTGAATATTCAGCTTCGAAAAATACTCTATCACCCAATTTTGGTATAACACCCTTGCAAGAATTGCGATAGAAGAATACTTCATCATTTATGAGTCCACATTCATTGTTGATTTTGGTTACGGTGCCTATAGAATTGGTCATGGATTGTCCAGCAGTGTTAGTTTGATGAAAAGCAACAGGATTTAAGGTCGCCGATCGTTGCTGTGGATAAGCAACTGCGGGTGCCGCACCGCTTTGGGGAAAAATGGCCGAGTGGCCAAATGCAGATTGTGAAACCGCCTGCTGTTGCATAAACATCGCACCCTGGCCAGCGGTTTGATAAAAACCAGCCTTTCTCTGCCACGGCTGATTTTGCTGCCCACCAAATGACATTTTTCACTTGCAAAATTTGTATGTATATGCACGAGAAGTCAACTTTTTTCCGCAACGAATTTTCACGATTATTGTAGGCACAACTAAAGCCACTCAGCAGCAACAGAAGAAAACTCAGATTTCAACCAATTCATCTATTACTAACGAGGATCTCAACGATGGTATACAGAAAATTTCGCTGAATGAATAATTCAGTGAATTTCCCTCAATGGCATTCTGTATATACACTCGTTCCACAAATGAAAGCAAATATAACACTTAGCACCCACTCTCAATAACCTGCAATTTTTTATAGTGTGCTCATGTTAGATGTTTTTTTTTTGTACACACCTTTCACTTGTATGACAAAATCACCAATATTATAAAGAACAACCTATATTCTAATTATTCATCATGTCCAAGAGACATCATTAACGCAAAAGAAACTAAGATTGGTAGTTGCGTTAATTCGCATGCGAGTCACCCTGCGCTCGGTCTATGCCAGTGATATTCAAACTTTTTCGGGTGGGTAGAAATTGGGTGCAAAGCTTGGCTAAACCCCTAAAAATCTCCCAACTTATATTCAGCATTTATATTTGCAACTCTGGGCAACGACACCAGTGCTGCCCATTAGCCAATTGCCATAACTTATTACGAGAATTACACCACGCTCACACAAGAAATAATTGTGTAGCTTTATAAGGCCAAAATCGCACTTGCCTAAATCAAATTTTTACTACAATTCCATGTAATGAATGGAAATATCGCTCGCCACCCAACCCAATTTCATGAACAGGAGCGTGTTAAAAAACGTATTGTATTTCTAAACCCTTAATTTTTAGCAACAATGACTCGTTATACTACGCTCCGTAAAAAAGCCGAGAAAAGTGGACAGCGTTTTCCACAAACATGCCGGCTTTGTGATGCCAGGCACCCAATCCGCCTTTGCCCGGTGTACCGCAGCAAATCAGTGGAGGAGCGCATGCGCGAAGCGCTCTTGGGGCGCTTCTGTACTAATTGTCTGGCAATAGGGCATCAAATTAAAGAGTGCCAAAGCGAAGGAAGATGCCGCCGGTGTGGAGAGAAGCACCACACTACACTCCATCTAGAGGACAGCTCACCAAGCAAACGCGAGTCCTGGAGGGCCCCACGGAAAGAAATAATCGAAAGCCCCAATAAGCCTTGGAGTGTCCAAGTAGAAGAAGCCGAGGCAGATGGCACACTCTCCTTATACGCGTCGGACTCTGGAACGGAATCGAGGCCTTTCCGTCCAGATCGCGAAAGGGAAGCTACAGAGGGCGAAGCGGAGACTAGGCCTCTCCGCTCGTCGACCCCAAGGGGACCGGAAACACGGTCTTTCCGGCCTCTACTACACCATGAAAGAGTAAACAATAAGAGACGACTCCCTCCCTGCAATGGGACCAACCAACGCAGAGCGGAAACACGGCCTTTCCGCCTGCATCCAACGAAAAAACCCCGCCATGACGATAGACTGGCGACTAGGCCTCGCCAGCTATCCCATAATTCGACGTTTCGGAGCGCAATCGTCGCGCCGTCGCTGCAACCCACCATTGCAATTGCGCCGACGGCCGTTGTGAAGGTGGAAGCAGGAGGGCGCCTTCGTCTGGTCCGCGCACTTATAAACGCGTGTACGCCTAACACCGTCATCGCAGCAGACCTGGTCGAGGAGCTGGGGCTTCCGGAGACGCGCATTGGGGGACAAAGGGGCTGCTTCCTCTGTCTTCGCGGCAAACACGGGCAGAACAAGCGGGTGGCAACTCACGCCCTTGTAGTAAAGCGCGCGCTTGGGATATCGCCCACCACCAATGTGGATCCAGCAGTCGCAACACCGTACACCCACATCAAGCTTGCTGACCCAAAATTTTTTGCGACATCAACCATCCGCCTGGCACTCGGCGCGGATGTATACGCCGACATAGTGCTGCCCGGGTTATTACCCCAGACATTTGGCCCCCTAGTGGCACAGAGCACCATCTTTGGGTGGACTCTGGCCGGGGCGTGCCGCCCATCCTTTTAAATTAAAAATATATATATATACAAATCAAATTAAAAATATATATACAAAAAAAAAAAATGTAATAAAGATAAATAAGAAGTTAAAAATTGTATCCCCTTTCTTTTTTTACGATATTAGAGTGCATTGAAAGATAACCACGTATATATTTTTGTAATGTAAAACATTTTCTCCCCCAGCCTTCTAGGTTAAGAGAGGTGATGAGGAACGATACTGTTGGTGCAAGATCCTGGCAATGGTGACAGAGGACAGCGGTATTCAATATTCTTAAGTTTCTTCATATGTATGTACGTGACGCTGGTAGCTCAAAGTTTTTACTCGTTTTGGCCATGTTGCGTACCGCAAGGGGGGCGGCATGTTTAGGCCTCTATGCCTAAAACTCAAATCAACCA
Organism: Philophylla caesio; assembly: GCA_963971545.1. NCBI lineage: Eukaryota > Metazoa > Arthropoda > Insecta > Diptera > Tephritidae > Philophylla > Philophylla caesio. Next base: position 84,177,008 of record OZ020607.1, read on the forward strand.
CGATTAAACGACCCGCCCTAATGTGCAGCGGTCACACTTATTCACGGCACTCATATAATTGTATGTGTGTGTGTGTGTGCAGATAAGCACACACAAGTTACACACACATGCATACTAACACTTTCACTCAATTTCTACCATTATATTTTCCCGCCGGATAAACATTTTTTCTCGTTAATTTTCCCCTGATTTATATGGTCCGATGGTTCGGACTCAAAACCGTTTTGCTTCTGCTAACTCTTCTTTTTTTGACCGAGTTCAAGTGAAGACAGCGAGCTACCAGCCTCATCAAGGTAAACTAATCTTTGTAGAAAATCTATCAAAATATTTTAAATACAAACACATATATATTATAACGAAAAACTAAAACCTTATTGCGTTTTTCTTTTACTTTTCTTGCACAATCAAACCAAATAAAATCCGGTAAATCTGAGCTCACAAGCAAAGAATACCCGCGAATTTACAGTATGAGTACGCTACTCATAACAATGGGTCATATGGATTTTTTTTGCAAAAATTTCATCATCTTCAATCGAGTTTTTATTTTGAACACGTGATTATATATGTATTTCCACACATTTGAGTCTAACACGACCGATTTTGGAGCAACATAATTTTTGTTCAAATTTTGAAGATTGTAAAAAGCAATGTTGTATGAGTACGCTACTCATAACAATGCAAAAATTTTTTGCAAAAATTTGATCATCTTTAATCGAGTTTTTATTTTGTACACGTGATTATATATGTATTTCCACACATTTGAGTCTAAACCCGACCGATTTTGGAGCAACTTAATTTTTGTTCAAATTTTGAAGATTGTCAAAAGCAATGTTGTATGAGTACGCTACTCATAACCATGGGTCATATGAATTTTTTTTGCAAAAATTTGATCATCTTTAATCGAGTTTTTATTTTGTACACGTGATTATATATGTATTTCCACACATTTGAGTCTAAACCTGACCGATTTTGGACGAACTTAATTTTTGTTCAAATTTTGAAGATTGTCAAAAGCAATGTTGTATGTGTACGCTACTCATAACCATGGGTCATATGAATTTTTTTTGCAAAAATTTGATCATCTTTAATCGAGTTTTTATTTTGTACACGTGATTATATATGTATTTCCACACATTTGAGTCTAAACCCGACCGATTTTGGAGCAACTTAATTTTTGTTCAAATTTTGAAGATTGTCAAAAGCAATGTTGTATGAGTACGCTACTCATAAAAATGCGTCATATGAATTTTTTTTGCAAAAATTACTTCATCTTTAATCGAGTTTTTATTTTGGACAAGTGATTATATATGTATTTCCACACATTTGAGTCTAAACACGACCGATTTTGGCGCAACTTAATTTTTGTTCAAATTTTGAAGATTGTCAAAAGCAATGTTGTATGAGTACGCTACTCATAACAATGGGTCATATGGATTTTTTTTGCAAAAATTTCATCATCTTCAATCGAGTTTTTATTTTGAACACGTGATTATATATGTATTTCCACACATTTGAGTCTAAACACGACCGATTTTGGAGCGACATAATTTTTGTTCAAATTTTGAAGATTGTCAAAAGCAATGTTGTATGAGTACGCTACTCATAACAATGGGTCATACGGATTTTTTTTGCAAAAATTTCATCATCTTCAATCGAGTTTTTATTTTGTACACGTGATTATATATGTATTTCCACACATTTGAGTCTAACCCCGACCGATTTTGGAGCAACTTAATTTTTGTTCAAATTTTGAAGATTGTCAAAAGCAATGTTGTATGAGTACGCTACTCATAACAATGGGTCATATGGATTTTTTTTGCAAAAATTTCATCAACTTTAATCGAGTTTTTATTTTGGACAAGTGATTATATATGTATTTCCACACATCTGAGTCTAAACCCGACCGATTTTGGAGCAACTTAATTTTTGTTCAAATTTTGAAGATTGTCAAAAGCAATGTTGTATGAGTACGCTACTCATAACAATGCGTCATATGAATTTTTTTTGCAAAAATTTCATCAACTTTAATCGAGTTTTTATTTTAGACAAGTGATTATATATGTATTTCCACACATTTCAGTCTACACCCGACCGATTTTGGAGCAACTTAATTTTTGTTCAAATTTTGAAGATTGTCAAAAGCAATGTTGTATGAGTACGCTACTCATAACAATGCGTCATATGAATTTTTTTTGCAAAAATTTCTTCATCTTTAATCGAGTTTTTATTTTGGACAAGTGATTATATATGTATTTCCACACATTTGAGTCTAAACACGACCGATTTTGGAGCAACTTACTTTTTGTTCAAATTTTGAAGATTGTCAAAAGCAATGTTGTATGAGTACGCTACTCATAACAATGGGTCATATGGATTTTTTTTGCAAAAATTTCATCATCTTCAACCGAGTTTTTATTTTGAACACGTGATTATATATGTATTTCCACACATTTGAGTCTAAACCCCACCGATTTTGGAGCAACTTAATTTTTGTTCAAATTTTTAAGATTGTCAACAGCAATGTTGTATGAGTATGCTACTCATAACAATGGGTCATATGGATTTTTTTTGCAAAAATTTCATCATCTTCAATCGAGTTTTTATTTTGTACACGTGATTATATATGTATGTATTTCCACACATTTGAGTCTAAACCCGACCGATTTTGGAGCAACTTAATTTTTGTTCAAATTTTTAAGATTGTCAAAAGCAATGTTGTATGAGTACGCTACTCATAACAATGGGTCATATGGATTTTTTTTGCAAAAATTTCATCAACTTTAATCTAGTTTTTATTTTGGACAAGTGATTATATATGCATTTCCACACATTTGAGTCTAAACCCGACCGATTTTGGAGCAACTTAATTTTTGTTCAAATTTTTAAAATTGTCAAAAGCAATGTTGTATGAGTACGCTACTCATAACCATGGGTCATATGAATTTTTTTTGCAAAAATTTGATCATCTTTAATCGAGTTTTTATTTTGTACACGTGATTATATATGTATTTCCACACATTTGAGTCTAAACCCGACCGATTTTAGAGCAACTTAATTTTTGTTCAAATTTTGAAGATTGTCAAAAGCAATGTTGTATGAGTACGCTACTCATAACAATGCGTCATATGAATTTTTTTCGCAAAAATTTCTTCATCTTTAATCGAGTTTTTAGTTTGGACAAGTGATTATATATGTATTTCCACACATTTGAGTCTAAACCCGACCGATTTTGGAGCAACTTAATTTTTGTTCAAATTTTGAAGATTGTCAAAAGCAATGTTGTATGAGTACGCTACTCATAACAATGGGTCATATGGATTTTTTTTGCAAAAATTTCATCATCTTCAATCAAGTTTTTATTTTGAACACGTGATTATATATGTATTTCCACACATTTGAGTCTAAACACGACCGATTTTGGAGCAACTTAATTTTTGTTCAAATTTTGAAGATTGTCAAAAGCAATGTTGTATGAGTACGCTACTCATAACCATGGGTCATATGAATTTTTTGCAAAAATTTCATCATCTTTAATCGAGTTTTTATTTTGTACACGTTATTATATACATATGTATTTCCACACATTTGAGTCTAAACCCGACCGATTTTGGAGCAACTTAATTTTTGTTCAAATTTTTAAGATTGGCAAAAGAAGTGTTGTATGAGTACGCTACTCATAACCATGGGTCATATGATTTTTTTGCAAAAAATTCATCATCTTTAATCGAGTTTTTATTTTGTACACGTGATTATATATGTATTTCCACACATTTGAGTCTCAACCCGACCGATTTTGGAGCACTTAATTTTTGTTCAAATTTTTAAGATTGACAAAAGCAATGTTGTATGAGTACGCTTCTCATAACCATGGGTGATATGCATTTTTTTTGCAAAAATCTTTAATCGAGTTTTTATTTTGGACAAGTGATTACATATATATGTATTTCCACAGATATGAGTCTAAACCCGACCGATTTTGGAGCAACTTAATTTTGTTCAAATTTTTAAGATTGACAAAAGCAATGTTGTATGAGTACGCTACTCATAACCATGGGTCATATGAATTTTTTTGCTTTTGACAATCTTCAAAATTTGAACAAAAATTAAGTTGCTCCAAAATCGGTCGGGTTTAGACTCAAATGTGTGGAAATACATATATAATCACGTGTACAAAATAAAAACTCGATTAAAGATGATCAAATTTTTGCAAAAAAAATTCATATGACCCATGGTTATGAGTAGCGTACACATACAACATTGCTTTTGACAATCTTCAAAATTTGAACAAAAATTAAGTTGGTCCAAAATCGGTCGGGTTTAGACTCAAATGTGTGGAAATACATATATAATCACGTGTACAAAATAAAAACTCGATTAAAGATGATCAAATTTTTGCAAAAAAAATTCATATGACCCATGGTTATGAGTAGCGTACTCATACAACATTGCTTTTGACAATCTTCAAAATTTGAACAAAAATTAAGTTGCTCCAAAATCGGTCGGGTTTAGACTCAAATGTGTGGAAATACATATATAATCACGTGTACAAAATAAAAACTCGATTAAAGATGATCAAATTTTTGCAAAAAATTTTTGCATTGTTATGAGTAGCGTACTCATACAACATTGCTTTTTACAATCTTCAAAATTTGAACAAAAATTATGTTGCTCCAAAATCGGTCGTGTTAGACTCAAATGTGTGGAAATACATATATAATCACGTGTTCAAAATAAAAACTCGATTGAAGATGATGAAATTTTTGCAAAAAAAATCCATATGACCCATTGTTATGAGTAGCGTACTCATACAACATTGCTTTTGACAATCTTCAAAATTTGAACAAAAATTAAGTTACTCCAAAATCGGTCGGGTTTAGACTCAAATGTGTGGAAATACATATATAATCACTTGTCCAAACTAAAAACTTGATTAAAAATGAAGAAATTTTTGCAAAAAAAATTCATATGACGCATTGTTATGAGTAGCGTACTCCTACAACATTGCTTTTGACAATCTTCAAAATTTGAACAAAAATTAAGTCGCTCCAAAATCGGCCGTGTTTAGACTCAAATGTGTGGAAATACATATATAATCACGTGTTCAAAATAAAAATTCGATTGAAGATGATGAAATTTTTGCAAAAAAAATCCATATGACCCATTGTTATGAGTAGCGTAAAAACTCGATTAAAGATGAAGTAATTTTTGCAAAAAAAATTCATATGACGCATTGTTATGAGTAGCGTAGTCATACAACATTGCTTTTGACAATCTTCAAAATTTGAACAAAAATTAAGTTGCTCCAAAATCGGTCGGGTTTAGACTCAAATGTGTGGAAATACATATATAATCACGTGTACAAAATAAAAACTCGATTAAAGATGATCAAATTTTTGCAAAAAAAATTCATATGACCCATGGTTATGAGTAGCGTACTCATACAACATTGCTTTTGACAATCTTAAAAATTTGAACAAAAATTAAGTTGCTCCAAAATCGGTCGGTTTTAGACTCAAATGTGTGGAAATAAATATATTATCACGTGTACAAAATAAAAACTCGATTAAAGATGATCAAATTTTTGCAAAAAAAATCCATATGACCCATTGTTATGAGTATCGTACTCATTCAACATTGCTTTTGACAATCTTCAAAATTTGAACAAAAATTAAGTTGCTCCAAAATCGGTCGGGGTTTAGACTCAAATGTGTGGAAATACATATATAATCACTTGTCCAAAATAAAAACTCGATTAAAGATGAAGAAATTTTTGCAAAAAAAATTCATATGACGCATTGTTATGAGTAGCGTACTCATACAACATTGCTTTTGACAATCTTCAAAATTTGAACAAAAATTAAGTTGCTCCAAAATCGGTCGGGTGTAGACTGAAATGTGTGGAAATACATATATAATCACTTGTCCAAAATAAAAACTCGATTAAAGTTGATGAAATTTTTGCAAAAAAAATTCATATGACGCATTGTTATGAGTAGCGTACTCATACAACATTGCTTTTGACAATCTTCAAAATTTGAACAAAAATTAAGTTGCTCCAAAATCGGTCGGGTTTAGACTCAAATGTGTGGAAATACATATATAATCACTTGTCCAAAATAAAAACTCGATTAAAGTTGATGAAATTTTTGCAAAAAAATCCATATGACCCATTGTTATGAGTAGCGTACTCATACAACATTGCTTTTGACAATCTTAAAAATTTGAACAAAAATTAAGTTGCTCCAAAATCGGTCGGGGTTAGACTCAAATGTGTGGAAATACATATATAATCACGTGTACAAAATAAAAACTCGATTGAAGATGATGAAATTTTTGCAAAAAAAATCCGTATGACCCATTGTTATGAGTAGCGTACTCATACAACATTGCTTTTGACAATCTTCAAAATTTGAACAAAAATTATGTCGCTCCAAAATCGGTCGTGTTTAGACTCAAATGTGTGTAAATACATATATAATCACGTGTTCAAAATAAAAACTCGATTGAAGATGATGAATTTTTTGCAAAAAAAATCCGTATGACCCATTGTTATGAGTAGCGTACTCATACAACATTGCTTTTGACAATCTTCAAAATTTGAACAAAAATTAAGTTGCTCCAAAATCGGTCGTGTTTAGACTCAAATGTGTGGAAATACATATATAATCACTTGTCCAAGATAAAAACTCGATTAAAGATGAAGTAATTTTTGCAAAAAAAATTCATATGACGCATTTTTATGAGTAGCCTACTCATACAACATTGCTTTTGACAATCTTCAAAATTTGAACAAAAATTAAGTTGCTCCAAAATCGGTCGGGTTTAGACTCAAATGTGTGGAAATACATATCTAATCACTTGTCCAAAATAAAAACTCGATTAAAGATGAAGTAATTTTTGCAAAAAAAATTCATATGACGCATTGTTATGAGTAGCGTACTCATACAACATTGCTTTTGACAATCTTCAAAATTTGAACAAAAATTAAGTCGCTCCAAAATCGGCCGTGTTTAGACTCAAATGTGTGGAAATACATATATAATCACGTGTTCAAAATAAAAACTCGATTGAAGATGATGAAATTTTTGCAAAAAAAATCCATATGACCCATTGTTATGAGTAGCGTACTCATACAACATTGCTTTTGACAATCTTCAAAATTTGAACAAAAATTAAGTTGCTCCAAAATCGGTCGGGGTTTAGACTCAAATGTGTGGAAATACATATATAATCATTTGTCCAAAATAAAAACTCGATTAAAGATGAAGTAATTTTTGCAAAAAAAATTCATATGACGCATTGTTATGAGTAGCGTACTCATACAACATTGCTTTTGACAATCTTCAAAATTTGAACAAAAATTAAGTTGCTCCAAAATCGGTCGGGTTTAGACTCAAATGTGTGGAAATACATATATAATCACGTGTACAAAATAAAAACTCGATTAAAGATGATCAAATTTTTGCAAAAAAAATTCATATGACCCATGGTTATGAGTAGCGTCCTCATACAACATTGCTTTTGACAATCTTAAAAATTTGAACAAAAATAAAGTTGCTCCAAAATCGGTCGGGTTTAGACTCAAATGTGTGGAAATACATATATTATCACGTGTACAAAATAAAAACTCGATTAAAGATGATCAAATTTTTGCAAAAAAAATCCATATGACCCATTGTTATGAGTATCGTACTCATTCAACATTGCTTTTGACAATCTTCAAAATTTGAACAAAAATTAAGTTGCTCCAAAATCGGTCGGGGTTTAGACTCAAATGTGTGGAAATACATATATAATCACTTGTCCAAAATAAAAACTCGATTAAAGATGAAGAAATTTTTGCAAAAAAAATTCATATGACGCATTGTTATGAGTAGCGTACTCATACAACATTGCTTTTGACAATCTTCAAAATTTGAACAAAAATTAAGTTGCTCCAAAATCGGTCGGGGTTAGACTCAAATGTGTGGAAATACATATATAATCACGTGTACAAAATAAAAACTCGATTGAAGATGATGAAATTTTTGCAAAAAAAATCCGTATGACCCATTGTTATGAGTAGCGTACTCATACAACATTGCTTTTGACAATCTTCAAAATTTGAACAAAAATTATGTCGCTCCAAAATCGGTCGTGTTTAGACTCAAATGTGTGTAAATACATATATAATCACGTGTTCAAAATAAAAACTCGATTGAAGATGATGAAATTTTTGCAAAAAAAATCCATATGACCCATTGTTATGAGTAGCATGCTCATACAACATTGCTTTTGACAATCTTCAAAATTTGAACAAAAATTAAGTTGCTCCAAAATCGGTCGTGTTTAGACTCAAATGTGTGGAAATACATATATAATCACTTGTCCAAAATAAAAACTCGATTAAAGATGAAGTAATTTTTGCAAAAAAAATTCATATGACGCATTTTTATGAGTAGCGTACTCATACAACATTGCTTTTGACAATCTTCAAAATTTGAACAAAAATTAAGTTGCTCCAAAATCGGTCGGGTTTAGACTCAAATGTGTGGAAATACATATATAATCACGTGTACAAAATAAAAACTCGATTAAAGATGATCAAATTTTTGCAAAAAAAATTCATATGACCCATGGTTATGAGTAGCGTACACATACAACATTGCTTTTGACAATCTTAAAAATTTGAACAAAAATTAAGTTGGTCCAAAATCGGTCGGGTTTAGACTCAAATGTGTGGAAATACATATATAATCACGTGTACAAAATAAAAACTCGATTAAAGATGATCAAATTTTTGCAAAAAAAATTCATATGACCCATGGTTATGAGTAGCGTACTCATACAACATTGCTTTTGACAATCTTCAAAATTTGAACAAAAATTAAGTTGCTCCAAAATCGGTCGGGTTTAGACTCAAATGTGTGGAAATACATATATAATCACGTGTACAAAATAAAAACTCGATTAAAGATGATCAAATTTTTGCAAAAAATTTTTGCATTGTTATGAGTAGCGTACTCATACAACATTGCTTTTTACAATCTTCAAAATTTGAACAAAAATTATGTTGCTCCAAAATCGGTCGTGTTAGACTAAAATGTGTGGAAATACATATATAATCACTTGTCCAAAATAAAAACTCGATTAAAGATGAAGTAATTTTTGCAAAAAAAATTCATATGACGCATTGTTATGAGTAGCGTACTCCTACAACATTGCTTTTGACAATCTTCAAAATTTGAACAAAAATTAAGTCGCTCCAAAATCGGCCGTGTTTAGACTCAAATGTGTGGAAATACATATATAATCACGTGTTCAAAATAAAAATTCGATTGAAGATGATGAAATTTTTGCAAAAAAAATCCATATGACCCATTGTTATGAGTAGCGTAAAAACTCGATTAAAGATGAAGTAATTTTTGCAAAAAAAATTCATATGACGCATTGTTATGAGTAGCGTAGTCATACAACATTGCTTTTGACAATCTTCAAAATTTGAACAAAAATTAAGTTGCTCCAAAATCGGTCGGGTTTAGACTCAAATGTGTGGAAATACATATATAATCACGTGTACAAAATAAAAACTCGATTAAAGATGATCAAATTTTTGCAAAAAAAATTCATATGACCCATGGTTATGAGTAGCGTACTCATACAACATTGCTTTTGACAATCTTAAAAATTTGAACAAAAATTAAGTTGCTCCAAAATCGGTCGGTTTTAGACTCAAATGTGTGGAAATAAATATATTATCACGTGTACAAAATAAAAACTCGATTAAAGATGATCAAATTTTTGCAAAAAAAATCCATATGACCCATTGTTATGAGTATCGTACTCATTCAACATTGCTTTTGACAATCTTCAAAATTTGAACAAAAATTAAGTTGCTCCAAAATCGGTCGGGGTTTAGACTCAAATGTGTGGAAATACATATATAATCACTTGTCCAAAATAAAAACTCGATTAAAGATGAAGAAATTTTTGCAAAAAAAATTCATATGACGCATTGTTATGAGTAGCGTACTCATACAACATTGCTTTTGACAATCTTCAAAATTTGAACAAAAATTAAGTTGCTCCAAAATCGGTCGGGTGTAGACTGAAATGTGTGGAAATACATATATAATCACTTGTCCAAAATAAAAACTCGATTAAAGTTGATGAAATTTTTGCAAAAAAAATTCATATGACGCATTGTTATGAGTAGCGTACTCATACAACATTGCTTTTGACAATCTTCAAAATTTGAACAAAAATTAAGTTGCTCCAAAATCGGTCGGGTTTAGACTCAAATGTGTGGAAATACATATATAATCACTTGTCCAAAATAAAAACTCGATTAAAGTTGATGAAATTTTTGCAAAAAAATCCATATGACCCATTGTTATGAGTAGCGTACTCATACAACATTGCTTTTGACAATCTTAAAAATTTGAACAAAAATTAAGTTGCTCCAAAATCGGTCGGGGTTAGACTCAAATGTGTGGAAATACATATATAATCACGTGTACAAAATAAAAACTCGATTGAAGATGATGAAATTTTTGCAAAAAAAATCCGTATGACCCATTGTTATGAGTAGCGTACTCATACAACATTGCTTTTGACAATCTTCAAAATTTGAACAAAAATTATGTCGCTCCAAAATCGGTCGTGTTTAGACTCAAATGTGTGTAAATACATATATAATCACGTGTTCAAAATAAAAACTCGATTGAAGATGATGAAATTTTTGCAAAAAAAATCCGTATGACCCATTGTTATGAGTAGCGTACTCATACAACATTGCTTTTGACAATCTTCAAAATTTGAACAAAAATTAAGTTGCTCCAAAATCGGTCGTGTTTAGACTCAAATGTGTGGAAATACATATATAATCACTTGTCCAAAATAAAAACTCGATTAAAGATGAAGTAATTTTTGCAAAAAAAATTCATATGACGCATTTTTATGAGTAGCCTACTCATACAACATTGCTTTTGACAATCTTCAAAATTTGAACAAAAATTAAGTTGCTCCAAAATCGGTCGGGTTTAGACTCAAATGTGTGGAAATACATATCTAATCACTTGTCCAAAATAAAAACTCGATTAAAGATGAAGTAATTTTTGCAAAAAAAATTCATATGACGCATTGTTATGAGTAGCGTACTCATACAACATTGCTTTTGACAATCTTCAAAATTTGAACAAAAATTAAGTCGCTCCAAAATCGGCCGTGTTTAGACTCAAATGTGTGGAAATACATATATAATCACGTGTTCAAAATAAAAACTCGATTGAAGATGATGAAATTTTTGCAAAAAAAATCCATATGACCCATTGTTATGAGTAGCGTACTCATACAACATTGCTTTTGACAATCTTCAAAATTTGAACAAAAATTAAGTTGCTCCAAAATAAAAACTCGATTAAAGATGATCAAATTTTTGCAAAAAAAATCCATATGACCCATTGTTATGAGTAGCGTACTCATACAACATTGCTTTTTACAATCTTCAAAATTTGAACAAAAATTATGTTGCTCCAAAATCGGTCGTGTTAGACTAAAATGTGTGGAAATACATATATAATCACTTGTCCAAAATAAAAACTCGATTAAAGATGAAGTAATTTTTGCAAAAAAAATTCATATGACGCATTGTTATGAGTAGCGTACTCATACAACATTGCTTTTGACAATCTTCAAAATTTGAACAAAAATTAAGTTGCTCCAAAATCGGTCGGGTTTAGACTCAAATGTGTGGAAATACATATATAATCACGTGTTCAAAATAAAAACTCGATTGAAGATGATGAAATTTTTGCAAAAAAAATCCATATGACCCATTGTTATGAGTAGCGTACTCATACAACATTGCTTTTGACAATCTTCAAAATTTGAACAAAAATTAAGTTACTCCAAAATCGGTCGGGTTTAGACTCAAATGTGTGGAAATACATATATAATCACTTGTCCAAACTAAAAACTCGATTAAAAATGAAGAAATTTTTGCAAAAAAAATTCATATGACGCATTGTTATGAGTAGCGTACTCATACAACATTGCTTTTGACAATCTTCAAAATTTGAACAAAAATTAAGTCGCTCCAAAATCGGCCGTGTTTAGACTCAAATGTGTGGAAATACATATATAATCACGTGTTCAAAATAAAAACTCGATTGAAGATGATGAAATTTTTGCAAAAAAAATCCATATGACCCATTGTTATGAGTAGCGTACTCATACAACATTGCTTTTGACAATCTTCAAAATTTGAACAAAAATTAAGTTGCTCCAAAATCGGTCGGGGTTTAGACTCAAATGTGTGGAAATACATATATAATCACTTGTCCAAAATAAAAACTCGATTAAAGATGAAGTAATTTTTGCAAAAAAAATTCATATGACGCATTGTTATGAGTAGCGTACTCATACAACATTGCCTTTGACAATCTTCAAAATTTGAACAAAAATTAAGTTGCTCCAAAATCGGTCGGGTTTAGACTCAAATGTGTGGAAATACATATATAATCACGTGTACAAAATAAAAACTCGATTAAAGATGATCAAATTTTTGCAAAAAAAATTCATATGACCCATGGTTATGAGTAGCGTACTCATACAACATTGCTTTTGACAATCTTAAAAATTTGAACAAAAATTAAGTTGCTCCAAAATCGGTCGGGTTTAGACTCAAATGTGTGGAAATACATATATAATCACGTGTACAAAATAAAAACTCGATTAAAGATGATCAAATTTTTGCAAAAAAAATTCATATGACCCATGGTTATGAGTAGCGTACACATACAATATTGCTTTTGACAATCTTAAAAATTTGAACAAAAATTAAGTTGGTCCAAAATCGGTCGGGTTTAAACTCAAATGTGTGGAAATACATATATAATCACGTGTACAAAATAAAAACTCGATTAAAGATGATCAAATTTTTGCAAAAAATTTTTGCATTGTTATGAGTAGCGTACTCATACAACATTGCTTTTTACAATCTTCAAAATTTGAACAAAAATTATGTTGCTCCAAAATCGGTCGTGTTAGACTCAAATGTGTGGAAATACATATATAATCACTTGTCCAAAATAAAAACTCGATTAAAGATGAAGTAATTTTTGCAAAAAAAATTCATATGACGCATTGTTATGAGTAGCGTACTCATACAACATTGCTTTTGACAATCTTCAAAATTTGAACAAAAATTAAGTTGGTCCAAAATCGGTCGGGTTTAGACTCAAATGTGTGGAAATACATATATAATCACGTGTACAAAATAAAAACTCGATTAAAGATGATCAAATTTTTGCAAAAAAAATTCATATGACCAATGGTTATGAGTAGCGTACTCATACAACATTGCTTTTGACAATCTTCAAAATTTGAACAAAAATTAAGTTGCTCCAAAATCGGTCGGGTTTAGACTCAAATGTGTGGAAATACATATATAATCACGTGTACAAAATAAAAACTCGATTAAAGATGATCAAATTTTTGCAAAAAAAATTCATATGACCCATGGTTATGAGTAGCGTACACATACAACATTGCTTTTGACAATCTTAAAAATTTGAACAAAAATTAAGTTGGTCCAAAATCGGTCGGGTTTAGACTCAAATGTGTGGAAATACATATATAATCACGTGTACGAAATAAAAACTCGATTAAAGATGATCAAATTTTTGCAAAAAAAATTCATATGACCCATGGTTATGAGTAGCGTACTCATACAACATTGCTTTTGACAATCTTCAAAATTTGAACAAAAATTAAGTTGCTCCAAAATCGGTCGGGTTTAGACTCAAATGTGTGGAAATACATATATAATCACGTGTACAAAATAAAAACTCGATTAAAGATGATCAAATTTTTGCAAAAAATTTTTGCATTGTTATGAGTAGCGTACTCATACAACATTGCTTTTTACAATCTTCAAAATTTGAACAAAAATTATGTTGCTCCAAAATCGGTCGTGTTAGACTCAAATGTGTGGAAATACATATGTATATAATCACTTGTCCAAAATAAAAACTCGATTAAAGATGAAGTAATTTTTGCAAAAAAAATTCATATGACGCATTGTTATGAGTAGCGTACTCATACAACATTGCTTTTGACAATCTTCAAAATTTGAACAAAAATTAAGTTGCTCCAAAATCGGTCGGGTTTAGACTCAAATGTGTGGAAATACATATATAATCACGTGTTCAAAATAAAAACTCGATTGAAGATGATGAAATTTTTGCAAAAAAAATCCATATGAGCCATTGTTATGAGTAGCGTACTCATACAACATTGCTTTTGACAATCTTGAAAATTTGAACAAAAATTAAGTTACTCCAAAATCGGTCGGGTTTAGACTCAAATGTGTGGAAATACATATATAATCACTTGTCCAAACTAAAAACTCGATTAAAAATGAAGAAATTTTTGCAAAAAAAATTCATATGACGCATTGTTATGAGTAGCGTACTCATACAACATTGCTTTTGACAATCTTCAAAATTTGAACAAAAATTAAGTCGCTCCAAAATCGGCCGTGTTTAGACTCAAATGTGTGGAAATACATATATAATCACGTGTTCAAAATAAAAACTCGATTGAAGATGATGAAATTTTTGCAAAAAAAATCCATATGACCCATTGTTATGAGTAGCGTACTCATACAACATTGCTTTTGACAATCTTCAAAATTTGAACAAAAATTAAGTTGCTCCAAAATCGGTCGGGGTTTAGACTCAAATGTGTGGAAATACATATATAATCACTTGTCCAAAATAAAAACTCGATTAAAGATGAAGTAATTTTTGCAAAAAAAATTCATATGACGCATTGTTATGAGTAGCGTACTCATACAACATTGCTTTTGACAATCTTCAAAATTTGAACAAAAATTAAGTTGCTCCAAAATCGGTCGGGTTTAGACTCAAATGTGTGGAAATACATATATAATCACGTGTACAAAATAAAAACTCGATTAAAGATGATCAAATTTTTGCAAAAAAAATTCATATGACCCATGGTTATGAGTAGCGTACTCATACAACATTGCTTTTGACAATCTTAAAAATTTGAACAAAAATTAAGTTGCTCCAAAATCGGTCGGGTTTAGACTCAAATGTGTGGAAATACATATATTATCACGTGTACAAAATAAAAACTCGATTAAAGATGATCAAATTTTTGCAAAAAAAATCCATATGACCCATTGTTATGAGTATCGTACTCATTCAACATTGCTTTTGACAATCTTAAAAATTTGAACAAAAATTAAGTTGCTCCAAAATCGGCCGGGGTTTAGACTCAAATGTGTGGAAATACATATATAATCACTTGTCCAAACTAAAAACTCGATTAAAAATGAAGAAATTTTTGCAAAAAAAATTCATATGACGCATTGTTATGAGTAGCGTACTCATACAACATTGATTTTGACAATCTTAAAAATTTGAACAAAAATTAAGTTGCTCCAAAATCGGTCGGGTTTAGACTCAAATGTGTGGAAATACATATATTATCACGTGTACAAAATAAAAACTCGATTAAAGATGATCAAATTTTTGCAAAAAAAATCCATATGACCCATTGTTATGAGTATCGTACTCATTCAACATTGCTTTTGACAATCTTCAAAATTTGAACAAAAATTAAGTTGCTCCAAAATCGGTCGTGTTTAGACTCAAATGTGTGGAAATACATATATAATCACGTGTACAAAATAAAAACTCGATTAAAGATGATCAAATTTTTGCAAAAAAAATTCATATGACCCATGGTTATGAGTAGCGTACTCATACAACATTGCTTTTGACAATCTTCAAAATTTTAACAAAAATTAAGTTGCTCCAAAATCGGTCGGGTTTAGACTCAAATGTGTGGAAATACATATATAATCACGTGTTCAAAATAAAAACTCGATTGAAGATGATGAAATTTTTGCAAAAAAAATCCATATGACCCATTGTTATGAGTAGCGTACTCATACAACATTGCTTTTGTCAATCTTCAAAATTTGAACAAAAATTAAGTTACTCCAAAATCGGTCGGGTTTAGACTCAAATGTGTGGAAATACATATATAATCACTTGTCCAAACTAAAAACTCGATTAAAAATGAAGAAATTTTTGCAAAAAAAATTCATATGACGCATTGTTATGAGTAGCGTACTCATACAACATTGCTTTTGACAATCTTCAAAATTTGAACAAAAATTAAGTCGCTCCAAAATCGGCCGTGTTTAGACTCAAATGTGTGGAAATACATATATAATCACGTGTTCAAAATAAAAACTCGATTGAAGATGATGAAATTTTTGCAAAAAAAATCCATATGACCCATTGTTATGAGTAGCGTACTCATACAACATTGCTTTTGACAATCTTCAAAATTTGAACAAAAATTAAGTTACTCCAAAATCGGTCGGGTTTAGACTCAAATGTGTGGAAATACATATATAATCACTTGTCCAAACTAAAAACTCGATTAAAAATGAAGAAATTTTTGCAAAAAAAATTCATATGACGCATTGTTATGAGTAGCGTACTCATACAACATTGCTTTTGACAATCTTCAAAATTTGAACAAAAATTAAGTCGCTCCAAAATCGGCCGTGTTTAGACTCAAATGTGTGGAAATACATATATAATCACGTGTTCAAAATAAAAACTCGATTGAAGATGATGAAATTTTTGCAAAAAAAATCCATATGACCCATGGTTATGAGTAGCGTACTCATACAACATTGCTTTTGACAATCTTAAAAATTTGAACAAAAATTAAGTTGCTCCAAAATCGGTCGGGTTTAGACTCAAATGTGTGGAAATACATATATAATCACGTGTTCAAAATAAAAACTCGATTGAAGATGATGAAATTTTTGCAAAAAAAATCCATATGACCCATTGTTATGAGTAGCGTACTCATACAACATTGCTTTTGACAATCTTCAAAATTTGAACAAAAATTAAGTTGCTCCAAAATCGGTCGGGTTTAGACTCAAATGTGTGGAAATACATATATAATCACTTGTCCAAAATAAAAACTCGATTAAAGATGAAGTAATTTTTGCAAAAAAAATTCATATGACGCATTGTTATGAGTAGCGTACTCATACAACATTGCTTTTGACAATCTTCAAAATTTGAACAAAAATTAAGTTGCTCCAAAATCGGTCGGGTTTAGACTCAAATGTGTGGAAATACATATATAATCACGTGTACAAAATAAAAACTCGATTAAAGATGATCAAATTTTTGCAAAAAAATTCATATGACCCATGGTTATGAGTAGCGTACTCATACAACATTGCTTTTGACAATCTTCAAAATTTGAACAAAAATTAAGTTGCTCCAAAATCGGTCGGGTTTAGACTCAAATGTGTGGAAATACATATATTATCACGTGTACAAAATAAAAACTCGATTAAAGATGATCAAATTTTTGCAAAAAAAATCCATATGACCCATTGTTATGAGTATCGTACTCATTCAACATTGCTTTTGACAATCTTCAAAATTTGAACAAAAATTAAGTTGCTCCAAAATCGGTCGGGTTTAGACTCAAATGTGTGGAAATACATATATAATCACGTGTACAAAATAAAAACTCGATTAAAGATGATCAAATTTTTGCAAAAAAAATTCATATGACACATGGTTATGAGTAGCGTACTCATACAACATTGCTTTTTACAATCTTCAAAATTTGAACAAAAATTAAGTTGCTCCAAAATCGGTCGGGTTTAGACTCAAATGTGTGGAAATACATATATAATCACGTGTACAAAATAAAAACTCGATTAAAGATGATGAAATTTTTGCAAAAAAAATTCATATGACACATGGTTATGAGTAGCGTACTCATACAACATTGCTTTTTACAATCTTCAAAATTTGAACAAAAATTATGTTGCTCCAAAATCGGTCGTGTTTAGACTCAAATGTGTGGAAATACATATATAATCACGTGTTCAAAATAAAAACTCGATTAAAAATGAAGAAATTTTTGCAAAAAAAATTCATATGACGCATTGTTATGAGTAGCGTACTCATACAACATTGCTTTTGACAATCTTCAAAATTTGAACAAAAATTAAGTTGCTCCAAAATCGGTCGGGTTTAGACTCAAATGGGTGGAAATACATACATATATAATCACGTGTACAAAATAAAAACTCGATTAAAGATGATCAAATTTTTGCAAAAAAAATTCATATGACCCATGGTTATGAGTAGCGTACTCATACAACATTGCTTTTGACAATTTTAAAAATTTGAGCAAAAACTAAGTTGCTCCAAAATCGGTCGGGTTTAGACTCAAATGTGTGGAAATACATATATAATCACGTGTACAAAATAAAAACTCGATTAAAGATGAAGAAATTTTTGCAAAAAAAATTCATATGACGCATTGTTATGAGTAGCGTACTCATACAACATTGCTTTTGACAATCTTCAAAATTTGAACAAAAATTAAGTTGCTCCAAAATCGGTCGGGTTTAGACTCAAATGGGTGGAAATACATACATATATAATCACGTGTACAAAATAAAAACTCGATTAAAGATGATCAAATTTTTGCAAAAAAAATTCATATGACCCATGGTTATGAGTAGCGTACTCATACAAAATTGCTTTTGACAATTTTAAAAATTTGAGCAAAAACTAAGTTGCTCCAAAATCGGTCGGGTTTAGACTCAAATGTGTGGAAATACATATATAATCACTTGTCCAAAATAAAAACTCGATTAAAGTTGATGAAATTTTTGCAAAAAAAATCCATATGACCCATTGTTATGAGTAGCGTACTCATACAACATTGCTTTTGACAATCTTAAAAATTTGAACAAAAATTAAGTTGCTCCAAAATCGGTCGGGGTTAGACTCAAATGTGTGGAAATACATATATAATCACGTGTACAAAATAAAAACTCGATTGAAGATGATGCAATTTTTGCAAAAAAAATCCGTATGACCCATTGTTATGAGTAGCGTACTCATACAACATTGCTTTTGACAATCTTCAAAATTTGAACAAAAATTAAGTCGCTCCAAAATCGGTCGTGTTTAGACTCAAATGTGTGGAAATACATATATAATCACTTGTCCAAAATAAAAACTCGATTAAAGATGAAGAAATTTTTGCAAAAAAAATTCATATGACGCATTGTTATGAGTAGCGTACTCATACAACATTGCTTTTGACAATCTTCAAAATTTGAACAAAAATTAAGTCGCTCCAAAATCGGTCGTGTTTAGACTCAAATGTGTGGAAATACATATATAATCACGTGTTCAAAATAAAAACTCGATTGAAGATGATGAAATTTTTGCAAAAAAAATCCATATGACCCATTGTTATGAGTAGCGTACTCATACAACATTGCTTTTGACAATCTTCAAAATTTGAACAAAAATTAAGTTGCTCCAAAATCGGTCGTGTTTAGACTCAAATGTGTGGAAATACATATATAATCACTTGTCCAAAATAAAAACTCGATTAAAGATGAAGAAATTTTTGCAAAAAAAATTCATATGACGCATTGTTATGAGTAGCGTACTCATACAACATTGCTTTTGACAATCTTCAAAATTTGAACAAAAATTGAGTTGCTCCAAAATCGGTCGGGTTTAGACTCAAATGTGTGGAAATACATATATAATCACGTGTACAAAATAAAAACTCGATTAAAGATGATCAAATTTTTGCAAAAAAATTCATATGACCCATGGTTATGAGTAGCGTACTCATACAACATTGCTTTTGACAATCTTCAAAAATTGAACAAAAATTAAGTTGCTCCAAAATCGGTCGGGTTTAGACTCAAATGTGTGGAAATAAATATATAATCACGTGTACAAAATAAAAACTTGATTAAAGATGATGAAATTTTTGCAAAAAAAATCCATATGACCCATTGTTATGAGTAGCGTACTCATACAACATTGCTTTTGACAATCTTCAAAATTTGAACAAAAATTAAGTTGCTCCAAAATCGGTCGGGTTTAGACTCAAATGTGTGGAAATACATATATAATCACGTGTACAAAATAAAAACTCGATTAAAGATGATGAAATTTTTGCAAAAAAAATTCATATGACCCATGGTTATGAGTAGCGTACTCATACAACATTGCTTTTGACAATCTTCAAAAATTGAACAAAAATTAAGTTGCTCCAAATTCGGTCGGGTTTAGACTCAAATGTGTGGAAATAAATATATAATCACGTGTACAAAATAAAAACTCCATTAAAGATGATCAAATTTTTGCAAAAAAAATTCATATGACCCATGGTTATGAGTAGCGTACTCATACAACATTGCTTTTGACAATCTTAAAAATTTGAACAAAAATTAAGTTGCTCCAAAATCGGTCGGGTTTAGACTCAAATGTGTGGAAATACATATATAATCACTTGTCCAAAATAAAAACTTGATTAAAGTTGATGAAATTTTTGCAAAAAAAATCCATATGACCCATTGTTATGAGTAGCGTACTCATACAACATTGCTTTTGACAATCTTCAAAATTTGAACAAAAATTAAGTTGCTTCAAAATCGGTCGGGTTTAGACTCAAATGAGTAGCGTACTCATACAACATTGCTTTTGACAATCTTAAAAATTTGAACAAAAATTAAGTTGGTCCAAAATCGGTCGGGTTTAGACTCAAATGTGTGGAAATACATATATAATCACTTGTCCAAACTAAAAACTCGATTAAAGATGAAGAAAGTTTTGCAAAAAAAATTCATATGACGCATTGTTATGAATAGCGTACTCATACAACATTGCTTTTGACAATCTTCAAAATTTGAACAAAAATTAGGTTGCTCCAAAATCGGTCGGGTTTAGACTCAAATGTATGGAAATACATATATAATCACGTGTACAAAATAAAAACTCGATTAAAGATGATAAAATTTTTGCAAAAAAAATTCATATGACCCATGGTTATGAGTAGCGTACTCATACAACATTGCTTTTGACAATCTTCAAAAATTGAACAAAAATTAAGTTGCTCCAAAATCGGTCGGGTTTAGACTCAAATGTGTGGAAATAAATATATAATCACGTGTACAAAATAAAAACTTGATTAAAGATGAAGAAATTTTTGCAAAAAAAATTCATATGACGCATTGTTATGAATAGCGTACTCATACAACATTGCTTTTGACAATCTTCAAAAATTGAACAAAAATTAAGTTGCTCCAAAATCGGTCGGGTTTAGACTCAAATGTGTGGAAATAAATATATAATCACGTGTACAAAATAAAAACTCCATTAAAGATGATCAAATTTTTGCAAAAAAAATTCATATGACCCATGGTTATGAGTAGCGTACTCATACAACATTGCTTTTGACAATCTTAAAAATTTGAACAAAAATTAAGTTGCTCCAAAATCGGTCGGGTTTAACCTGAAATGTGTGGAAATACATATATAATCACTTGTCCAAAATAAAAACTCGATTAAAGTTGATGAAATTTTTGCAAAAAAAATCCATATGACCCATTGTTATGAGTAGCGTACTCATACAACATTGCTTTTGACAATCTTCAAAATTTGAACAAAAATTAAGTTGCTCCAAAATCGGTCGGGTTTAGACTCAAATGTGTGGAAATACATATATAATCACGTGTACAAAATAAAAACTCGATTAAAGATGATCAAATTTTTGCAAAAAAAATTCATATGACCCATGGTTATGAGTAGCGTACTCGTACAACATTGCTTTTGACAATCTTCAAAAATTGAACAAAAATTAAGTTGCTCCAAAATCGGTCGGGTTTAGACTCAAATGTGTGGAAATAAATATATAATCACGTGTACAAAATAAAAACTTGATTAAAGATGATGAAATTTTTGCAAAAAAAATCCATATGACCCATTGTTATGAGTAGCGTACTCGTACAACATTGCTTTTGACAATCTTCAAAATTTGAACAAAAATTAAGTTGGTCCAAAATCGGTCGGGTTTAGACTCAAATGTGTGGAAATACATATATAATCACTTGTCCAAACTAAAAACTCGATTAAAGATGAAGAAATTTTTGCAAAAAAAATTCATATGACGCATTGTTATGAATAGCTTACTCATACAACATTGCTTTTGACAATCTTCAAAATTTGAACAAAAATTAGGTTGCTCCAAAATCGGTCGGGTTTAGACTCAAATGTATGGAAATACATATATAATCACGTGTACAAAATAAAAACTCGATTAAAGATGATCAAATTTTTGCAAAATAAATTCATATGACCCATGGTTATGAGTAGCGTACTCATACAACATTGCTTTTGACAATCTTAAAAATTTGAACAAAAATTAAGTTGCTCCAAAATCGGTCGGGGTTAGACTCAAATGTGTGGAAATACATATATAATCACGTGTACAAAATTAAAACTCGATTGAAAATGATGAAATTTTTGCAAAAAAAATCCATATGACCCATTGTTATGAGTAGCGTACTCATACAACATTGCTTTTGACAATCTTCAAAATTTGAACAAAAATTAAGTCGCTCCAAAATCGGTCGTGTTTAGACTCAAATGTGTGGAAATACATATATAATCACGTGTTCAAAATAAAAACTCGATTGAAGATGATGAAATTTTTGCAAAAAAAATCCATATGACCCATTGTTATGAGTAGCGTACTCATACAACATTGCTTTTGACAATCTTCAAAATTTGAACAAAAATTAAGTTGCTCCAAAATCGGTCGTGTTTAGACTCAAATGTGTGGAAATACATATATAATCACTTGTCCAAAATAAAAACTCGATTAAAGATGAAGAAATTTTTGCAAAAAAAATTCATATGACGCATTGTTATGAGTAGCGTACTCATACAACATTGCTTTTGACAATCTTCAAAATTTGAACAAAAATTAAGTTGCTCCAAAATCGGTCGGGTTTAGACTCAAATGTGTGGAAATAAGTACATATATAATCACGTGTACAAAATAAAAACTCGATTAAAGATGATGAAATTTTTGCAAAAAAAATTCATATGACCCATGGTTATAAGTAGCGTACTCATACAACATTGCTTTTGACAATCTTCAAAAATTGAACAAAAATTAAGTTGCTCCAAAATCGGTCGGGTTTAGACTCAAATATGTGGAAATAAATATATAATCACGTGTACAAAATAAAAACTCCATTAAAGATGATCAAATTTTTGCAAAAAAAATTCATATGACCCATGGTTATAAGTAGCGTACTCATACAACATTGCTTTTGACAATCTTAAAAATTTGAACAAAAATTAAGTTGCTCCAAAATCGGTCGGGTTTAGACTCAAATGTGTGGTAATACAATCTTCAAAATTTGAACAAAAATTAAGTCGCTCCAAAATCGGTCGTGTTTAGACTCAAATGTGTGGAAATACATATATAATCACGTGTTCAAAATAAAAACTCGATTGAAGATGATGAAATTTTTGCAAAAAAAATCCATATGACCCATTGTTATGAGTAGCGTACTCATACAACATTGCTTCTGACAATCTTCAAAATTTAAACAAAAATTAAGTTGCTCCAAAATCGGTCGGGTTTAGACTCAAATGTGTGGAAATACATATATAATCACGTGTACAAAATAAAAACTCGATTAAAGATGATCAAATTTTTGCAAAAAAAATCCATATGACCCATTGTTATGAGTAGCGTACTCATACAACATTGCTTCTGACAATCTTCAAAATTTAAACAAAAATTAAGTTGCTCCAAAATCGGTCGGGTTTAGACTCAAATGTGTGGAAATAAATATATAATCACGTGTACAAAATAAAAACTTGATTAAAGATGAAGAAATTTTTGCAAAAAAAATTCATATGACGCATTGTTATGAATAGCGTACTTATACAACATTGCTTTTGACAATCTTCAAAAATTGAACAAAAATTAAGTTGCTCCAAAATCGGTCGGGTTTAGACTCAAATGTGTGGAAATAAATATATAATCACGTGTACAAAATAAAAACTCCATTAAAGATGATCAAATTTTTGCAAAAAAAATTCATATGACCCATGGTTATGAGTAGCGTACTCATACAACATTGCTTTTGACAATCTTAAAAATTTGAACAAAAATTAAGTTGCTCCAAAATCGGTCGGGTTTAACCTGAAATGTGTGGAAATACATATATAATCACTTGTCCAAAATAAAAACTCGATTAAAGTTGATGAAATTTTTGCAAAAAAAATCCATATGACCCATTGTTATGAGTAGCGTACTCATACAACATTGCTTTTGACAATCTTCAAAATTTGAGCAAAAATTAAGTTGCTCCAAAATCGGTCGGGTTTAGACTCAAATGTGTGGAAATACATATATAATCACGTGTACAAAATAAAAACTCGATTAAAGATGATCAAATTTTTGCAAAAAAAATTCATATGACCCATGGTTATGAGTAGCGTACTCGTACAACATTGCTTTTGACAATCTTCAAAAATTGAACAAAAATTAAGTTGCTCCAAAATCGGTCGGGTTTAGACTCAAATGTGTGGAAATAAATATATAATCACGTGTACAAAATAAAAACTTGATTAAAGATGATGAAATTTTTGCAAAAAAAATCCATATGACCCATTGTTATGAGTAGCGTACTCGTACAACATTGCTTTTGACAATCTTCAAAATTTGAACAAAAATTAAGTTGGTCCAAAATCGGTCGGGTTTAGACTCAAATGTGTGGAAATACATATATAATCACTTGTCCAAACTAAAAACTCGATTAAAGATGAAGAAATTTTTGCAAAAAAAATTCATATGACGCATTGTTATGAATAGCGTACTCATACAACATTGCTTTTGACAATCTTCAAAATTTGAACAAAAATTAGGTTGCTCCAAAATCGGTCGGGTTTAGACTCAAATGTATGGAAATACATATATAATCACGTGTACAAAATAAAAACTCGATTAAAGATGATCAAATTTTTGCAAAAAAAATTCATATGACCCATGGTTATGAGTAGCGTACTCATACAACATTGCTTTTGACAATCTTAAAAATTTGAACAAAAATTAAGTTGCTCCAAAATCGGTCGGGGTTAGACTCAAATGTGTGGAAATACATATATAATCACGTGTACAAAATTAAAACTCGATTGAAAATGATGAAATTTTTGCAAAAAAAATCCATATGACCCATTGTTATGAGTAGCGTACTCATACAACATTGCTTTTGACAATCTTCAAAATTTGAACAAAAATTAAGTCGCTCCAAAATCGGTCGTGTTTAGACTCAAATGTGTGGAAATACATATATAATCACGTGTTCAAAATAAAAACTCGATTGAAGATGATGAAATTTTTGCAAAAAAAATCCATATGACCCATTGTTATGAGTAGCGTACTCATACAACATTGCTTTTGACAATCTTCAAAATTTGAACAAAAATTAAGTTGCTCCAAAATCGGTCGTGTTTAGACTCAAATGTGTGGAAATACATATATAATCACTTGTCCAAAATAAAAACTCGATTAAAGATGAAGAAATTTTTGCAAAAAAAATTCATATGACGCATTGTTATGAGTAGCGTACTCATACAACATTGCTTTTGACAATCTTCAAAATTTGAACAAAAATTAAGTTGCTCCAAAATCGGTCGGGTTTAGACTCAAATGTGTGGAAATATGTACATATATAATCACGTGTACAAAATAAAAACTCGATTAAAGATGATGAAATTTTTGCAAAAAAAATTCATATGACCCATGGTTATAAGTAGCGTACTCATACAACATTGCTTTTGACAATCTTCAAAAATTGAACAAAAATTAAGTTGCTCCAAAATCGGTCGGGTTTAGACTCAAATGTGTGGAAATAAATATATAATCACGTGTACAAAATAAAAACTCCATTAAAGATGATCAAATTTTTGCAAAAAAAATTCATATGACCCATGGTTATAAGTAGCGTACTCATACAACATTGCTTTTGACAATCTTAAAAATTTGAACAAAAATTAAGTTGCTCCAAAATCGGTCGGGTTTAGACTCAAATGCGTGGTAATACAATCTTCAAAATTTGAACAAAAATTAAGTCGCTCCAAAATCGGTCGTGTTTAGACTCAAATGTGTGGAAATACATATATAATCACGTGTTCAAAATAAAAACTCGATTGAAGATGATGAAATTTTTGCAAAAAAAATCCATATGACACATTGTTATGAGTAGCGTACTCATACAACATTGCTTCTGACAATCTTCAAAATTTAAACAAAAATTAAGTTGCTCCAAAATCGGTCGGGTTTAGACTCAAATGTGTGGAAATACATATATAATCACGTGTACAAAATAAAAACTCGATTAAAGATGATCAAATTTTTGCAAAAAAAATTCATATGACGCATGGTTATGAGTAGCGTACTCATACAACATTGCTTTTGACAATCTTACAAATTTGAACAAAAATTAAGTTGCTCCAAAATCGGTCGGGTTTAGACTCAAATGTGTGGAAATACATATATAATCACGTGTACAAAATAAAAACTCGATTAAAGATGATCAAATTTTTGCAAAAAAAATTCATATTACCCATGGTTATGAGTAGCGTACTCATACAACATTGCTTTTGACAATCTTCAAAATTTGAACAAAAATTAAGTCGCTCCAAAATCGGTCGTGTTAAGACTCAAATGTGTGGAAATACATATATAATCACGTGTTCAAAATAAAAACTCGATTGAAGATGATGAAATTTTTGCAAAAAAAATCCATATGACCCATTGTTATGAGTAGCGTACTCATACAACATTGCTTTTGACAATCTTCAAAATTTGAACAAAAATTAAGTTGCTCCAAAATCGGTCGTGTTTAGACTTAAATGTGTGGAAATACATATATAATCATTAGTCCAAAATAAAAACTCGATTAAAGATGAAGAAATTTTTGCAAAAAAAATTCATATGACGCATTGTTATGAGTAGCGTACTCATACAACATTGCTTATGACAATCTTCAAAATTTGAACAAAAATTAAGTTGCTCCAAAATCGGTCGGGTTTAGACTCAAATGTTTGGAAATACATATATAATCACGTGTACAAAATAAAAACTCGATTAAAGATGATGAAATTTTTGCAAAAAAATTCATATGACCCATGGTTATGAGTAGCGTACTTATACAACATTGCTTTTGACAATCTTCAAAATTTTAACAAAAATTAAGTTGCTCCAAAATCGGTCGTGTTTAGACTCAAATGTGTGGAAATACATATATAATCACGTGTACAAAATAAAAACTCGATTGAAGATGATGAAATTTTTGCAAAAAACATCCATATGACCTATTGTTATGAGTAGCGTACTCATACAACATTGCTTTTGACAATCTTCAAAATTTGAACAAAAATTAAGTTGCTGCAAAATCGGTGGGGTTTAGACTCAAATGTGTGGAAATACATATATAATCACTTGTCCAAAATAAAAACTCGATTAAAGTTGATGAAATTTTTGCAAAAAAAATGCATATGACCCATGGTTATGAGTAGCGTACTCATACAACATTGCTTTTGTCAATCTTAAAAATTTGAACAAAAATTAAGTGCTCCAAAATCGGTCGGGTTAAGACTCAAATAAGTGGAAATACATATGTGTATAATCACGTGTACAAAATAAAAATTCGAATAAAGATGATGAATTTTTTGCAAAAAAATTCATATGACCCATGGGTATGAGTAGCGTACTCATACAACACTTCTTTTGCCAACCTTAAAAATTTGAACAAAAATTAAGCTGCTCCAAAATCGGTCGGTTTTAGACTCAAATGTGTGGAAATACATATATAATCACGTGTACAAAATAAAAACTCGATTAAAGATGATGAAATTTTTGCAAAAAATTCATATGACGCATTGTTATGAGTAGCGTACTCATACAACATTGCTTTGGCAATCTTCAAAATTTGAACAAAAATTAAGTTGCTCCAAAATCGGTTGGGTTTAGACTCAAATGTGTGGAAATACATATATAATCACGTGTACAAAATAAAAACTCGATTAAAGATGATGAAATTTTTGCAAAAAAAATCCATATGACGCATTGTTATGAGTAGCGTACTCATACAACATTGCTTTTGACAATCTTAAAAATTTGAACAAAAATTAAGTTGCTTCTAAATCGGTCGGGTTTAGACTCAAATGTGTGGAAATACATATATAATCACGTGTAAAAAATAAAAACTCGATTGAAGATGATGAATTTTTTGGAAAAAAAATTCATATGACCCATGAATATGAGTAGCGTACTCATACAACATTGCTTTTGTCAATCTTAAAAATTTGAACAAAAATTAAGTTGCTCCAAAATCGGTCGGGTTTAGACTCAAATGTGTGGAAATACATATATAATCACGTGTAAAAAATAAAAACTCGATTGAAGTTGATGAAATTTTTGCAAAAAAAATCCATATGACGCATTGTTATGAGTAGCGTACTCATACAACATTGCTTTTGACAATCTTAAAAATTTGAACAAAAATTAAGTTGCTTCTAGATCGGTCGGGTTTAGACTCAAATGTGTGGAAATACATATATAATCACGTGTAAAAAATAAAAACTCGATTGAAGATGATGAATTTTTTGGAAAAAAAATTCATATGATCCATGGTTATGATTAGCGTACTCATACAACATTGCTTTTGACAATCTTCAAAATTTGAACAAAAATTAAGTTGCTTCAAAATCGGTCGTGTTGAGACTCATATGTGTGGAAATACATATATAATAACTTGTCCAAAATAAAAACTCGATTAAAGATTTTTGCAAAAAAAATGCATATGACCCATGGTTATGAGTAGCGTACTCATACAACATTGCTTTTGTCAATCTTAAAAATTTGAACAAAAATTAAGTGCTCCAAAATCGGTCGGGTTAAGCCTCAAATAAGTGGAAATACATATGTGTATAATCACGTGTACAAAATAAAAACTCGATTAAAGATGATGAATTTTTTGCAAAAAAATTCATATGACCCATGGGTATGAGTAGCGTACTCATACAACAGTTCTTTTGCCAACCTTAAAAATTTGAACAAAAATTAAGTTGCTCCAAAATCGGTCGGGTTTAGACTCAAATGTGTGGAAATACATATATAATCACGTGTACAAAATAAAAACTCGATTAAAGATGATGAAATTTTTGCAAAAAATTCATATGACGCATTGTTATGAGTAGCGTACTCATACAACATTGCTTTTGTCAATCTTCAAAATTTGAACAAAAATTAAGTTGCTCCAAAATCGGTGGGGTTTAGACTCAAATGTGTGGAAATACATATATAATCACGTGTACAAAATAAAAACTTGATTAAAGATGATGAAATTTTTGCAAAAAAAATCCATATGACCCATTGTTATGAGTAGCGTACTCATACAACATTGCTTTTGACAATCTTCAAAATTTGAACAAAAATTAAGTTGCTCGAAAAGAGGTCGGGTTTAGACTCAAATGTGTGGAAATACATATATAATCACGTGTACAAAATAAAAACTCGATTAAAGATGATGAAATTTTTGCAAAAAAAATTCATATGACCCATGGTTATGAGTAGCGTACTCATACAACATTGCTTTTGACAATCTTCAAAAATTGAACAAAATTAAGTTGCTCCAAAATCGGTCGGGTTTAGACTCAAATGTGTGGAAATAAATATATAATCACGTGTACAAAATAAAAATTCCATTAAAGATGATCAAATTTTCCCAAAAAAAGTCATATGACCCATGGTTATGAGTAGCGTACTCATACAACATTGCTTTTGACAATCTTCAAAATTTGAACAAAAATTAAGTTGCTCCAAAATCGGTCGGGTTTAGACTGAAATGTGTGGAAATACATATATAATCACTTGTCCAAAATAAAAACTCGATTGAAGATGATGAATTTTTTGGAAAAAAAATTCATATGACCCATGAATATGAGTAGCGTACTCATACAACATTGCTTTTGACAATCTTCAAAATTTGAACAAAAATTAAGTTGCTTCAAAATCGGTCGTGTTGAGACTCATATGTGTGGAAATACATATATAATAACTAGTCCAAAATAAAAACCCGATTAAAGATTTTTGCAAAAAAAATGCATATGACCCATGGTTATGAGTAGCGTACTCATACAACATTGCTTTTGTCAATCTTAAAAATTTGAACAAAAATTAAGTGCTCCAAAATCGGTCGGGTTAAGACTCAAATAAGTGGAAATACATATGTGTATAATCACGTGTACAAAATAAAAACTCGATTAAAGATGATGAATTTTTTGCAAAAAAATTCATATGACCCATGGGTATGAGTAGCGTACTCATACAACACTTCTTTTGCCAACCTTAAAAATTTGAACAAAAATTAAGTTGCTCCAAAATCGGTCGGGTTTAGACTCAAATGTGTGGAAATACATATATAATCACGTGTACAAAATAAGAACTCGATTAAAGATGATGAAATTTTTGCAAAAAATTCATATGACGCATTGTTATGAGTAGCGTACTCATACAACATTGCTTTTGTCAATCTTCAAAATTTGAACAAAAATTAAGTTGCTCCAAAATCGGTCGGGTTTAGACTCAAATGTGTGGAAATACATATATAATCACGTGTACAAAATAAAAACTCGATTAAAGATGATGAAATTTTTGCAAAAAATTCATATGACGCATTGTTATGAGTAGCGTACTCATACAACATTGCTTTTGTCAATCTTCAAAATTTGAACAAAAATTAAGTTGCTCCAAAATCGGTCGGGTTTAGACTCAAATGTGTGGAAATACATATATAATCACGTGTACAAAATAAAAACTTGATTAAAGATAATGAAATTTTTGCAAAAAAAATCCATATGACCCATTGTTATGAGTAGCGTACTCATACAACATTGCTTTTGACAATCTTCAAAATTTGAACAAAAATTAAGTTGCTCGAAAATAGGTCGGGTTTAGACTCAAATGTGTGGAAATACATATATAATCACGTGTACAAAATAAAAACTCGATTAAAGATGATGAAATTTTTGTAAAAAAAATTCATATGACCCATGGTTATGAGTAGCGTACTCATACAACATTGCTTTTGACAATCTTCAAAAATTGAACAAAAATTAAGTTGCTACAAAATCGGTCGGGTTTAGACTCAAATGTGTGGAAATAAATATATAATCACGTGTACAAAATAAAAATTCCATTAAAGATGATCAAATTTTCCAAAAAAAAGTCATATGACCCATGGTTATGAGTAGCGTACTCATACAACATTGCTTCTGACAATCTTGAAAATTTGAACAAAAATTAAATTGCTCCAAAATCGGTCGGGTTTAGACTCAAATGTGTGGAAATACATATATAATCACTTGTCCAAAATAAAAACTCGATTAAAGTTGATGAAATTTTTGCAAAAAAAATCCATATGACCCATTGTTATGGGTAGCGTACTCATACAACATTGCTTTTGACAATCTTCAAAATTTGAACAAAAATTAAGTTGCTCCCAAATCGGTCGGGTTTAGACTCAAATGTGTGGAAATACATATATAATCACGTGTACAAAATAAAAACTTGATTAAAGATGATGAAATTTTTGCAAAAAAAATCCATATGACCCATTGTTATGAGTAGCGTACTCATACAACATTGCTTTTGACAATCTTCAAAATTTGAACAAAAATTAAGTTGCTCGAAAATAGGTCGGGTTTAGACTCAAATGTGTGGAAATACATATATAATCACGTGTACAAAATAAAAACTCGATTAAAGATGATGAAATTTTTGCAAAAAAAATTCATATGACCCATGGTTATGAGTAGCGTACTCATACAACATTGCTTTTGACAATCTTCAAAAATTGAACAAAAATTAAGTTGCTACAAAATCGGTCGGGTTTAGACTCAAATGTGTGGAAATAAATATATAATCACGTGTACAAAATAAAAATTCCATTAAAGATGATCAAATTTTCCCAAAAAAAGTCATATGACCCATGGTTATGAGTAGCGTACTCATACAACATTGCTTCTGACAATCTTCAAAATTTGAACAAAAATTAAGTTGCTCCAAAATCGGTCGGGTTTAGACTCAAATGTGTGGAAATACATATATAATCACTTGTCCAAAATAAAAACTCGATTAAAGTTGATGAAATTTTTGCAAAAAAAATCCATATGACCCATTGTTATGGGTAGCGTACTCATACAACATTGCTTTTGACAATCTTCAAAATTTGAACAAAAATTAAGTTGCTCCCAAATCGGTCGGGTTTAGACTCAAATGTGTGGAAATACATATATAATCACTTGTCCAAACTAAAAACTCGATTAAAGATGAAGAAATTTTTTCAAAAAAAATTCATATGACGCATTGTTATGAGTAGCGTACTCATACAACATTGCTTTTGACAATCTTCAAAATTTTAACAAAAATTAAGTTGCTCCAAAATCGGTCGGGCTTAGACTCAAATGTGTGGAAATACATATATAATCCCGTGTACAAAATAAAAACTCGATTAAAGATGATCAAATTTTTGCAAAAAAAATTCATATCACCCATGGTAATGAGTAGCGTACTCATACAACATGGCTTTTGACAATCTTAAAAATTTGAACAAAAATTAAGTTGCTCCAAAATCGGTCGGGGTTAGACTCAAATGTGTGGAAATACATATATAATCACGTGTACAAAATAAAAACTCGATTGAAGATGATGAAATTTTTGCAAAAAAAATCCATATGACCCATTGTTATGGGTACCGTACTCATACAACATTGCTTTTGACAATCTTAAAAATTTGAACAAAAATTAAGTTGCTCCAAAATCGGTCGGGTTTAGACTGAAATGTGTGGAAATACATATATAATCACTTGTCCAAACTAAAAACTCGATTAAAGATGAAGAAATTTTTGCAAAAAAAATTCGTATGACGCATTGTTATGAGTAGCGTACTCATACAACATTGCTTTTGACAATCTTCAAAATTTTAACAAAAATTAAGTTGCTCCAAAATCGGTCGGGCTTAGACTCAAATGTGTGGAAATACATATATAATCCCGTGTACAAAATAAAAACTCGATTAAAGATGATCAAATTTTTGCAAAAAAAATTCATATGACCCATGGTAATGAGTAGCGTACTCATACAACATTGCTTTTGACAATCTTAAAAATTTGAACAAAAATTAAGTCGCTCCAAAATCGGTCGTGTTTAGACTCAAATGTGTGGAAATACATAAATAAAAACTCGATTGAAGATGATGAAGTTTTTGCAAAAAAAATCCATATGACCCATTGTTATGAGTAGCGTACTCATACAACATTGCTTTTGACAATCTTCAAAAATTTAACAAAAATTAAGTTGCTCCAAAATCGGTCGGCTTTAGACTCAAATGTGTGGAAATACATATATAATCACGTGTACAAAATAAAAATTCCATTAAAGATGATCAAATTTTCCCAAAAAAGTCATATGACCCATGGTTATGAGTAGCGTACTCATACAACATTGCTTTTGACAATCTTCAAAATTTGAACAAAAATTAAGTTGCTCCAAAATCGGTCGGGTTTAGACTGAAATGTGTGGAAATACATATATAATCACTTGTCCAAAATAAAAACTCGATTGAAGATGATGAATTTTTTGGAAAAAAAATTCATATGACCCATGAATATGAGTAGCGTACTCATACAACATTGCTTTTGACAATCTTCAAAATTTGAACAAAAATTAAGTTGCTTCAAAATCGGTCGTGTTGAGACTCATATGTGTGGAAATACATATATAATAACTTGTCCAAAATAAAAACCCGATTAAAGATTTTTGCAAAAAAAATGCATATGACCCATGGTTATGAGTAGCGTACTCATACAACATTGCTTTTGTCAATCTTAAAAATTTGAACAAAAATTAAGTGCTCCAAAATCGGTCGGGTTAAGACTCAAATAAGTGGAAATACATATGTGTATAATCACGTGTACAAAATAAAAACTCGATTAAAGATGATGAATTTTTTGCAAAAAAATTCATATGACCCATGGGTATGAGTAGCGTACTCATACAACACTTCTTTTGCCAACCTTAAAATTTTGAACAAAAATTAAGTTGCTCCAAAATCGGTCGGGTTTAGACTCAAATGTGTGGAAATACATATATAATCACGTGTACAAAATAAAAACTCGATTAAAGATGATGAAATTTTTGCAAAAAATTCATATGACGCATTGTTATGAGTAGCGTACTCATACAACATTGCTTTTGTCAATCTTCAAAATTTGAACAAAAATTAAGTTGCTCCAAAATCGGTCGGGTTTAGACTCAAATGTGTGGAAATACATATATAATCACGTGTACAAAATAAAAACTCGATTAAAGATGATGAAATTTTTGCAAAAAATTCATATGACGCATTGTTATGAGTAGCGTACTCATACAACATTGCTTTTGTCAATCTTCAAAATTTGAACAAAAATTAAGTTGCTCCAAAATCGGTCGGGTTTAGACTCAAATGTGTGGAAATACATATATAATCACGTGTACAAATTAAAAACTTGATTAAAGATGATGAAATTTTTGCAAAAAAAATCCATATGACCCATTGTTATGAGTAGCGTACTCATACAACATTGCTTTTGACAATCTTCAAAATTTGAACAAAAATTAAGTTGCTCGAAAATAGGTCGGGTTTAGACTCAAATGTGTGGAAATACATATATAATCACGTGTACAAAATAAAAACTCGATTAAAGATGATGAAATTTTTGCAAAAAAAATTCATATGACCCATGGTTATGAGTAGCGTACTCATACAACATTGCTTTTGACAATCTTCAAAAATTGAACAAAAATTAAGTTGCTACAAAATCGGTCGGGTTTAGACTCAAATGTGTGGAAATACATAAATAAAAACTCGATTGAAGATGATGAAATTTTTGCAAAAAAAATCCATATGACCCATTGCTATGAGTAGCGTACACATACAACATTGCTTTTGACAATCTTTAAAATTTGATCAAAAATTAAGTTGCTCCAAAATCGGTCGGGTTTAGACTCAAATGTGTGGAGATACATATATAATCACGTGTACAAAATAAAAACTCGATTAAAGATGATCAAATTTTTGCAAAAAAAATTCATATGACCCATGGTTATGAGTAGCGTACTCATACAACATTGCTTTTGACAATCTTCGAAATTTGAACAAAAATTAAGTTGCTCCAAAATCGGTCGGGTTTAGACTCAAATGTGTGGAAATACATATATAATCACGTGTACAAAATAAAAACTCGATTAAAGATGATCAAATTTTTGCAAAAAAAATTCATATGACCCATGGTTATGAGTAGCGTACTCATACAACATTGCTTTTGACAATCTTAAAAATTTGAACAAAAATTAAGTTGCTCCAAAATCGGTCGGCTTTAGACTCAAATGTGTGGAAATACATATATAACCACTTGTCCAAAATAAAAACTCGATTAAAGATGATGAAATTTTTGCAAAAAAAATCCATATGACCCATTGCTATGAGTAGCGTACACATACAACATTGCTTTTGACAATCTTCAAAAATTGAACAAAAATTAAGTTGCTCCAAAATCGGTCGTGTTTAGACTGAAATGTGTGGAAATACATATATAATCACTTGTCCAAAATAAAAACTCGATTAAAGATGAAGAAATTTTTGCAAAAAAAATTCATATGACGCATTGTTATGAGTAGCGTACTCATACAACATTGCTTTTGACAATCTTCAAAATTTGAACAAAAATTAAGTTGCTCCAAAATCGGTCGGCTTTAGACTCAAATGTGTGGAAATACATATATAACCACTTGTCCAAAATAAAAACTCGATTAAAGATGATGAAATTTTTGCAAAAAAAATCCATATGACCCATTGCTATGAGTAGCGTACACATACAACATTGCTTTTGACAATCTTCAAAAATTGAACAAAAATTAAGTTGCTCCAAAATCGGTCGTGTTTAGACTGAAATGTGTGGAAATACATATATAATCACTTGTCCAAAATAAAAACTCGATTAAAGATGAAGAAATTTTTGCAAAAAAAATTCATATGACGCATTGTTATGAGTAGCGTACTCATACAACATTGCTTTTGACAATCTTCAAAATTTGAACAAAAATTAAGTTGCTCCAAAATCGGTCGGGTTTAGACTCAAATGTGTGGAAATACATATATAATCACGTGTACAAAATAAAAACTCGATTAAAGATGATCAAATTTTTGCAAAAAAAATTCATATGACCCATGGTTATGAGTAGCGTACTCATACAACATTGCTTTTGACAATCTTAAAAATTTGAACAAAAATTAAGTTGCTCCAAAATCGGTCGGGTTTAGACTCAAATGTGTGGAAATACATACATATATAATCACGTGTACAAAATAAAAACTCGATTAAAGATGATCAAATTTTTGCAAAAAAAATTCATATGACCCATGGTTATGAGTAGCGTACTCATACAACATTGCTTTTGACAATCTTCGAAATTTGAACAAAAATTAAGTTGCTCCAAAATCGGTCGGCTTTAGACTCAAATGTGTGGAAATACATATATAATAACGTGTACAAAATAAAAACTCGATTAAAGATGATGAAATTTTTGCAAAAAAAATTCATATGACCCATGATTATGAGTAGCGTACTCATGCAACATTGCTTTTGACAATCTTAAAAATTTGAACAAAAATTAAGTTGCTCCAAAATCGGTCGGGTTTAGACTCAAATGTTTGGAAATACATATATAATCACGTGTACAAAATAAAAACTCGATTAAAGATGATCAAATTTTTGCAAAAAAATTCATATGACCCATGATTATGAGTAGCGTACTCATACAACATTGCTTTTGACAATCTTAAAAATTTGAACAAAAATTAAGTTGCTCCAAAATCGGTCGGGTTTAGACTGAAATGTGTGGAAATACATATATAATCACTTGTCCAAACTAAAAACTCGATTAAAGATGAAACAATTTTTGCAAAAAAAATTCGTATGACGCATTGTTATGAGTAGCGTACTCATACAACATTGCTTTTGACAATCTTCAAAATTTTCACAAAAATTAAGTTGCTCCAAAATCGGTCGGGCTTAGACTCAAATGTGTGGAAATACATATATAATCCCGTGTACAAAATAAAAACTCGATTAAAGATGATCAAATTTTTGCAAAAAAAATTCATATGACCCATGGTAATGAGTAGCGTACTCATACAACATTGCTTTTGACAATCTTCAAAATTTTCACAAAAATTAAGTTGCTCCAAAATCGGTCGGGCTTAGACTCAAATGTGTGGAAATACATATATAATCCCGTGTACAAAATAAAAACTCGATTAAAGATGATCAAATTTTTGCAAAAAAAATTCATATGACCCATGGTAATGAGTAGCGTACTCATACAACATTGCTTTTGACAATCTTAAAAATTTGAACAAAAATTAAGTCGCTCCAAAATCGGTCGTGTTTAGACTCAAATGTGTGGAAATACATAAATAAAAACTCGATTGAAGATGATGAAATTTTTGCAAAAAAAATCCATATGACCCATTGTTATGAGTAGCGTACTCATACAACATTGCTTTTGACAATCTTCAAAAATTGAACAAAAATTAAGTTGCTCCAAAATCGGTCGGCTTTAGACTCAAATGTGTGGAAATACATATATAATCACTTGTCCAAAATAAAAACTCGATTAAAGTTGATGAAATTTTTGCAAAAAAAATCCATATGACCCATTGTTATGAGTAGCGTACTCATACAACATTGCTTTTGACAATCTTAAAAATTTGAACAAAAATTAAGTTGCTCCAAAATCGGTCGGCTTTAGACTCAAATGTGTGGAAATACATATATAACCACTTGTCCAAAATAAAAACTCGATTAAAGATGATGAAATTTTTGCAAAAAAAATCCATATGACCCATTGTTATGAGTAGCGTACTCATACAACATTGCTTTTGACAATCTTCAAAATTTGAACAAAAATTAAGTCGCTCCAAAATCGGTCGTGTTTAGACTCAAATGTGTGGAAATACATAAATAAAAACTCGATTGAAGATGATGAAATTTTTGCAAAAAAAATCCATATGACCCATTGTTATGAGTAGCGTACTCATACAACATTGCTTTTGACAATCTTCAAAAATTGAACAAAAATTAAGTTGCTCCAAAATCGGTCGGCTTTAGACTCAAATGTGTGGAAATACATATATAATCACTTGTCCAAAATAAAAACTCGATTAAAGTTGATGAAATTTTTGCAAAAAAAATCCATATGACCCATTGTTATGAGTAGCGTACTCATACAACATTGCTTTTGACAATCTTAAAAATTTGAACAAAAATTAAGTTGCTCCAAAATCGGTCGGCTTTAGACTCAAATGTGTGGAAATACATATATAACCACTTGTCCAAAATAAAAACTCGATTAAAGATGATGAAATTTTTGCAAAAAAAATCCATATGACCCATTGTTATGAGTAGCGTACTCATACAACATTGCTTTTGACAATCTTCAAAATTTGAACAAAAATTAAGTCGCTCCAAAATCGGTCGTGTTTAGACTCAAATGTGTGGAAATACATAAATAAAAACTCGATTGAAGATGATGAAATTTTTGCAAAAAAAATCCATATGACCCATTGTTATGAGTAGCGTACTCATACAACATTGCTTTTGACAATCTTCAAAAATTGAACAAAAATTAAGTTGCTCCAAAATCGGTCGTGTTTAGACTGAAATGTGTGGAAATACATATATAATCACTTGTCCAAAATAAAAACTCGATTAAAGATGAAGAAATTTTTGCAAAAAAAATTCATATGACGCATTGTTATGAGTAGCGTACTCATACAACATTGCTTTTGACAATCTTCAAAATTTGAACAAAAATTAAGTTGCTCCAAAATCGGTCGGCTTTAGACTCAAATGTGTGGAAATACATATATAACCACTTGTCCAAAATAAAAACTCGATTAAAGATGATGAAATTTTTGCAAAAAAAATCCTTATGACCCATTGTTATGAGTAGCGTACTCATACAACATTGCTTTTGACAATCTTCAAAATTTGAACAAAAATTAAGTCGCTCCAAAATCGGTCGTGTTTAGACTCAAATGTGTGGAAATACATAAATAAAAACTCGATTGAAGATGATGAAATTTTTGCAAAAAAAATCCATATGACCCATTGTTATGAGTAGCGTACTCATACAACATTGCTTTTGACAATCTTAAAAATTTGAACAAAAATTAAGTTGCTCCAAAATCGGTCGGGTTTAGACTCAAATGTGTGGAAATACATACATATATAATCACGTGTACAAAATAAAAACTCGATTAAAGATGATGAAATTTTTGCAAAAAAAATTCATATGACCCATGATTATGAGTAGCGTACTCATGCAACATTGCTTTTGACAATCTTAAAAATTTGAACAAAAATTAAGTTGCTCCAAAATCGGTCGGGTTTAGACTCAAATGTTTGGAAATACATATATAATCACGTGTACAAAATAAAAACTCGATTAAAGATGATCAAATTTTTGCAAAAAAATTCATATGACCCATGATTATGAGTAGCGTACTCATACAACATTGCTTTTGACAATCTTAAAAATTTGAACAAAAATTAAGTTGCTCCAAAATCGGTCGGGTTTAGACTTAAATGTGTGGAAATACATATATAATCACTTGTCCAAACTAAAAACTCGATTAAAGATGAAAAAATTTTTGCAAAAAAAATTCGTATGACGCATTGTTATGAGTAGCGTACTCATACAACATTGCTTTTGACAATCTTCAAAATTTTCACAAAAATTAAGTTGCTCCAAAATCGGTCGGGCTTAGACTCAAATGTGTGGAAATACATATATAATCCCGTGTACAAAATAAAAACTCGATTAAAGATGATCAAATTTTTGCAAAAAAAATTCATATGACCCATGGTAATGAGTAGCGTACTCATACAACATTGCTTTTGACAATCTTCAAAATTTTCACAAAAATTAAGTTGCTCCAAAATCGGTCGGGCTTAGACTCAAATGTGTGGAAATACATATATAATCCCGTGTACAAAATAAAAACTCGATTAAAGATGATCAAATTTTTGCAAAAAAAATTCATATGACCCATGGTAATGAGTAGCGTACTCATACAACATTGCTTTTGACAATCTTAAAAATTTGAACAAAAATTAAGTCGCTCCAAAATCGGTCGTGTTTAGACTCAAATGTGTGGAAATACATAAATAAAAACTCGATTGAAGATGATGAAATTTTTGCAAAAAAAATCCATATGACCCATTGTTATGAGTAGCGTACTCATACAACATTGCTTTTGACAATCTTCAAAAATTGAACAAAAATTAAGTTGCTCCAAAATCGGTCGGCTTTAGACTCAAATGTGTGGAAATACATATATAATCACTTGTCCAAAATAAAAACTCGATTAAAGTTGATGAAATTTTTGCAAAAAAAATCCATATGACCCATTGTTATGAGTAGCGTACTCATACAACATTGCTTTTGACAATCTTAAAAATTTGAACAAAAATTAAGTTG
Source organism: Philophylla caesio (assembly GCA_963971545.1). Taxonomy (NCBI): domain Eukaryota; kingdom Metazoa; phylum Arthropoda; class Insecta; order Diptera; family Tephritidae; genus Philophylla; species Philophylla caesio. The sequence continues at coordinate 84,217,565 of OZ020607.1, forward strand.
CTCCAAAATCGGTCGGCTTTAGACTCAAATGTGTGGAAATACATATATAACCACTTGTCCAAAATAAAAACTCGATTAAAGATGATGAAATTTTTGCAAAAAAAATCCATATGACCCATTGTTATGAGTAGCGTACTCATACAACATTGCTTTTGACAATCTTCAAAATTTGAACAAAAATTAAGTCGCTCCAAAATCGGTCGTGTTTAGACTCAAATGTGTGGAAATACATAAATAAAAACTCGATTGAAGATGATGAAATTTTTGCAAAAAAAATCCATATGACCCATTGTTATGAGTAGCGTACTCATACAACATTGCTTTTGACAATCTTCAAAAATTGAACAAAAATTAAGTTGCTCCAAAATCGGTCGGCTTTAGACTCAAATGTGTGGAAATACATATATAATCACTTGTCCAAAATAAAAACTCGATTAAAGTTGATGAAATTTTTGCAAAACAAATCCATATGACCCATTGTTATGAGTAGCGTACTCATACAACATTGCTTTTGACAATCTTCAAAATTTGAACAAAAATTAAGTTGCTCCAAAATCGGTCGGCTTTAGACTCAAATGTGTGGAAATACATATATAACCACTTGTCCAAAATAAAAACTCGATTAAAGATGATGAAATTTTTGCAAAAAAAATCCATATGACCCATTGTTATGAGTAGCGTACTCATACAACATTGCTTTTGACAATCTTCAAAATTTGAACAAAAATTAAGTCGCTCCAAAATCGGTCGTGTTTAGACTCAAATGTGTGGAAATACATAAATAAAAACTCGATTGAAGATGATGAAATTTTTGCAAAAAAAATCCATATGACCCATTGTTATGAGTAGCGTACTCATACAACATTGCTTTTGACAATCTTCAAAAATTGAACAAAAATTAAGTTGCTCCAAAATCGGTCGTGTTTAGACTGAAATGTGTGGAAATACATATATAATCACTTGTCCAAAATAAAAACTCGATTAAAGATGAAGAAATTTTTGCAAAAAAAATTCATATGACGCATTGTTATGAGTAGCGTACTCATACAACATTGCTTTTGACAATCTTCAAAATTTGAACAAAAATTAAGTTGCTCCAAAATCGGTCGGGTTTAGACTCAAATGTGTGGAAATACATATATAATCACGTGTACAAAATAAAAACTCGATTAAAGATGATCAAATTTTTGCAAAAAAAATTCATATGACCCATGGTTATGAGTAGCGTACTCATACAACATTGCTTTTGACAATCTTAAAAATTTGAACAAAAATTAAGTTGCTCCAAAATCGGTCGGGTTTAGACTCAAATGTGTGGAAATACATACATATATAATCACGTGTACAAAATAAAAACTCGATTAAAGATGATCAAATTTTTGCAAAAAAAATTCATATGACCCATGGTTATGAGTAGCGTACTCATACAACATTGCTTTTGACAATCTTCGAAATTTGAACAAAAATTAAGTTGCTCCAAAATCGGTCGGCTTTAGACTCAAATGTGTGGAAATACATATATAATAACGTGTACAAAATAAAAACTCGATTAAAGATGATGAAATTTTTGCAAAAAAAAATTCATATGACCCATGATTATGAGTAGCGTACTCATGCAACATTGCTTTTGACAATCTTAAAAATTTGAACAAAAATTAAGTTGCTCCAAAATCGGTCGGGTTTAGACTCAAATGTTTGGAAATACATATATAATCACGTGTACAAAATAAAAACTCGATTAAAGATGATCAAATTTTTGCAAAAAAATTCATATGACCCATGATTATGAGTAGCGTACTCATACAACATTGCTTTTGACAATCTTAAAAATTTGAACAAAAATTAAGTTGCTCCAAAATCGGTCGGGTTTAGACTGAAATGTGTGGAAATACATATATAATCACTTGTCCAAACTAAAAACTCGATTAAAGATGAAAAAATTTTTGCAAAAAAAATTCGTATGACGCATTGTTATGAGTAGCGTACTCATACAACATTGCTTTTGACAATCTTCAAAATTTTCACAAAAATTAAGTTGCTCCAAAATCGGTCGGGCTTAGACTCAAATGTGTGGAAATACATATATAATCCCGTGTACAAAATAAAAACTCGATTAAAGATGATCAAATTTTTGCAAAAAAAATTCATATGACCCATGGTAATGAGTAGCGTACTCATACAACATTGCTTTTGACAATCTTCAAAATTTTCACAAAAATTAAGTTGCTCCAAAATCGGTCGGGCTTAGACTCAAATGTGTGGAAATACATATATAATCCCGTGTACAAAATAAAAACTCGATTAAAGATGATCAAATTTTTGCAAAAAAAATTCATATGACCCATGGTAATGAGTAGCGTACTCATACAACATTGCTTTTGACAATCTTAAAAATTTGAACAAAAATTAAGTCGCTCCAAAATCGGTCGTGTTTAGACTCAAATGTGTGGAAATACATAAATAAAAACTCGATTGAAGATGATGAAATTTTTGCAAAAAAAATCCATATGACCCATTGTTATGAGTAGCGTACTCATACAACATTGCTTTTGACAATCTTCAAAAATTGAACAAAAATTAAGTTGCTCCAAAATCGGTCGGCTTTAGACTCAAATGTGTGGAAATACATATATAATCACTTGTCCAAAATAAAAACTCGATTAAAGTTGATGAAATTTTTGCAAAAAAAATCCATATGACCCATTGTTATGAGTAGCGTACTCATACAACATTGCTTTTGACAATCTTAAAAATTTGAACAAAAATTAAGTTGCTCCAAAATCGGTCGGCTTTAGACTCAAATGTGTGGAAATACATATATAACCACTTGTCCAAAATTAAAACTCGATTAAAAATGATGAAATTTTTGCAAAAAAAATCCATATGACCCATTGTTATGAGTAGCGTACTCATACAACATTGCTTTTGACAATCTTCAAAATTTGAACAAAAATTAAGTCGCTCCAAAATCGGTCGTGTTTAGACTCAAATGTGTGGAAATACATAAATAAAAACTCGATTGAAGATGATGAAATTTTTGCAAAAAAAATCCATATGACCCATTGTTATGAGTAGCGTACTCATACAACATTGCTTTTGACAATCTTCAAAAATTGAACAAAAATTAAGTTGCTCCAAAATCGGTCGGCTTTAGACTCAAATGTGTGGAAATACATATATAATCACTTGTCCAAAATAAAAACTCGATTAAAGTTGATGAAATTTTTGCAAAAAAAATCCATATGACCCATTGTTATGAGTAGCGTACTCATACAACATTGCTTTTGACAATCTTAAAAATTTGAACAAAAATTAAGTTGCTCCAAAATCGGTCGGCTTTAGACTCAAATGTGTGGAAATACATATATAACCACTTGTCCAAAATAAAAACTCGATTAAAGATGATGAAATTTTTGCAAAAAAAATCCATATGACCCATTGTTATGAGTAGCGTACTCATACAACATTGCTTTTGACAATCTTCAAAATTTGAACAAAAATTAAGTCGCTCCAAAATCGGTCGTGTTTAGACTCAAATGTGTGGAAATACATAAATAAAAACTCGATTGAAGATGATGAAATTTTTGCAAAAAAAATCCATATGACCCATTGTTATGAGTAGCGTACTCATACAACATTGCTTTTGACAATCTTCAAAAATTGAACAAAAATTAAGTTGCTCCAAAATCGGTCGTGTTTAGACTGAAATGTGTGGAAATACATATATAATCACTTGTCCAAAATAAAAACTCGATTAAAGATGAAGAAATTTTTGCAAAAAAAATTCATATGACGCATTGTTATGAGTAGCGTACTCATACAACATTGCTTTTGACAATCTTCAAAATTTGAACAAAAATTAAGTTGCTCCAAAATCGGTCGGGTTTAGACTCAAATGTGTGGAAATACATATATAATCACGTGTACAAAATAAAAACTCGATTAAAGATGATCAAATTTTTGCAAAAAAAATTCATATGACCCATGGTTATGAGTAGCGTACTCATACAACATTGCTTTTGACAATCTTAAAAATTTGAACAAAAATTAAGTTGCTCCAAAATCGGTCGGGTTTAGACTCAAATGTGTGGAAATACATACATATATAATCACGTGTACAAAATAAAAACTCGATTAAAGATGATCAAATTTTTGCAAAAAAAATTCATATGACCCATGGTAATGAGTAGCGTACTCATACAACATTGCTTTTGACAATCTTAAAAATTTGAACAAAAATTAAGTCGCTCCAAAATCGGTCGTGTTTAGACTCAAATGTGTGGAAATACATAAATAAAAACTCGATTGAAGATGATGAAATTTTTGCAAAAAAAATCCATATGACCCATTGTTATGAGTAGCGTACTCATACAACATTGCTTTTGACAATCTTCAAAAATTGAACAAAAATTAAGTTGCTCCAAAATCGGTCGGCTTTAGACTCAAATGTGTGGAAATACATATATAATCACTTGTCCAAAATAAAAACTCGATTAAAGTTGATGAAATTTTTGCAAAAAAAATCCATATGACCCATTGTTATGAGTAGCGTACTCATACAACATTGCTTTTGACAATCTTAAAAATTTGAACAAAAATTAAGTTGCTCCAAAATCGGTCGGCTTTAGACTCAAATGTGTGGAAATACATATATAACCACTTGTCCAAAATAAAAACTCGATTAAAGATGATGAAATTTTTGCAAAAAAAATCCATATGACCCATTGTTATGAGTAGCGTACTCATACAACATTGCTTTTGACAATCTTCAAAATTTGAACAAAAATTAAGTCGCTCCAAAATCGGTCGTGTTTAGACTCAAATGTGTGGAAATACATAAATAAAAACTCGATTGAAGATGATGAAATTTTTGCAAAAAAAATCCATATGACCCATTGTTATGAGTAGCGTACTCATACAACATTGCTTTTGACAATCTTCAAAAATTGAACAAAAATTAAGTTGCTCCAAAATCGGTCGTGTTTAGACTGAAATGTGTGGAAATACATATATAATCACTTGTCCAAAATAAAAACTCGATTAAAGATGAAGAAATTTTTGCAAAAAAAATTCATATGACGCATTGTTATGAGTAGCGTACTCATACAACATTGCTTTTGACAATCTTCAAAATTTGAACAAAAATTAAGTTGCTCCAAAATCGGTCGGGTTTAGACTCAAATGTGTGGAAATACATATATAATCACGTGTACAAAATAAAAACTCGATTAAAGATGATCAAATTTTTGCAAAAAAAATTCATATGACCCATGGTTATGAGTAGCGTACTCATACAACATTGCTTTTGACAATCTTAAAAATTTGAACAAAAATTAAGTTGCTCCAAAATCGGTCGGGTTTAGACTCAAATGTGTGGAAATACATACATATATAATCACGTGTACAAAATAAAAACTCGATTAAAGATGATCAAATTTTTGCAAAAAAAATTCATATGACCCATGGTTATGAGTAGCGTACTCATACAACATTGCTTTTGACAATCTTCGAAATTTGAACAAAAATTAAGTTGCTCCAAAATCGGTCGGCTTTAGACTCAAATGTGTGGAAATACATATATAATAACGTGTACAAAATAAAAACTCGATTAAAGATGATGAAATTTTTGCAAAAAAAATTCATATGACCCATGATTCTGAGTAGCGTACTCATGCAACATTGCTTTTGACAATCTTAAAAATTTGAACAAAAATTAAGTTGCTCCAAAATCGGTCGGGTTTAGACTCAAATGTTTGGAAATACATATATAATCACGTGTACAAAATAAAAACTCGATTAAAGATGATCAAATTTTTGCAAAAAAATTCATATGACCCATGATTATGAGTAGCGTACTCATACAACATTGCTTTTGACAATCTTAAAAATTTGAACAAAAATTAAGTTGCTCCAAAATCGGTCGGGTTTAGACTGAAATGTGTGGAAATACATATATAATCACTTGTCCAAACTAAAAACTCGATTAAAGATGAAAAAATTTTTGCAAAAAAAATTCGTATGACGCATTGTTATGAGTAGCGTACTCTACAACATTGCTTTTGACAATCTTCAAAATTTTCACAAAAATTAAGTTGCTCCAAAATCGGTCGGGCTTAGACTCAAATGTGTGGAAATATATATACATATAATCCCGTGTACAAAATAAAAACTCGATTAAAGATGATCAAATTTTTGCAAAAAAAATTCATATGACCCATGGTAATGAGTAGCGTACTCATACAACATTGCTTTTGACAATCTTCAAAAATTGAACAAAAATTAAGTTGCTCCAAAATCGGTCGGCTTTAGACTCAAATGTGTGGAAATACATATATAATCACTTGTCCAAAATAAAAACTCGATTAAAGTTGATGAAATTTTTGCAAAAAAAATCCATATGACCCATTGTTATGAGTAGCGTACTCATACAACATTGCTTTTGACAATCTTCAAAAATTGAACAAAAATTAAGTTGCTCCAAAATCGGTCGGGCTTAGACTCAAATGTGTGGAAATACATATACATATAATCCCGTGTACAAAATAAAAACTCGATTAAAGATGATCAAATTTTTGCAAAAAAAATTCATATGACCCATGGTAATGAGTAGCGTACTCATACAACATTGCTTTTGACAATCTTAAAAATTTGAACAAAAATTAAGTCGCTCCAAAATCGGTCGTGTTTAGACTCAAATGTGTGGAAATACATAAATAAAAACTCGATTGAAGATGATGAAATTTTTGCAAAAAAAATCCATATGACCCATTGTTATGAGTAGCGTACTCATACAACATTGCTTTTGACAATCTTCAAAATTTGAACAAAAATTAAGTCTCTCCAAAATCGGTCGTGTTTAGACTCAAATGTGTGGAAATACATAAATAAAAACTCGATTGAAGATGATGAAATTTTTGCAAAAAAAATCCATATTACCCATTGTTATGAGTAGCGTACTCATACAACATTGCTTTTGACAATCTTCAAAAATTGAACAAAAATTAAGTTGCTCCAAAATCGGTCGTGTTTAGACTGAAATGTGTGGAAATACATATATAATCACTTGTCCAAAATAAAAACTCGATTAAAGATGAAGAAATTTTTGCAAAAAAAATTCATATGACGCATTGTTATGAGTAGCGTACTCATACAACATTGCTTTTGACAATCTTAAAAATTTGAACAAAAATTAAGTTGCTCCAAAATCGGTCGGCTTTAGACTCAAATGTGTGGAAATACATATATAACCACTTGTCCAAAATAAAAACTCGATTAAAGATGATGAAATTTTTGCAAAAAAAATCCATATGACCCATTGTTATGAGTAGCGTACTCATACAACATTGCTTTTGACAATCTTCAAAATTTGAACAAAAATTAAGTCGCTCCAAAATCGGTCGTGTTTAGACTCAAATGTGTGGAAATACATAAATAAAAACTCGATTGAAGATGATGAAATTTTTGCAAAAAAAATCCATATGACCCATTGTTATGAGTAGCGTACTCATACAACATTGCTTTTGACAATCTTCAAAAATTGAACAAAAATTAAGTTGCTCCAAAATCGGTCGGCTTTAGACTCAAATGTGTGGAAATACATATATAATCACTTGTCCAAAATAAAAACTCGATTAAAGTTGATGAAATTTTTGCAAAAAAAATCCATATGACCCATTGTTTTGAGTAGCGTACTCATACAACATTGCTTTTGACAATCTTAAAAATTTGAACAAAAATTAAGTTGCTCCAAAATCGGTCGGCTTTAGACTCAAATGTGTGGAAATACATATATAACCACTTGTCCAAAATAAAAACTCGATTAAAGATGATGAAATTTTTGCAAAAAAATCCATATGACCCATTGTTATGAGTAGCGTACTCATACAACATTGCTTTTGACAATCTTAAAAATTTGAACAAAAATTAAGTTGCTCCAAAATCGGTCGGCTTTAGACTCAAATGTGTGGAAATACATATATAATCACTTGTCCAAAATAAAAACTCGATTAAAGTTGATGAAATTTTTGCAAAAAAAATCCATATGACCCATTGTTATGAGTAGCGTACTCATACAACGTTGCTTTTGACAATCTTCAAAATTTGAACAAAAATTAAGTTGCTCCAAAATCGGTCGGGTTTAGACTCAAATGTGTGGAAATACATATATAATCACGTGTACAAAATAAAAACTCGATTAAAGATGATCAAATTTTTGCAAAAAAAATTCATATGACCCATGGTTATGAGTAGCGTACTCATACAACATTGCTTTTGACAATCTTAAAAATTTGAAAAAAAATTAAGTTGCTCCAAAATCGGTCGGGTTTAGACTCAAATGTGTGGAAATACATACATATATAATCACGTGTACAAAATAAAAACTCGATTAAAGATGATCAAATTTTTGCAAAAAAAATTCATATGACCCATGGTTATGAGTAGCGTACTCATACAACATTGCTTTTGACAATCTTCGAAATTTGAACAAAAATTAAGTTGCTCCAAAATCGGTCGGCTTTAGACTCAAATGTGTGGAAATACATATATAATAACGTGTACAAAATAAAAACTCGATTAAAGATGATGAAATTTTTGCAAAAAAAATTCATATGACCCATGATTATGAGTAGCGTACTCATGCAACATTGCTTTTGACAATCTTAAAAATTTGAACAAAAATTAAGTTGCTCCAAAATCGGTCGGGTTTAGACTCAAATGTTTGGAAATACATATATAATCACGTGTACAAAATAAAAACTCGATTAAAGATGATCAAATTTTTGCAAAAAAATTCATATGACCCATGATTATGAGTAGCGTACTCATACAACATTGCTTTTGACAATCTTAAAAATTTGAACAAAAATTAAGTTGCTGCAAAATCGGTGGGGTTTAGACTCAAATGTGTGGAAATACATATATAATCACTTGTCCAAAATAAAAACTCGATTAAAGTTGATGAAATTTTTGCAAAAAAAATCCATATGACCCATTGCTATGAGTAGCGTACTCATACAACATTGCTTTTGACAATCTTAAAAATTTGAACAAAAATTAGGTTGCTCCAAAATCGGTGGGGTTTAGACTCAAATGTGTGGAAATACATATACAATCACGTGTACAAAATAAAAACTCGATTCAAGATGATGAAATTTTTGCAAAAAAATTCATATTATGAGTAGCGTACTCATACAACATTGCTTTTGACAATCTTAAAAATTTGAACAAAAATTAAGTTGCTCCAAAATCGGTCGCGTTTAGACTCAAATGTGTGAAAATACATACATATATAATCACGTGTACAAAATAAAAACTCGATTAAAGATGATGAAATTTTTGCAACAAAATTCATATGACCCATGGTTATGAGTAGCGTACTCATACAACATTGCTTTTGACAATCTTCAAAATTTGAACAAAAATTAAGTTGCTCCAAAATCGGTCGTGTTGAGACTCATATGTGTGGAAATACATATATAATCACTTGTCGAAAATAAAAACTCGATTAAAGATTTTGCAAAAAAAATGCATATGACCCATGGTTATGAGTAGCGTACTCATACAACATTGCTTTTGACAATCTTCAAAATTTGAACAAAAATTAAGTTGCTCCAAAATCGGTCGGGTTTAGACTCAAATGTGTGGAAATATTTACATATATAATCACGTGTACAAAATAAAAACTCGATTAAAGATGATGAAATTTTTGCAAAAAAAATTCATATGACGCATTGTTATGAGTAGCGTACTCATACAACATTGCTTTTGTCAATCTTAAAAATTTGAACCAAAATTAAGTTGCTCCAAAATCGGTAGGGTTTAGACTCAAATGTGTGGAAATACATAGATATATAATCACGTGTACAAAATAAAAACTCGATTGAAGTTGATGAAATTTTTGCAAAAAAAATCCATATGACGCATTGTTATGAGTAGCGTACTCATACAACATTGCTTTTGACAATCTTCAAAATTTGAACATAAATTAAGTTGCTCGAAAATAGGTCGGGTTTAGACTCAAATGTGTGGAAATACATATATAATCACGTGTAAAAAATAAAAACTCGATTGAAGATGATGAATTTTTTGGAAAAAAAATTCATATGACCCATGGTTATGAGTAGCGTACTCATACAACATTGCTTTTGACAATCTTCAAAATTTTAACAAAAATTAAGTTGCTTCAAAATCGGTCGTATTGAGACTCATATGTGTGGAAATACATATATAATCACTTGTCCAAAATAAAAACTCGATTAAAGATTTTGCAAAAAAAATGCATATGACCCATGGTTATGAGTAGCGTACTCATACAACATTGCCTTTGTCAATCTTAAAAATTTGAACAAAAATTAAGTGCTCCAAAATCGGTCGGGTTTAGACTCAAATAAGTGGAAATACATATGTATATAATCACGTGTACAAAATAAAAACTCGATTAAAGATGATGAATTTTTTGCAAAAAAATGCATATGACCCATGGTTATGAGTAGCGTACTCATACAACACTTCTTTTGCCAACCTTAAAAATTTGAACAAAAATTAAGTTGCTCCAAGATCGGTCGGGTTTAGACTCAAATGTGTGGAAATACATATATAATCACGTGCACAAAATAAAAACTCCATTAAAGATGATGAAATTTTTGCAAAAAATTCATATGACGTATTGTTATGAGTAGCGTACTCATACAACATTGCTTTCGTCAATCTTCAAAATTTGAACAAAAATTAAGTTGCTCCAAAATCGGTCGGGTTTAGACTTAAATGTGTGGAAATACATATATAATCACGTGTACAAAATAAAAACTCGATTAAAGATGATGAAATTTTTGCAAAAAAAATCCATATGACCCATTGTTATGAGTAGCGTACTCATACAACATTGCTTTTGACAATCTTCAAAATTTGAACAAAAATTAAGTTGCTCGAAAATAGGTCGGGTTTAGACTCAAATGTGTGGAAATACATATATAATCACGTGTACAAAATAAAAACTCGATTAAAGATGATGAAATTTTTGCAAAAAAAATTCATATGACCCATTGTTATGAGTAGCGTACTCATACAACATTGCTTTTGACAATCTTCAAAAATTGAACAAAAATTAAGTTGCTCCAAAATCGGTCGGGTTTAGACTCAAATGTGTGGAAATAAATATATAATCACGTGTACAAAATAAAAATTCCATTAAAGATGATCAAATTTTCCCAAAAAAAGTCATATGACCCATGGTTATGAGTAGCGTACTCATACAACATTGCTTTTGACAATCTTCAAAATTTGAACAAAAATTAAGTTGCTCCAAAATCGGTCGGGTTTAGACTGAAATGTGTGGAAATACATATATAATCACTTGTCCAAAGTAAAAACTCGATTAAAGTTGATGAAATTTTTGCAAAGAAAATCCATATGACCCATTGTTATGAGTAGCGTACTTATACAACATTGCTTTTGACAATCTTCAAAATTTGAACAAAAATTAAGTTGCTCCAAAATCGGTCGTGTTTAGACTCAAATGTGTGGAAATACATATATAATCACGTGTTCAAAATAAAAACTCGATTGAAGATGATGAAATTTTTGCAAAAAAAATCCATATGACCCATTGTTATGGGTAGCGTACTCATACAACATTGCTTTTGACAATCTTCAAAATTTGAACAAAAATTAAGTTGCTCCCAAATCGGTCGGGTTTAGACTCAAATGTGTGGAAATACATATATAATCTCGTGTACAAAATAAAAACTCGATTAAAGATGATGAAATTTTTGCAAAAAAAATTCATATGACGCATTGTTATGAGTAGCGTACTCATACCACATTGCTTTTGACAATCTTCAAAATTTTAACAAAAATTAAGTTGCTCCAAAATCGGTCGGGCTTAGACTCAAATGTGTGGAAATACATATATGTATAATCTCGTGTACAAAATAAAAACTCAATTAAAGATGATCAAATTTTTGCAAAAAAAATTCATATGACCCATGGTTATGAGTAGCGTACTCATACAACATTGCTTTTGACAATCTTAAAAATTTGAACAAAAATTAAGTTGCTCCAAAATCGGTCGGGTTTAGACTCAAATGTGTGGAAATACATATAAAATCACTTGTCCAAAATAAAAACTCGATTAAAGTTGATGAAATTTTTGGAAAAAAAAACCATATGACCCATTGTTATGAGTAGCGTACTCATACAACATTGCTTTTGACAATCTTAAAAATTTGAACAAAAATTAAGTTGCTCAAAAATCGGTCGGGGTTAGACTCAAATGTGTGGAAATACATATATAATCACGTGTAAAAAATAAAAACTCGGTTGAAGATGATGAATTTTTTGGAAAAAAAATTCATATGACCCATGGTTATGAGTAGCGTACTCATACAACATTGCTTTTGTCAATCTTAAAAATTTGAACAAAAATTAAGTTGCTCCAAAATCGGTCGGGTTTAGACTCAAATGTGTGGAAATAAATATATAATCACGTGTAAAAAATAAAAACTCGATTGAAGTTGATGAAATTTTTGCAAAAAAAATCCATATGACGCATTGTTATGAGTAGCGTACTCATACAACATTGCTTTTGACAATCTTAAAAATTTGAACAAAAATTAAGTTGCTTCTAAATCGGTAGGGTTTAGACTCAAATGTGTGGAAATAAATATATAATCACGTGTAAAAAATAAAAACTCGATTGAAGATGATTTATTTTTTGAAAAAAAATTCATATGACCCATGGTTATGAGTAGCGTACTCATACAACATTGCTTTTGACAATCTTCAAAATTTGAACAAAAATTAAGTTGCTTCAAAATCGGTCGTGTTGAGACTCATATGTGTGGAAATACATATATAATCACTTGTCCAAAATAAAAACTCGATTAAAGATTTTTGCAAAAAAATTGCATATGACCCATGGTTATGAGTAGCGTACTCATACAACATTGCTTTTGTCAATCTTAAAAATTTGAACAAAAATTAAGTGCTCCAAAATCGGTCGGGTTTAGACTCAAATAAGTGGAAATACATATGTATATAATCACGTGTACAAAATAAAAACTCGATTAAAGATGATGAATTTTTTGCAAAAAAATTCATATGACCCATGGTTATGAGTAGCGTACTCATACAACACTTCTTTTGCCAACCTTAAAAATTTGAACAAAAATTAAGATGCTCCAAAATCGGTCGGGTTTAGACTCAAATGTGTGGAAATACATATATAATCACGTGTAAAAAATAAAAACTCGATTGAAGTTGATGATATGTTTGCAAAAAAAATCCATATGACGCATTGTTATAAGTAGCGTACTCATACAACATTGCTTTTGACAATCTTAAAAATTTGAACAAAAATTAAGTTGCTTCTAAATCGGTCGGGTTTAGACTCAAATGTGTGGAAATACATATATAATCACGTGTAAAAAATAAAAACTCGATTGAAGATGATGAATTTTTTGGAAAAAAAATTCATATGACCCATGGTTATGAGTAGCGTACTCATACAACATTGCTTTTGTCAATCTTAAAAATTTGAACAAAAATTAAGTTGCTCCAAAATCGGTCGGGTTTAGACTCAAATGTGTGGAAATAAATATATAATCACGTGTAACAAATAAAAACTCGATTGAAGTTGATGAAATTTTTGCAAAAAAAATCCATATGACGCATTGTTATGAGTAGCGTACTCATACAACATTGCTTTTGACAATCTTAAAAATTTGAACAAAAATTAAGTTGCTTCTAAATCGGTCGGGTTTAGACTCAAATGTGTGGAAATACATATATAATCACGTGTAAAAAATAAAAACTCGATTGAAGATGATGAATTTTTTGGAAAAAAAATTCATATGACCCATGGTTATGAGTAGCGTACTCATACAACATTGCTTTTGACAATCTTCAAAATTTGAACAAAAATTAAGTTGCTTCAACATCGGTCGTGTTGAGACTCATATGTGTGGAAATACATATATTATCACTTGTCCAAAATAAAAACTCGATTAAAGATTTTTGCAAAAAAAATGCATATGACCCATGGTTACGAGTAGCGTACTCATACAACATTGCTTTTGTCAATCTTAAAAATTTTAACAAAAATTAAGTGCTCCAAAATCTGTCGGGTTTAGACTCAAATAAGTGGAAATACATATGTATATAATCACGTGTACAAAATAAAAACTCGATTAAAGATGATGAATTTTTTGCAAAAAAATTCATATGACCCATGGTTATGAGTAGCGTACTCATACAACACTTCTTTTGCCAACCTTAAAAATTTGAACAAAAATTAAGTTGCTCCAAAATCGGTCGGGTTTAGACTCAAATGTGTGGAAATACATATATAATCACGTGTACAAAATAAAAACTCGATTAAAGATGATGAAATTTTTGCAAAAAATTCATATGACGCATTGTTATGAGTAGCGTACTCATACAACATTGCTTTTGAGAATCTTAAAAATTTGAACAAAAATTAAGTTGCTGCAAAATCGGTGGGGTTTAGACTCAAATGTGTGGAAATACATATATAATCACTTGTCCAAAATAAAAACTCGATTAAAGTTGATGAAATTTTTGCAAAAAAAATCCATATGACCCATTGCTATGAGTAGCGTACTCATACAACATTGCTTTTGACAATCTTAAAAATTTGAACAAAAATTAGGTTGCTCCAAATTCGGTGGGGTTTAGACTCAAATGTGTGGAAATACATATACAATCACGTGTACAAAATAAAAACTCGATTCAAGATGATGAAATTTTTGCAAAAAAATTCATATTATGAGTAGCGTACTCATACAACATTGCTTTTGACAATCTTAAAAATTTGAACAAAAATTAAGTTGCTCCAAAATCGGTCGGGTTTAGACTCAAATGTGTGAAAATACATACATATATAATCACGTGTACAAAATAAAAACTCGATTAAAGATGATGAAATTTTTGCAAAAAAATTCATATGACCCATGGTTATGAGTAGCGTACTCATACAACATTGCTTTTGACAATCTTCAAAATTTGAACAAAAATTAAGTTGCTTCAAAATCGGTCGTGTTGAGACTCATATGTGTGGAAATACATATATAATCACTTGTCGAAAATAAAAACTCGATTAAAGATTTTTGCAAAAAAAATGCATATGACCCATGGTTATGAGTAGCGTACTCATACAACATTGCTTTTGACAATCTTCAAAATTTGAACAAAAATTAAGTTGCTCCAAAATCGGTCGGGTTTAGACTCAAATGTGTGGAAATACATATATAATCAGGTGTACAAAATAAAAACTCGATTAAAGATGATGAAATTTTTGCAAAAAAAATTCATATGACGCATTGTTATGAGTAGCGTACTCATACAACATTGCTTTTGTCAATCTTAAAAATTTGAACAAAAATTAAGTTGCTCCAAAATCGGTAGGGTTTAGACTCAAATGTGTGGAAATACATAGATATATAATCACGTGTACAAAATAAAATCTCGATTAAAGATGATGAAAGTTTTGCAAAAAAAATTCATATGACCCATGCTTTTTACAATCTTCAAAATTTGAAAAAAAATTAGGTTGCTCCAAAATCGGTCGTGTTTAGACTCAAATGTGTGGAAATACATATATAATCACGTGTAAAAAATAAAAACTCGATTGAAGTTGATGAAATTTTTGCAAAAAAAATCCATATGACTCATTGTTATGAGTAGCGTACTCATACAACATTGCTTTTGACAATCTTAAAAATTTGAACAAAAATTAAGTTGCTTCTAAATCGGTCGGGTTTAGACTCAAATGTGAAGATGATGAATTTTTTGGAAAAAAAAATCATATGACCCATGGTTATGAGTAGCGTACTCATACAACATTGCTTTTGTCAATCTTAAAAATTTGAACAAAAATTAAGTTGCACCAAAATCGGTCGGGTTTAGACTCAAATGTGTGGAAATAAATATATAATCACGTGTAAAAAATAAAAACTCGATTGAAGTTGATGAAATTTTTGCAAAAAAAATGCATATGACGCATTGTTATGAGTAGCGTACTCATACAACATTGCTTTTGACAATCTTCAAAATTTGAACAAAAATTAAGTTGCTTCTAAATCGGTCGGGTTTAGACTCAAATGTGTGGAAATACATATATAATCACGTGTAAAAAATAAAAACTCGATTAAAGATAATGAATTTTTTGCAAAAAAATTCATATGACCCATGGTTATGAGTAGCGTACTCATACAACACTTCTTTTGCCAACCTTAAAAATTTTAACAAAAATTAAGTTGCTCCAAAAATCGGTGGGGTTTAGACTCAAATGTGTGGAAATACATATATAATCACGTGTACAAAATAAAAACTCGATTAAAGATGATGAAATTTTTGCAAAAAATTCAAATGACGCATTGTTATGAGTAGCGTACTCATACAACATTGCTTTTGAGAATCTTAAAAATTTGAACAAAAAAAATGTGTGGAAATACATATATAATCACTTGTCCAAAATAAAAACTCGATAAAAGTTGATGAAATTTTTGCAAAAAAAATCCATATGACCCATTGCTATGAGTAGCGTACTCATACAACATTGCTTTTGACAATCTTAAAAATTTGAACAAAAATTAGGTTGCTCCAAAATCGGTGGGGTTTAGACTCAAATGTGTGGAAATACATATACAATCACGTGTACAAAATAAAAACTCGATTCAAGATGATGAAATTTTTGCAAAAAAATTCATATTATGAGTAGCGTACTCATACAACATTGCTTTTGACAATCTTAAAAATTTGAACAAAAATTAAGTTGCTCCAAAATCGGTCGGGTTTAGACTGAAATGTGTGAAAATACATACATATATAATCACGTGTACAAAATAAAAACTCGATTAAAGATGATGAAATTTTTGCAAAAAAATTCATATGACCCATGGTTATGAGTAGCGTACTCATACAACATTGCTTTTGACAATCTTAAAAATTTGAACCAAAATTAAGTTGCTTCAAAATCGGTCGTGTTGAGACTCATATGTGTGGAAATACATATATAATCACTTGTCGAAAATAAAAACTCGATTAAAGATTTTTGCAAAAAAAATGCATATGACCCATGGTTATGAGTAGCGTATTCATACAACATTGCTTTTGACAATCTTCAAAATTTGAACAAAAATTAAGTTGCTCCAAAATCGGTCGGGTTTAGACTCAAATGTGTGGAAATACATATATAATCACGTGTACAAAATAAAAACTCGATTAAAGATGATGAAATTTTTGCAAAAAAAATTCATATGACGCATTGTTATGAGTAGCGTACTCATACAACATTGCTTTTGTCAATCTTAAAAATTTGAACAAAAATTAAGTTGCTCCAAAATCGGTAGGGTTTAGACTCAAATGTGTGGAAATACATAGATATATAATCACGTGTACATAATAAAATCTCGATTAAAGATGATGAAAGTTTTGCAAAAAAAATGCATATGACCCATGGTTATGAGTAGCGTACTCATACAACATTGCTTTTGACAATCTTAAAAATTTGAACAAAAATTAAGTTGCTTCTAAATCGTACTCATTCAACATTGCTTTTGAGAATCTTAAAAATTTGAACAAAAATTAAGTTGCTGCAAAATCGGTGGGGTTTAGACTCAAATGTGTGGAAATACATATATAATCACTTGTCCAAAATAAAAACTCGATTAAAGTTGATGAAATTTTTGCAAAAAAAGTCCATATGACCCATTGCTATGAGTAGCGTACTCATACAACATTGCTTTTGACAATCTTAAAAATTTGAACAAAAATTAGGTTGCTCCAAAATCGGTGGGGTTTAGACTCAAATGTGTGGAAATACATATACAATCACGTGTACAAAATAAAAACTCGATTCAAGATGATGAAATTTTTGCAAAAAAATTCATATTATGAGTAGCGTACTCATACAACATTGCTTTTGACAATCTTAAAAATTTGAACAAAAATTAAGTTGCTCCAAAATCGGTCGGGTTTAGACTCAAATGTGTGAAAATACATACATATATAATCACGTGTACAAAATAAAAACTCGATTAAAGATGATGAAATTTTTGCAAAAAAATTCATATGACCCATGGTTATGAGTAGCGTACTCATACAACATTGCTTTTGACAATCTTCAAAATTTGAACAAAAATTAAGTTGCTTCAAAATCGGTCGTGTTGAGACTCATATGTGTGGAAATACATATATAATCACTTGTCGAAAATAAAAACTCGATTAAAGATTTTTGCAAAAAAAATGCATATGACCCATGGTTATGAGTAGCGTACTCATACAACATTGCTTTTGACAATCTTCAAAATTTGAACAAAAATTAAGTTGCTCCAAAATCGGTCGGGTTTAGACTCAAATGTGTGGAAATACATATATAATCACGTGTACAAAATAAAAACTCGATTAAAGATGATGAAATTTTTGCAAAAAAAATTCATATGACGCATTGTTATGAGTAGCGTACTCATACAACATTGCTTTTGTCAATCTTAAAAATTTGAACAAAAATTAAGTTGCTCCAAAATCGGTAGGGTTTAGACTCAAATGTGTGGAAATACATAGATATATAATCACGTGTACAAAATAAAATCTCGATTAAAGATGATGAAAGTTTTGCAAAAAAAATGCATATGACCCATGGTTATGAGTAGCGTACTCATACAACATTGCTTTTTACAATCTTCAAAATTTGAAAAAAAATTAGGTTGCTCCAAAAGCGGTCGTGTTTAGACTCAAATGTGTGGAAATGCATATATAATCACGTGTAAAAAATAAAAACTCGATTGAAGTTGATGAAATTTTTGCAAAAAAAATCCATATGACTCATTGTTATGAGTAGCGTACTCATACAACATTGCTTTTGCTAATCTTCAAAATTTGAACAAAAATTAAGTTGCTTCTAAATCGGTCGGGTTTAGACTCAAATGTGTGGAAATACATATATAATCACGTGTAAAAAATAAAAACTCGATTGAAGATGATGAATTTTTTGGAAAAAAAATTCATATGACCCATGGTTATGAGTAGCGTACTCATACAACATTGCTTTTGTCAATCTTAAAAATTTGAACAAAAATTAAGTTGCTCCAAAATCGGTCGGGTTTAGACTCAAATGTGTGGAAATAAATATACAATCACGTGTAAAAAATAAAAACTCGATTGAAGTTGATGAAATTTTTGCAAAAAAAATCCATAACATAACATTGCTTTTGACAATCTTAAAAATTTTAACAAAAATTAAGTTGCTTCTAAATCGGTCGGGTTTAGACTCAAATGTGTGGAAATACATATATAATCACGTGTAAAAAATAAAAACTCGATTAAAGATAATGAATTTTTTGCAAAAAAATTCATATGACCCATGGTTATGAGTAGCGTACTCATACAACACTTCTTTTGCCAACCTTAAAAATTTGAACAAAAATTAAGTTGCTCCAAAATCGGTCGGGTTTAGACTCAAATGTGTGGAAATACATATATAATCACGTGTACAAAATAAAAACTCGATTAAAGATGATGAAATTTTTGCAAAAAATTCATATGACGCATTGTTATGAGTAGCGTACTCATACAACATTGCTTTTGAGAATCTTAAAAATTTGAACAAAAATTAAGTTGCTGCAAAATCGGTGGGGTTTAGACTCAAATGTGTGGAAATACATATATAATCACTTGTCCAAAATAAAAACTCAATTAAAGTTGATGAAATTTTTGCAAAAAAAATCCATATGACCCATTGCTATGAGTAGCGTACTCATACAACCTTGCTTTTGACAATCTTAAAAATTTGAACAAAAATTAGGTTGCTCCAAAATCGGTGGGGTTTAGACTCAAATGTGTGGAAATACATATACAAACACGTGTACAAAATAAAAACTCGATTCAAGATGATGAAATTTTTGCAAAAAAATTCATATTATGAGTAGCGTACTCATACAACATTGCTTTTGACAATCTTAAAAATTTGAACAAAAATTAAGTTGCTCCAAAATCGGTCGGGTTTAGACTCAAATGTGTGAAAATACATACATATATATTCACGTGTACAAAATAAAAACTCGATTAAAGAAGATGAAATTTTTGCAAAAATTTGAACAAAAATTAAGTTGCTTCAAAATCGGTCGTGTTGAGACTCATATGTGTGGAAATACATATATAATCACTTGTCGAAAATAAAAACTCGATTAAAGATTTTTGCAAAAAAAATGCATATGACCCAGGTTATGAGTAGCGTACTCATACAACATTGCTTATGAGTAGCGTACTCATACAACATTGCTTTTGACAATCTTCAAAATTTGAACAAAAATTAAGTTGCTCCAAAATCGGTCGGGTTTAGACTCAAATGTGTGGAAATACATATATAATCACGTGTACAAAATAAAAACTCGATTAAAGATGATGAAATTTTTGCAAAAAAAATTCATATGACGCATTGTTATGAGTAGCGTACTCATACAACATTGCTTTTGTCAATCTTAAAAATTTGAACAAAAATTAAGTTGCTCCAAAATCGGTAGGGTTTAGACTCAAATGTGTGGAAATACATATATAATCACGTGTAAAAAATAAAAACTCGATTGAAGTTGATGAAATTTTTGCAAAAAAAATCCATATGACTCATTGTTATGAGTAGCGTACTCATACAACATTGCTTTTGACAATCTTAAAAATTTGAACGAAAATTAAGTTGCTTCTAAATCGGTCGGGTTTAGACTCAAATGTGTGGAAATACATATATAATCACGTGTAAAAAATAAAAACTCGATTGAAGATGATGAATTTTTTGGAAAAAAAATTCATATGACCCATGGTTATGAGTAGCGTACTCATACAACATTGCTTTTGACAATCTTCAAAATTTGAACGAAAATTAAGTTGCTTCAAAATCGGTCGTGTTGAGACTCATATGTGTGGAAATACATATATAATCACTTGTCGAAAATAAAAACTCGATTAAAGATTTTTGCAAAAAAAATGCATATGACCCATGGTTATGAGTAGCGTACTCATACAACATTGCTTTTGACAATCTTCAAAATTTGAACAAAACTTAAGTTGCTCCAAAATCGGTCGGGTGTAGACTCAAATGTGTGGAAATACATATATAATCACGTGTACAAAATAAAATCTCGATTAAAGATGATGAAAGTTTTGCAAAAAAAATGCATATGACCCATGGTTATGAGTAGCGTACTCATACAACATTGCTTTTTACAATCTTCAAAATTTTAAAAAAATTAGGTTGCTCCAAAATCGGTCGTGTTTAGACTCAAATGTGTGGAAATACATATATAATCACGTGTAAAAAATAAAAACTCGATTGAAGTTGATGAAATTTTTGCAAAAAAAATCCATATGACTCATTGTTATGAGTAGCGTACTCATACAACATTGCTTTTGACAATCTTAAAAATTTGAACAAAAATTAAGTTGCTCCAAAATCGGTCGTGTTGAGACTCATATGTGTGGAAATACATATATAATCACTTGTCGAAAATAAAAACTCGATTAAAGATTTTTGCAAAAAAAATGCATATGACCCATGGTTATGAGTAGCGTACTCATACAACATTGCTTTTGACAATCTTCAAAATTTGAACAAAACTTAAGTTGCTCCAAAATCGGTCGGGTGTAGACTCAAATGTGTGGAAATACATATATAATCACGTGTACAAAATAAAATCTCGATTAAAGATGATGAAAGTTTTGCAAAAAAAATGCATATGACCCATGGTTATGAGTAGCGTACTCATACAACATTGCTTTTGTCAATCTTAAAAATTTGAACAAAAATTAAGTTGCTCCAAAATCGGTCGTGTTGAGACTCATATGTGTGGAAATACATATATAATCACTTGTCGAAAATAAAAACTCGATTAAAGATTTTTGCAAAAAAAATGCATATGACCCATGGTTATGAGTAGCGTACTCATACAACATTGCTTTTGACAATCTTCAAAATTTGAACAAAAATTAAGTTGCTCCAAAATCGGTCGGGTTTAGACTCAAATGTGTGGAAATACATATATAATCACGTGTACAAAATAAAAACTCGATTAAAGATGATGAAATTTTTGCAAAAAAAATTCATATGACGCATTGTTATGAGTAGCGTACTCATACAACATTGCTTTTGTCAATCTTAAAAATTTGAACAAAAATTAAGTTGCTCCAAAATCGGTAGGGTTTAGACTCAAATGTGTGGAAATACATATATAATCACGTGTAAAAAATAAAAACTCGATTGAAGTTGATGAAATTTTTGCAAAAAAAATCCATATGACTCATTGTTATGAGTAGCGTACTCATACAACATTGCTTTTGACAATCTTAAAAATTTGAACGAAAATTAAGTTGCTTCTAAATCGGTCGGGTTTAGACTCAAATGTGTGGAAATACATATATAATCACGTGTAAAAAATAAAAACTCGATTGAAGATGATGAATTTTTTGGAAAAAAAATTCATATGACCCATGGTTATGAGTAGCGTACTCATACAACATTGCTTTTGACAATCTTCAAAATTTGAACGAAAATTAAGTTGCTTCAAAATCGGTCGTGTTGAGACTCATATGTGTGGAAATACATATATAATCACTTGTCGAAAATAAAAACTCGATTAAAGATTTTTGCAAAAAAAATGCATATGACCCATGGTTATGAGTAGCGTACTCATACAACATTGCTTTTGACAATCTTCAAAATTTGAACAAAACTTAAGTTGCTCCAAAATCGGTCGGGTGTAGACTCAAATGTGTGGAAATACATATATAATCACGTGTACAAAATAAAATCTCGATTAAAGATGATGAAAGTTTTGCAAAAAAAATGCATATGACCCATGGTTGTGAGTAGCGTACTCATACAACATTGCTTTTTACAATCTTCAAAATTTGAAAAAAATTAGGTTGCTCCAAAATCGGTCGTGTTTAGACTCAAATGTGTGGAAATACATATATAATCACGTGTAAAAAATGAAAACTCGATTGAAGTTGATGAAATTTTTGCAAAAAAAATCCATATGACTTATTGTTATGAGTAGCGTACTCATACAACATTGCTTTTGACAATCTTAAAAATTTGAACAAAAATTAAGTTGCTCCAAAATCGGTCGGGTTTAGACTCAAATGTGTGAAAATACATACATATATATTCACGTGTACAAAATAAAAACTCGATTAAAGATGATGAAATTTTTGCAAAAATTTGAACACAAATTAAGTTGCTTCAAAATCGGTCGTGTTGAGACTCATATGTGTGGAAATACATATATAATCACTTGTCGAAAATAAAAACTCGATTAAAGATTTTTGCAAAAAAATGCATATGACCCAGGTTATGAGTAGCGTACTCATACAACATTGCTTATGAGTAGCGTACTCATACAACATTGCTTTTGACAATCTTCAAAATTTGAACAAAAATTAAGTTGCTCCAAAATCGGTCGGGTTTAGACTCAAATGTGTGGAAATACATATATAATCACGTGTACAAAATAAAAACTCGATTAAAGATGATGAAATTTTTGCAAAAAAAATTCATATGACGCATTGTTATGAGTAGCGTACTCATACAACATTGCTTTTGTCAATCTTAAAAATTTGAACAAAAATTAAGTTGCTCCAAAATCGGTAGGGTTTAGACTCAAATGTGTGGAAATACATATATAATCACGTGTAAAAAATAAAAACTCGATTGAAGTTGATGAAATTTTTGCAAAAAAAATCCATATGACTCATTGTTATGAGTAGCGTACTTATACAACATTGCTTTTGACAATCTTAAAAATTTGAACGAAAATTAAGTTGCTTCTAAATCGGTCGGGTTTAGACTCAAATGTGTGGAAATACATATATAATCACGTGTAAAAAATAAAAACTCGATTGAAGATGATGAATTTTTTGGAAAAAAAATTCATATGACCCATGGTTATGAGTAGCGTACTCATACAACATTGCTTTTGACAATCTTCAAAATTTGAACGAAAATTAAGTTGCTTCAAAATCGGTCGTGTTGAGACTCATATGTGTGGAAATACATATATAATCACTTCTCGAAAATAAAAACTCGATTAAAGATTTTTGCAAAAAAAATGCATATGACCCATGGTTATGAGTAGCGTACTCATACAACATTGCTTTTGACAATCTTCAAAATTTGAACAAAACTTAAGTTGCTCCAAAATCGGTCGGGTTTAGACTCAAATGTGTGGAAATACATATATAATCACGTGTACAAAATAAAATCTCGATTAAAGATGATGAAAGTTTTGCAAAAAAAATGCATATGACCCATGGTTATGAGTAGCGTACTCATACAACATTGCTTTTTACAATCTTCAAAATTTGAAAAAAATTAGGTTGCTCCAAAATCGGTCGTGTTTAGACTCAAATGTGTGGAAATACATATATAATCACGTGTAAAAAATAAAAACTCGATTGAAGTTGATGAAATTTTTGCAAAAAAAATCCATATGACTCATTGTTATGTGTAGCGTACTCATACAACATTGCTTTTGACAATCTTAAAAATTTGAACGAAAATTAAGTTGCTTCTAAATCGGTCGGGTTTAGACTCAAATGTGTGGAAATACATATATAATCACGTGTAAAAAATAAAAACTCGATTGAAGATGATGAATTTTTTGGAAAAAAAATTCATATGACCCATGGTTATGAGTAGCGTACTCATACAACATTGCTTTTGACAATCTTCAAAATTTGAACAAAAATTAAGTTGCTTCAAAATCGGTCGTGTTGAGACTCATATGTGTGGAAATACATATATAATCACTTGTCCAAAATAAAAACTCGATTAAAGATTTTTGCAAAAAAAATGCATATCACCCA
Source organism: Philophylla caesio (assembly GCA_963971545.1). Lineage (NCBI taxonomy): Eukaryota > Metazoa > Arthropoda > Insecta > Diptera > Tephritidae > Philophylla > Philophylla caesio. The sequence continues at coordinate 84,242,438 of OZ020607.1, forward strand.
TGGTTATGAGTAGCGTACTCATACAACATTGCTTTTGTCAATCTTAAAAATTTGAACAAAAATTAAGTGCTCCAAAATCGGTCGGGTTTAGACTCAAATAAGTGGAAATACATATGTATATAATCACGTGTACAAAATAAAAACTCGATTAAAGATGATGAATTTTTTGAAAAAAAATTCATATGACCCATGGTTATGAGTAGCGTACTCATACAACACTTCTTTTGCCAACCTTAAAAATTTGAACAAAAATTAAGTTGCTTCAAAATCGGTCGGGTTTAGACTCAAATGTGTGGAAATACATATATAATCACGTGTACAAAATAAAAACTCGATTAAAGATGATGAAATTTTTGCAAAAAATTCATATGACGCATTGTTATGAGTAGCGTACTCATACAACATTGCTTTTGACAATCTTAAAAATTTGAACAAAAATTAAGTTGCTCCAAAATCGGTCGGGTTTAGACTCAAATGTGTGAAAATACATACATATATATTCACGTGTACAAAATAAAAACTCGATTAAAGATGATGAAATTTTTGCAAAAAAAATTCATATGACCCATGGTTATGAGCAGCGTACTCATACAACACTTCTTTTGCCAACCTTAAAAATTTGAACAAAAATTAAGTTGCTTCAAAATCGGTCGGGTTTAGACTCAAATGTGTGGAAATACATATATAATCACGTGTAAAAAATAAAAACTCGATTGAAGATGATGAATTTTTTGGAAAAAAAATTCATATGACCCATGGTTATGAGTAGCGTACTCATACAACATTGCTTTTGTCAATCTTAAAAATTTGAACAAAAATTAAGTTGCTCCAAAATCGGTCGGGTTTAGACTCAAATGTGTGGAAATAAATATATAATCACGTGTAAAAAATAAAAACTCGATTGAAGTTGATGAAATTTTTGCAAAAAAAATCCATATGACGCATTGTTATGAGTAGCGTACTCATACAACATTGCTTTTGACAATCTTAAAAATTTGAACAAAAATTAAGTTGCTTCTAAATCGGTCGGGTTTAGACTCAAATGTGTGGAAATACATACATATATAATCACGTGTAAAAAATAAAAACTCGATTGAAGATGATGAATTTTTTGGAAAAAAAATTCATATGACCCATGGTTATGAGTAGCGTACTCATACAACATTGCTTTTGACAATCTTCAAAATTTGAACAAAAATTAAGTTGCTTCAAAATCGGTCGTGTTGAGACTCATATGTGTGGAAATACATATATAATCACTTGTCGAAAATAAAAACTCGATTAAAGATTTTTGCAAAAAAAATGCATATGACCCATGGTTATGAGTAGCGTACTCATACAACACTTCTTTTGCCAACCTTAAAAATTTGAACAAAAATTAAGTTGCTTCAAAATCGGTCGGGTTTAGACTCAAATGTGTGGAAATACATATATAATCACGTGTACAAAATAAAAACTCGATTAAAGATGATGAAATTTTTGCAAAAAATTCATATGACGCATTGTTATGAGTAGCGTACTCATACAACATTGCTTTTGACAATCTTAAAAATTTGAACAAAAATTAAGTTGCTCCAAAATCGGTCGGGTTTAGACTCAAATGTGTGAAAATACATACATATATATTCACGTGTACAAAATAAAAACTCGATTAAAGATGATGAAATTTTTGCAAAAAAAATTCATATGACCCATGGTTATGAGTAGCGTACTCATACAACACTTCTTTTGCCAACCTTAAAAATTTGAACAAAAATTAAGTTGCTTCAAAATCGGTCGGGTTTAGACTCAAATGTGTGGAAATACATATATAATCACGTGTAAAAAATAAAAACTCGATTGAAGATGATGAATTTTTTGGAAAAAAAATTCATATGACCCATGGTTATGAGTAGCGTACTCATACAACATTGCTTTTGTCAATCTTAAAAATTTGAACAAAAATTAAGTTGCTCCAAAATCGGTCGGGTTTAGACTCAAATGTGTGGAAATACATATATAATCACGTGTACAAAATAAAAACTCGATTAAAGATGATGAAATTTTTGCAAAAAATTCATATGACGCATTGTTATGAGTAGCGTACTCATACAACATTGCTTTTGAGAATCTTAAAAATTTGAACAAAAATTAAGTTGCTCCAAAATCGGTCGGGTTTAGACTCAAATGTGTGGAAATACATATATAATCACGTGTACAAAATAAAAACTCGATTAAAGATGATGAAATTTTTGCAAAAAATTCATATGACGCATTGTTATGAGTAGCGTACTCATACAACATTGCTTTTGTCAATCTTAAAAATTTGAACAAAAATTAAGTTGCTCCAAAATCGGTCGGGTTTAGACTCAAATGTGTGGAAATAAATATATAATCACGTGTAAAAAATAAAAACTCGATTGAAGTTGATGAAATTTTTGCAAAAAAAATCCATATGACGCATTGTTATGAGTAGCGTACTCATACAACATTGCTTTTGACAATCTTAAAAATTTGAACAAAAATTAAGTTGCTTCTAAATCGGTCGGGTTTAGACTCAAATGTGTGGAAATACATACATATATAATCACGTGTAAAAAATAAAAACTCGATTGAAGATGATGAATTTTTTGGAAAAAAAATTCATATGACCCATGGTTATGAGTAGCGTACTCATACAACATTGCTTTTGACAATCTTCAAAATTTGAACAAAAATTAAGTTGCTTCAAAATCGGTCGTGTTGAGACTCATATGTGTGGAAATACATATATAATCACTTGTCGAAAATAAAAACTCGATTAAAGATTTTTGCAAAAAAAATGCATATGACCCATGGTTATGAGTAGCGTACTCATACAACACTTCTTTTGCCAACCTTAAAAATTTGAACAAAAATTAAGTTGCTTCAAAATCGGTCGGGTTTAGACTCAAATGTGTGGAAATAAATATATAATCACGTGTAAAAAATAAAAACTCGATTGAAGTTGATGAAATTTTTGCAAAAAAAATCCATATGACGCATTGTTATGAGTAGCGTACTCATACAACATTGCTTTTGACAATCTTAAAAATTTGAACAAAAATTAAGTTGCTTCTAAATCGGTCGGGTTTAGACTCAAATGTGTGGAAATACATACATATATAATCACGTGTAAAAAATAAAAACTCGATTGAAGATGATGAATTTTTTGGAAAAAAAATTCATATGACCCATGGTTATGAGTAGCGTACTCATACAACATTGCTTTTGACAATCTTCAAAATTTGAACAAAAATTAAGTTGCTTCAAAATCGGTCGTGTTGAGACTCATATGTGTGGAAATACATATATAATCACTTGTCCAAAATAAAAACTCGATTAAAGATTTTTGCAAAAAAAATGCATATCACCCATGGTTATGAGTAGCGTACTCATACAACATTGCTTTTGTCAATCTTAAAAATTTGAACAAAAATTAAGTGCTCCAAAATCGGTCGGGTTTAGACTCAAATAAGTGGAAATACATATGTATATAATCACGTGTACAAAATAAAAACTCGATTAAAGATGATGAATTTTTTGAAAAAAAATTCATATGACCCATTGTTATGAGTAGCGTACTCATACAACACTTCTTTTGCCAACCTTAAAAATTTGAACAAAAATTAAGTTGCTTCAAAATCGGTCGGGTTTAGACTCAAATGTGTGGAAATACATATATAATCACGTGTACAAAATAAAAACTCGATTAAAGATGATGAAATTTTTGCAAAAAATTCATATGACGCATTGTTATGAGTAGCGTACTCATACAACATTGCTTTTGACAATCTTAAAAATTTGAACAAAAATTAAGTTGCTCCAAAATCGGTCGGGTTTAGACTCAAATGTGTGAAAATACATACATATATATTCACGTGTACAAAATAAAAACTCGATTAAAGATGATGAAATTTTTGCAAAAAAAATTCATATGACCCATGGTTATGAGTAGCGTACTCATACAACACTTCTTTTGCCAACCTTAAAAATTTGAACAAAAATTAAGTTGCTTCAAAATCGGTCGGGTTTAGACTCAAATGTGTGGAAATACATATATAATCACGTGTACAAAATAAAAACTCGATTAAAGATGATGAAATTTTTCCAAAAAATTCATATGACGCATTGTTATGAGTAGCGTACTCATACAACATTGCTTTTGACAATCTTAAAAATTTGAACAAAAATTAAGTGCTCCAAAATCGGTCGGGTTTAGACTCAAATAAGTGGAAATACATATGTATATAATCACGTGTACAAAATAAAAACTCGATTAAAGATGATGAATTTTTTGAAAAAAAATTCATATGACCCATGCTTATGAGTAGCGTACTCATACAACACTTCTTTTGCCAACCTTAAAAATTTGAACGAAAATTAAGTTGCTTCAAAATCGGTCGTGTTGAGACTCATATGTGTGGAAATACATATATAATCACTTGTCGAAAATAAAAACTCGATTAAAGATTTTTGCAAAAAAAATGCATATGACCCATGGTTATGAGTAGCGTACTCATACAACATTGCTTTTGACAATCTTCAAAATTTGAACAAAACTTAAGTTGCTCCAAAATCGGTCGGGTTTAGACTCAAATGTGTGGAAATACATATATAATCACGTGTACAAAATAAAATCTCGATTAAAGATGATGAAAGTTTTGCAAAAAAAATGCATATGACCCATGGTTATGAGTAGCGTACTCATACAACATTGCTTTTTACAATCTTCAAAATTTGAAAAAAATTAGGTTGCTCCAAAATCGGTCGTGTTTAGACTCAAATGTGTGGAAATACATATATAATCACGTGTAAAAAATAAAAACTCGATTGAAGTTGATGAAATTTTTGCAAAAAAAATCCATATGACTCATTGTTATGTGTAGCGTACTCATACAACATTGCTTTTGACAATCTTAAAAATTTGAACGAAAATTAAGTTGCTTCTAAATCGGTCGGGTTTAGACTCAAATGTGTGGAAATACATATATAATCACGTGTAAAAAATAAAAACTCGATTGAAGATGATGAATTTTTTGGAAAAAAAATTCATATGACCCATGGTTATGAGTAGCGTACTCATACAACATTGCTTTTGTCAATCTTAAAAATTTGAACAAAAATTAAGTTGCTCCAAAATCGGTCGGGTTTAGACTCAAATGTGTGAAAATACAAACATATATATTCACGTGTACAAAATAAAAACTCGATTAAAGATGATGAAATTTTTGCAAAAATTTGAACAAAAATTAAGTTGCTTCGAAATCGGTCGTGTTGAGACTCATATGTGTGGAAATACATATATAATCACTTGTCGAAAATAAAAACTCGATTAAAGATTTTTGCAAAAAAAATGCATATGACCCATGGTTATGAGTAGCGTACTCATACAACATTGCTTTTGACAATCTTCAAAATTTGAGCAAAACTTAAGTTGCTCCAAAATCGGTCGGGTTTAGACTCAAATGTGTGGAAATACATATATAATCACGTGTACAAAATAAAATCTCGATTAAAGATGATGAAAGTTTTGCAAAAAAAATGCATATGACCCATGGTTATGAGTAGCGTACTCATACAACATTGCTTTTTACAATCTTCAAAATTTGAAAAAAATTAGGTTGCTCCAAAATCGGTCGTGTTTAGACTCAAATGTGTGGAAATACATATATAATCACGTGTAAAAAATAAAAACTCGATTGAAGTTGATGAAATTTTTGCAAAAAAAATCCATATGACGCATTGTTATGAGTAGCGTACTCATACAACATTGCTTTTGACAATCTTAAAAATTTGAACAAAAATTAAGTTGCTTCTAAATCGGTCGGGTTTAGACTCAAATAAGTGGAAATACATATGTATATAATCACGTGTACAAAATAAAAACTCGATTAAAGATGATGAATTTTTTGAAAAAAAATTCATATGACCCATTGTTATGAGTAGCGTACTCATACAACACTTCTTTTGCCAACCTTAAAAATTTGAACAAAAATTAAGTTGCTTCAAAATCGGTCGGGTTTAGACTCAAATGTGTGGAAATACATATATAATCACGTGTAAAAAATAAAAACTCGATTGAAGATGATGAATTTTTTGGAAAAAAAATTCATATGACCCATGGTTATGAGTAGCGTACTCATACAACATTGCTTTTGTCAATCTTAAAAATTTGAACAAAAATTAAGTTGCTCCAAAATCGGTCGGGTTTAGACTCAAATGTGTGGAAATAAATATATAATCACGTGTAAAAAATAAAAACTCGATTGAAGTTGATGAAATTTTTGCAAAAAAAATCCATATGACGCATTGTTATGAGTAGCGTACTCATACAACATTGCTTTTGACAATCTTAAAAATTTGAACAAAAATTAAGTTGCTTCTAAATCGGTCGGGTTTAGACTCAAATGTGTGGAAATACATACATATATAATCACGTGTAAAAAATAAAAACTCGATTGAAGATGATGAATTTTTTGGAAAAAAAATTCATATGACCCATGGTTATGAGTAGCGTACTCATACAACATTGCTTTTGACAATCTTCAAAATTTGAACAAAAATTAAGTTGCTTCAAAATCGGTCGTGTTGAGACTCATATGTGTGGAAATACATATATAATCACTTGTCGAAAATAAAAACTCGATTAAAGATTTTTGCAAAAAAAATGCATATGACCCATGGTTATGAGTAGCGTACTCATACAACACTTCTTTTGCCAACCTTAAAAATTTGAACAAAAATTAAGTTGCTTCAAAATCGGTCGGGTTTAGACTCAAATGTGTGGAAATACATATATAATCACGTGTACAAAATAAAAACTCGATTAAAGATGATGAAATTTTTGCAAAAAATTCATATGACGCATTGTTATGAGTAGCGTACTCATACAACATTGCTTTTGACAATCTTAAAAATTTGAACAAAAATTAAGTTGCTCCAAAATCGGTCGGGTTTAGACTCAAATGTGTGAAAATACATACATATATATTCACGTGTACAAAATAAAAACTCGATTAAAGATGATGAAATTTTTGCAAAAAAAATTCATATGACCCATGGTTATGAGTAGCGTACTCATACAACACTTCTTTTGCCAACCTTAAAAATTTGAACAAAAATTAAGTTGCTTCAAAATCGGTCGGGTTTAGACTCAAATGTGTGGAAATACATATATAATCACGTGTAAAAAATAAAAACTCGATTGAAGATGATGAATTTTTTGGAAAAAAAATTCATATGACCCATGGTTATGAGTAGCGTACTCATACAACATTGCTTTTGTCAATCTTAAAAATTTGAACAAAAATTAAGTTGCTCCAAAATCGGTCGGGTTTAGACTCAAATGTGTGGAAATACATATATAATCACGTGTACAAAATAAAAACTCGATTAAAGATGATGAAATTTTTGCAAAAAATTCATATGACGCATTGTTATGAGTAGCGTACTCATACAACATTGCTTTTGAGAATCTTAAAAATTTGAACAAAAATTAAGTTGCTCCAAAATCGGTCGGGTTTAGACTCAAATGTGTGGAAATACATATATAATCACGTGTACAAAATAAAAACTCGATTAAAGATGATGAAATTTTTGCAAAAAATTCATATGACGCATTGTTATGAGTAGCGTACTCATACAACATTGCTTTTGTCAATCTTAAAAATTTGAACAAAAATTAAGTTGCTCCAAAATCGGTCGGGTTTAGACTCAAATGTGTGGAAATAAATATATAATCACGTGTAAAAAATAAAAACTCGATTGAAGTTGATGAAATTTTTGCAAAAAAAATCCATATAACGCATTGTTATGAGTAGCGTACTCATACAACATTGCTTTTGACAATCTTAAAAATTTGAACAAAAATTAAGTTGCTTCTAAATCGGTCGGGTTTAGACTCAAATGTGTGGAAATACATACATATATAATCACGTGTAAAAAATAAAAACTCGATTGAAGATGATGAATTTTTTGGAAAAAAAATTCATATGACCCATGGTTATGAGTAGCGTACTCATACAACATTGCTTTTGACAATCTTCAAAATTTGAACAAAAATTAAGTTGCTTCAAAATCGGTCGTGTTGAGACTCATATGTGTGGAAATACATATATAATCACTTGTCGAAAATAAAAACTCGATTAAAGATTTTTGCAAAAAAAATGCATATGACCCATGGTTATGAGTAGCGTACTCATACAACACTTCTTTTGCCAACCTTAAAAATTTGAACAAAAATTAAGTTGCTTCAAAATCGGTCGGGTTTAGACTCAAATGTGTGGAAATAAATATATAATCACGTGTAAAAAATAAAAACTCGATTGAAGTTGATGAAATTTTTGCAAAAAAAATCCATATGACGCATTGTTATGAGTAGCGTACTCATACAACATTGCTTTTGACAATCTTAAAAATTTGAACAAAAATTAAGTTGCTTCTAAATCGGTCGGGTTTAGACTCAAATGTGTGGAAATACATACATATATAATCACGTGTAAAAAATAAAAACTCGATTGAAGATGATGAATTTTTTGGAAAAAAAATTCATATGACCCATGGTTATGAGTAGCGTACTCATACAACATTGCTTTTGACAATCTTCAAAATTTGAACAAAAATTAAGTTGCTTCAAAATCGGTCGTGTTGAGACTCATATGTGTGGAAATACATATATAATCACTTGTCCAAAATAAAAACTCGATTAAAGATTTTTGCAAAAAAAATGCATATCACCCATGGTTATGAGTAGCGTACTCATACAACATTGCTTTTGTCAATCTTAAAAATTTGAACAAAAATTAAGTGCTCCAAAATCGGTCGGGTTTAGACTCAAATAAGTGGAAATACATATGTATATAATCACGTGTACAAAATAAAAACTCGATTAAAGATGATGAATTTTTTGAAAAAAAATTCATATGACCCATTGTTATGAGTAGCGTACTCATACAACACTTCTTTTGCCAACCTTAAAAATTTGAACAAAAATTAAGTTGCTTCAAAATCGGTCGGGTTTAGACTCAAATGTGTGGAAATACATATATAATCACGTGTACAAAATAAAAACTCGATTAAAGATGATGAAATTTTTGCAAAAAATTCATATGACGCATTGTTATGAGTAGCGTACTCATACAACATTGCTTTTGACAATCTTAAAAATTTGAACAAAAATTAAGTTGCTCCAAAATCGGTCGGGTTTAGACTCAAATGTGTGAAAATACATACATATATATTCACGTGTACAAAATAAAAACTCGATTAAAGATGATGAAATTTTTGCAAAAAAAATTCATATGACCCATGGTTATGAGTAGCGTACTCATACAACACTTCTTTTGCCAACCTTAAAAATTTGAACAAAAATTAAGTTGCTTCAAAATCGGTCGGGTTTAGACTCAAATGTGTGGAAATACATATATAATCACGTGTACAAAATAAAAACTCGATTAAAGATGATGAAATTTTTCCAAAAAATTCATATGACGCATTGTTATGAGTAGCGTACTCATACAACATTGCTTTTGACAATCTTAAAAATTTGAACAAAAATTAAGTGCTCCAAAATCGGTCGGGTTTAGACTCAAATAAGTGGAAATACATATGTATATAATCACGTGTACAAAATAAAAACTCGATTAAAGATGATGAATTTTTTGAAAAAAAATTCATATGACCCATGCTTATGAGTAGCGTACTCATACAACACTTCTTTTGCCAACCTTAAAAATTTGAACGAAAATTAAGTTGCTTCAAAATCGGTCGTGTTGAGACTCATATGTGTGGAAATACATATATAATCACTTGTCGAAAATAAAAACTCGATTAAAGATTTTTGCAAAAAAAATGCATATGACCCATGGTTATGAGTAGCGTACTCATACAACATTGCTTTTGACAATCTTCAAAATTTGAACAAAACTTAAGTTGCTCCAAAATCGGTCGGGTTTAGACTCAAATGTGTGGAAATACATATATAATCACGTGTACAAAATAAAATCTCGATTAAAGATGATGAAAGTTTTGCAAAAAAAATGCATATGACCCATGGTTATGAGTAGCGTACTCATACAACATTGCTTTTTACAATCTTCAAAATTTGAAAAAAATTAGGTTGCTCCAAAATCGGTCGTGTTTAGACTCAAATGTGTGGAAATACATATATAATCACGTGTAAAAAATAAAAACTCGATTGAAGTTGATGAAATTTTTGCAAAAAAAATCCATATGACTCATTGTTATGTGTAGCGTACTCATACAACATTGCTTTTGACAATCTTAAAAATTTGAACGAAAATTAAGTTGCTTCTAAATCGGTCGGGTTTAGACTCAAATGTGTGGAAATACATATATAATCACGTGTAAAAAATAAAAACTCGATTGAAGATGATGAATTTTTTGGAAAAAAAATTCATATGACCCATGGTTATGAGTAGCGTACTCATACAACATTGCTTTTGTCAATCTTAAAAATTTGAACAAAAATTAAGTTGCTCCAAAATCGGTCGGGTTTAGACTCAAATGTGTGAAAATACAAACATATATATTCACGTGTACAAAATAAAAACTCGATTAAAGATGATGAAATTTTTGCAAAAATTTGAACAAAAATTAAGTTGCTTCGAAATCGGTCGTGTTGAGACTCATATGTGTGGAAATACATATATAATCACTTGTCGAAAATAAAAACTCGATTAAAGATTTTTGCAAAAAAAATGCATATGACCCATGGTTATGAGTAGCGTACTCATACAACATTGCTTTTGACAATCTTCAAAATTTGAGCAAAACTTAAGTTGCTCCAAAATCGGTCGGGTTTAGACTCAAATGTGTGGAAATACATATATAATCACGTGTACAAAATAAAATCTCGATTAAAGATGATGAAAGTTTTGCAAAAAAAATGCATATGACCCATGGTTATGAGTAGCGTACTCATACAACATTGCTTTTTACAATCTTCAAAATTTGAAAAAAATTAGGTTGCTCCAAAATCGGTCGTGTTTAGACTCAAATGTGTGGAAATACATATATAATCACGTGTAAAAAATAAAAACTCGATTGAAGTTGATGAAATTTTTGCAAAAAAAATCCATATGACGCATTGTTATGAGTAGCGTACTCATACAACATTGCTTTTGACAATCTTAAAAATTTGAACAAAAATTAAGTTGCTTCTAAATCGGTCGGGTTTAGACTCAAATAAGTGGAAATACATATGTATATAATCACGTGTACAAAATAAAAACTCGATTAAAGATGATGAATTTTTTGAAAAAAAATTCATATGACCCATTGTTATGAGTAGCGTACTCATACAACACTTCTTTTGCCAACCTTAAAAATTTGAACAAAAATTAAGTTGCTTCAAAATCGGTCGGGTTTAGACTCAAATGTGTGGAAATACATATATAATCACGTGTACAAAATAAAAACTCGATTAAAGATGATGAAATTTTTGCAAAAAATTCATATGACGCATTGTTATGAGTAGCGTACTCATACAACATTGCTTTTGACAATCTTAAAAATTTGAACAAAAATTAAGTTGCTCCAAAATCGGTCGGGTTTAGACTCAAATGTGTGAAAATACATACATATATATTCACGTGTACAAAATAAAAACTCGATTAAAGATGATGAAATTTTTGCAAAAAAAATTCATATGACCCATGGTTATGAGTAGCGTACTCATACAACACTTCTTTTGCCAACCTTAAAAATTTGAACAAAAATTAAGTTGCTTCAAAATCGGTCGGGTTTAGACTCAAATGTGTGGAAATACATATATAATCACGTGTACAAAATAAAAACTCGATTAAAGATGATGAAATTTTTCCAAAAAATTCATATGACGCATTGTTATGAGTAGCGTACTCATACAACATTGCTTTTGACAATCTTAAAAATTTGAACAAAAATTAAGTTGCTCCAAAATCGGTCGGGTTTAGACTCAAATGTGTGAAAATACATACATATATATTCACGTGTACAAAATAAAAACTCGATTAAAGATGATGAAATTTTTGCAAAAAAAATTCATATGACCCATGGTTATGAGTAGCGTACTCATACAACACTTCTTTTGCCAACCTTAAAAATTTGAACAAAAATTAAGTTGCTTCAAAATCGGTCGTGTTGAGACTCATATGTGTGGAAATACATATATAATCACTTGTCCAAAATAAAAACTCGATTAAAGATTTTTGCAAAAAAAATGCATATCACCCATGGTTATGAGTAGCGTACTCATACAACATTGCTTTTGTCAATCTTAAAAATTTGAACAAAAATTAAGTGCTCCAAAATCGGTCGGGTTTAGACTCAAATAAGTGGAAATACATATGTATATAATCACGTGTACAAAATAAAAACTCGATTAAAGATGATGAATTTTTTGAAAAAAAATTCATATGACCCATTGTTATGAGTAGCGTACTCATACAACACTTCTTTTGCCAACCTTAAAAATTTGAACAAAAATTAAGTTGCTTCAAAATCGGTCGGGTTTAGACTCAAATGTGTGGAAATACATATATAATCACGTGTACAAAATAAAAACTCGATTAAAGATGATGAAATTTTTGCAAAAAATTCATATGACGCATTGTTATGAGTAGCGTACTCATACAACATTGCTTTTGACAATCTTAAAAATTTGAACAAAAATTAAGTTGCTCCAAAATCGGTCGGGTTTAGACTCAAATGTGTGAAAATACATACATATATATTCACGTGTACAAAATAAAAACTCGATTAAAGATGATGAAATTTTTGCAAAAAAAATTCATATGACCCATGGTTATGAGTAGCGTACTCATACAACACTTCTTTTGCCAACCTTAAAAATTTGAACAAAAATTAAGTGCTCCAAAATCGGTCGGGTTTAGACTCAAATAAGTGGAAATACATATGTATATAATCACGTGTACAAAATAAAAACTCGATTAAAGATGATGAATTTTTTGAAAAAAAATTCATATGACCCATGGTTATGAGTAGCGTACTCATACAACACTTCTTTTGCCAACCTTAAAAATTTGAACGAAAATTAAGTTGCTTCAAAATCGGTCGTGTTGAGACTCATATGTGTGGAAATACATATATAATCACTTGTCGAAAATAAAAACTCGATTAAAGATTTTTGCAAAAAAAATGCATATGACCCATGGTTATGAGTAGCGTACTCATACAACATTGCTTTTGACAATCTTCAAAATTTGAACAAAACTTAAGTTGCTCCAAAATCGGTCGGGTTTAGACTCAAATGTGTGGAAATACATATATAATCACGTGTACAAAATAAAATCTCGATTAAAGATGATGAAAGTTTTGCAAAAAAAATGCATATGACCCATGGTTATGAGTAGCGTACTCATACAACATTGCTTTTTACAATCTTCAAAATTTGAAAAAAATTAGGTTGCTCCAAAATCGGTCGTGTTTAGACTCAAATGTGTGGAAATACATATATAATCACGTGTAAAAAATAAAAACTCGATTGAAGTTGATGAAATTTTTGCAAAAAAAATCCATATGACTCATTGTTATGTGTAGCGTACTCATACAACATTGCTTTTGACAATCTTAAAAATTTGAACGAAAATTAAGTTGCTTCTAAATCGGTCGGGTTTAGACTCAAATGTGTGGAAATACATATATAATCACGTGTAAAAAATAAAAACTCGATTGAAGATGATGAATTTTTTGGAAAAAAAATTCATATGACCCATGGTTATGAGTAGCGTACTCATACAACATTGCTTTTGTCAATCTTAAAAATTTGAACAAAAATTAAGTTGCTCCAAAATCGGTCGGGTTTAGACTCAAATGTGTGAAAATACAAACATATATATTCACGTGTACAAAATAAAAACTCGATTAAAGATGATGAAATTTTTGCAAAAATTTGAACAAAAATTAAGTTGCTTCGAAATCGGTCGTGTTGAGACTCATATGTGTGGAAATACATATATAATCACTTGTCGAAAATAAAAACTCGATTAAAGATTTTTGCAAAAAAAATGCATATGACCCATGGTTATGAGTAGCGTACTCATACAACATTGCTTTTGACAATCTTCAAAATTTGAACAAAACTTAAGTTGCTCCAAAATCGGTCGGGTTTAGACTCAAATGTGTGGAAATACATATATAATCACGTGTACAAAATAAAATCTCGATTAAAGATGATGAAAGTTTTGCAAAAAAAATGCATATGACCCATGGTTATGAGTAGCGTACTCATACAACATTGCTTTTTACAATCTTCAAAATTTGAAAAAAATTAGGTTGCTCCAAAATCGGTCGTGTTTAGACTCAAATGTGTGGAAATACATATATAATCACGTGTAAAAAATAAAAACTCGATTGAAGTTGATGAAATTTTTGCAAAAAAAATCCATATGACGCATTGTTATGAGTAGCGTACTCATACAACATTGCTTTTGACAATCTTAAAAATTTGAACAAAAATTAAGTTGCTTCTAAATCGGTCGGGTTTAGACTCAAATAAGTGGAAATACATATGTATATAATCACGTGTACAAAATAAAAACTCGATTAAAGATGATGAATTTTTTGAAAAAAAATTCATATGACCCATTGTTATGAGTAGCGTACTCATACAACACTTCTTTTGCCAACCTTAAAAATTTGAACAAAAATTAAGTTGCTTCAAAATCGGTCGGGTTTAGACTCAAATGTGTGGAAATACATATATAATCACGTGTACAAAATAAAAACTCGATTAAAGATGATGAAATTTTTGCAAAAAATTCATATGACGCATTGTTATGAGTAGCGTACTCATACAACATTGCTTTTGACAATCTTAAAAATTTGAACAAAAATTAAGTTGCTCCAAAATCGGTCGGGTTTAGACTCAAATGTGTGAAAATACATACATATATATTCACGTGTACAAAATAAAAACTCGATTAAAGATGATGAAATTTTTGCAAAAAAAATTCATATGACCCATGGTTATGAGTAGCGTACTCATACAACACTTCTTTTGCCAACCTTAAAAATTTGAACAAAAATTAAGTTGCTTCAAAATCGGTCGGGTTTAGACTCAAATGTGTGGAAATACATATATAATCACGTGTACAAAATAAAAACTCGATTAAAGATGATGAAATTTTTGCAAAAAATTCATATGACGCATTGTTATGAGTAGCGTACTCATACAACATTGCTTTTGACAATCTTAAAAATTTGAACAAAAATTAAGTTGCTCCAAAATCGGTCGGGTTTAGACTCAAATGTGTGAAAATACATACATATATATTCACGTGTACAAAATAAAAACTCGATTAAAGATGATGAAATTTTTGCAAAAAAAATTCATATGACCCATGGTTATGAGTAGCGTACTCATACAACACTTCTTTTGCCAACCTTAAAAATTTGAACAAAAATTAAGTTGCTTCAAAATCGGTCGGGTTTAGACTCAAATGTGTGGAAATACATATATAATCACGTGTAAAAAATAAAAACTCGATTGAAGATGATGAATTTTTTGGAAAAAAAATTCATATGACCCATGGTTATGAGTAGCGTACTCATACAACATTGCTTTTGTCAATCTTAAAAATTTGAACAAAAATTAAGTTGCTCCAAAATCGGTCGGGTTTAGACTCAAATGTGTGGAAATAAATATATAATCACGTGTAAAAAATAAAAACTCGATTGAAGTTGATGAAATTTTTGCAAAAAAAATCCATATGACGCATTGTTATGAGTAGCGTACTCATACAACATTGCTTTTGACAATCTTAAAAATTTGAACAAAAATTAAGTTGCTTCTAGATCGGTCGGGTTTAGACTCAAATGTGTGGAAATAAATATATAATCACGTGTAAAAAATAAAAACTCGATTGAAGTTGATGAAATTTTTGCAAAAAAAATCCATATGACGCATTGTTATGAGTAGCGTACTCATACAACATTGCTTTTGACAATCTTCAAAATTTGAACAAAAATTAAGTTGCTTCAAAATCGGTCGTGTTGAGACTCATATGTGTGGAAATACATATATAATCACTTGTCCAAAATAAAAACTCGATTAAAGATTTTTGCAAAAAAAATGCATATCACCCATGGTTATGAGTAGCGTACTCATACAACATTGCTTTTGTCAATCTTAAAAATTTGAACAAAAATTAAGTGCTCCAAAATCGGTCGTGTTGAGACTCATATGTGTGGAAATACATATATAATCACTTGTCCAAAATAAAAACTCGATTAAAGATTTTTGCAAAAAAAATGCATATCACCCATGGTTATGAGTAGCGTACTCATACAACATTGCTTTTGTCAATCTTAAAAATTTGAACAAAAATTAAGTGCTCCAAAATCGGTCGGGTTTAGACTCAAATAAGTGGAAATACATATGTATATAATCACGTGTACAAAATAAAATCTCGATTAAAGATGATGAAAGTTTTGCAAAAAAAATGCATATGACCCATGGTTATGAGTAGCGTACTCATACAACATTGCTTTTTACAATCTTCAAAATTTGAAAAAAATTAGGTTGCTCCAAAATCGGTCGTGTTTAGACTCAAATGTGTGGAAATACATATATAATCACGTGTAAAAAATAAAAACTCGATTGAAGATGATGAATTTTTTGGAAAAAAAATTCATATGACCCATGGTTATGAGTAGCGTACTCATACAACATTGCTTTTGACAATCTTCAAAATTTGAAAAAAATTAGGTTGCTCCAAAATCGGTCGTGTTTAGACTCAAATGTGTGGAAATACATATATAATCACGTGTAAAAAATAAAAACTCGATTGAAGTTGATGAAATTTTTGCAAAAAAAATCCATATGACTCATTGTTATGTGTAGCGTACTCATACAACATTGCTTTTGACAATCTTAAAAATTTGAACGAAAATTAAGTTGCTTCTAAATCGGTCGGGTTTAGACTCAAATGTGTGGAAATACATATATAATCACGTGTAAAAAATAAAAACTCGATTGAAGATGATGAATTTTTTGGAAAAAAAATTCATATGACCCATGGTTATGAGTAGCGTACTCATACAACATTGCTTTTGACAATCTTCAAAATTTGAACAAAAATTAAGTTGCTTCAAAATCGGTCGTGTTGAGACTCATATGTGTGGAAATACATATATAATCACTTGTCCAAAATAAAAACTCGATTAAAGATTTTTGCAAAAAAAATGCATATCACCCATGGTTATGAGTAGCGTACTCATACAACATTGCTTTTGTCAATCTTAAAAATTTGAACAAAAATTAAGTGCTCCAAAATCGGTCGGGTTTAGACTCAAATAAGTGGAAATACATACATATATAATCACGTGTACAAAATAAAAACTCGATTAAAGATGATGAATTTTTTGAAAAAAAATTCATATGACCCATGGTTATGAGTAGCGTACTCATACAACACTTCTTTTGCCAACCTTAAAAATTTGAACAAAAATTAAGTTGCTTCAAAATCGGTCGGGTTTAGACTCAAATGTGTGGAAATACATATATAATCACGTGTACAAAATAAAAACTCGATTAAAGATGATGAAATTTTTGCAAAAAATTCATATGACGCATTGTTATGAGTAGCGTACTCATACAACATTGCTTTTGACAATCTTAAAAATTTGAACAAAAATTAAGTTGCTCCAAAATCGGTCGGGTTTAGACTCAAATGTGTGAAAATACATACATATATATTCACGTGTACAAAATAAAAACTCGATTAAAGATGATGAAATTTTTGCAAAAAAAATTCATATGACCCATGGTTATGAGTAGCGTACTCATACAACACTTCTTTTGCCAACCTTAAAAATTTGAACAAAAATTAAGTTGCTTCAAAATCGGTCGGGTTTAGACTCAAATGTGTGGAAATACATATATAATCACGTGTACAAAATAAAAACTCGATTAAAGATGATGAAATTTTTCCAAAAAATTCATATGACGCATTGTTATGAGTAGCGTACTCATACAACATTGCTTTTGACAATCTTAAAAATTTGAACAAAAATTAAGTGCTCCAAAATCGGTCGGGTTTAGACTCAAATAAGTGGAAATACATATGTATATAATCACGTGTACAAAATAAAAACTCGATTAAAGATGATGAATTTTTTGAAAAAAAATTCATATGACCCATGGTTATGAGTAGCGTACTCATACAACACTTCTTTTGCCAACCTTAAAAATTTGAACGAAAATTAAGTTGCTTCAAAATCGGTCGTGTTGAGACTCATATGTGTGGAAATACATATATAATCACTTGTCGAAAATAAAAACTCGATTAAAGATTTTTGCAAAAAAAATGCATATGACCCATGGTTATGAGTAGCGTACTCATACAACATTGCTTTTGACAATCTTCAAAATTTGAACAAAACTTAAGTTGCTCCAAAATCGGTCGGGTTTAGACTCAAATGTGTGGAAATACATATATAATCACGTGTACAAAATAAAATCTCGATTAAAGATGATGAAAGTTTTGCAAAAAAAATGCATATGACCCATGGTTATGAGTAGCGTACTCATACAACATTGCTTTTTACAATCTTCAAAATTTGAAAAAAATTAGGTTGCTCCAAAATCGGTCGTGTTTAGACTCAAATGTGTGGAAATACATATATAATCACGTGTAAAAAATAAAAACTCGATTGAAGTTGATGAAATTTTTGCAAAAAAAATCCATATGACTCATTGTTATGTGTAGCGTACTCATACAACATTGCTTTTGACAATCTTAAAAATTTGAACGAAAATTAAGTTGCTTCTAAATCGGTCGGGTTTAGACTCAAATGTGTGGAAATACATATATAATCACGTGTAAAAAATAAAAACTCGATTGAAGATGATGAATTTTTTGGAAAAAAAATTCATATGACCCATGGTTATGAGTAGCGTACTCATACAACATTGCTTTTGACAATCTTCAAAATTTGAACAAAAATTAAGTTGCTTCAAAATCGGTCGTGTTGAGACTCATATGTGTGGAAATACATATATAATCACTTGTCCAAAATAAAAACTCGATTAAAGATTTTTGCAAAAAAAATGCATATCACCCATGGTTATGAGTAGCGTACTCATACAACATTGCTTTTGTCAATCTTAAAAATTTGAACAAAAATTAAGTGCTCCAAAATCGGTCGGGTTTAGACTCAAATAAGTGGAAATACATATGTATATAATCACGTGTACAAAATAAAAACTCGATTAAAGATGATGAATTTTTTGAAAAAAAATTCATATGACCCATGGTTATGAGTAGCGTACTCATACAACACTTCTTTTGCCAACCTTAAAAATTTGAACAAAAATTAAGTTGCTTCAAAATCGGTCGGGTTTAGACTCAAATGTGTGGAAATACATATATAATCACGTGTACAAAATAAAAACTCGATTAAAGATGATGAAATTTTTGCAAAAAATTCATATGACGCATTGTTATGAGTAGCGTACTCATACAACATTGCTTTTGACAATCTTAAAAATTTGAACAAAAATTAAGTTGCTCCAAAATCGGTCGGGTTTAGACTCAAATGTGTGAAAATACATACATATATATTCACGTGTACAAAATAAAAACTCGATTAAAGATGATGAAATTTTTGCAAAAAAAATTCATATGACCCATGGTTATGAGTAGCGTACTCATACAACACTTCTTTTGCCAACCTTAAAAATTTGAACAAAAATTAAGTTGCTTCAAAATCGGTCGGGTTTAGACTCAAATGTGTGGAAATACATATATAATCACGTGTAAAAAATAAAAACTCGATTGAAGATGATGAATTTTTTGGAAAAAAAATTCATATGACCCATGGTTATGAGTAGCGTACTCATACAACATTGCTTTTGTCAATCTTAAAAATTTGAACAAAAATTAAGTTGCTCCAAAATCGGTCGGGTTTAGACTCAAATGTGTGGAAATAAATATATAATCACGTGTAAAAAATAAAAACTCGATTGAAGTTGATGAAATTTTTGCAAAAAAAATCCATATGACGCATTGTTATGAGTAGCGTACTCATACAACATTGCTTTTGACAATCTTAAAAATTTGAACAAAAATTAAGTTGCTTCTAAATCGGTCGGGTTTAGACTCAAATGTGTGGAAATACATACATATATAATCACGTGTAAAAAATAAAAACTCGATTGAAGATGATGAATTTTTTGGAAAAAAAATTCATATGACCCATGGTTATGAGTAGCGTACTCATACAACATTGCTTTTGACAATCTTCAAAATTTGAACAAAAATTAAGTTGCTTCAAAATCGGTCGTGTTGAGACTCATATGTGTGGAAATACATATATAATCACTTGTCGAAAATAAAAACTCGATTAAAGATTTTTGCAAAAAAAATGCATATGACCCATGGTTATGAGTAGCGTACTCATACAACACTTCTTTTGCCAACCTTAAAAATTTGAACAAAAATTAAGTTGCTTCAAAATCGGTCGGGTTTAGACTCAAATGTGTGGAAATAAATATATAATCACGTGTAAAAAATAAAAACTCGATTGAAGTTGATGAAATTTTTGCAAAAAAAATCCATATGACGCATTGTTATGAGTAGCGTACTCATACAACATTGCTTTTGACAATCTTAAAAATTTGAACAAAAATTAAGTTGCTTCTAAATCGGTCGGGTTTAGACTCAAATGTGTGGAAATACATACATATATAATCACGTGTAAAAAATAAAAACTCGATTGAAGATGATGAATTTTTTGGAAAAAAAATTCATATGACCCATGGTTATGAGTAGCGTACTCATACAACATTGCTTTTGACAATCTTCAAAATTTGAACAAAAATTAAGTTGCTTCAAAATCGGTCGTGTTGAGACTCATATGTGTGGAAATACATATATAATCACTTGTCCAAAATAAAAACTCGATTAAAGATTTTTGCAAAAAAAATGCATATCACCCATGGTTATGAGTAGCGTACTCATACAACATTGCTTTTGTCAATCTTAAAAATTTGAACAAAAATTAAGTGCTCCAAAATCGGTCGGGTTTAGACTCAAATAAGTGGAAATACATATGTATATAATCACGTGTACAAAATAAAAACTCGATTAAAGATGATGAATTTTTTGAAAAAAAATTCATATGACCCATTGTTATGAGTAGCGTACTCATACAACACTTCTTTTGCCAACCTTAAAAATTTGAACAAAAATTAAGTTGCTTCAAAATCGGTCGGGTTTAGACTCAAATGTGTGGAAATACATATATAATCACGTGTACAAAATAAAAACTCGATTAAAGATGATGAAATTTTTGCAAAAAATTCATATGACGCATTGTTATGAGTAGCGTACTCATACAACATTGCTTTTGACAATCTTAAAAATTTGAACAAAAATTAAGTTGCTCCAAAATCGGTCGGGTTTAGACTCAAATGTGTGAAAATACATACATATATATTCACGTGTACAAAATAAAAACTCGATTAAAGATGATGAAATTTTTGCAAAAAAAATTCATATGACCCATGGTTATGAGTAGCGTACTCATACAACACTTCTTTTGCCAACCTTAAAAATTTGAACAAAAATTAAGTTGCTTCAAAATCGGTCGGGTTTAGACTCAAATGTGTGGAAATACATATATAATCACGTGTACAAAATAAAAACTCGATTAAAGATGATGAAATTTTTCCAAAAAATTCATATGACGCATTGTTATGAGTAGCGTACTCATACAACATTGCTTTTGACAATCTTAAAAATTTGAACAAAAATTAAGTGCTCCAAAATCGGTCGGGTTTAGACTCAAATAAGTGGAAATACATATGTATATAATCACGTGTACAAAATAAAAACTCGATTAAAGATGATGAATTTTTTGAAAAAAAATTCATATGACCCATGGTTATGAGTAGCGTACTCATACAACACTTCTTTTGCCAACCTTAAAAATTTGAACGAAAATTAAGTTGCTTCAAAATCGGTCGTGTTGAGACTCATATGTGTGGAAATACATATATAATCACTTGTCGAAAATAAAAACTCGATTAAAGATTTTTGCAAAAAAAATGCATATGACCCATGGTTATGAGTAGCGTACTCATACAACATTGCTTTTGACAATCTTCAAAATTTGAACAAAACTTAAGTTGCTCCAAAATCGGTCGGGTTTAGACTCAAATGTGTGGAAATACATATATAATCACGTGTACAAAATAAAATCTCGATTAAAGATGATGAAAGTTTTGCAAAAAAAATGCATATGACCCATGGTTATGAGTAGCGTACTCATACAACATTGCTTTTTACAATCTTCAAAATTTGAAAAAAATTAGGTTGCTCCAAAATCGGTCGTGTTTAGACTCAAATGTGTGGAAATACATATATAATCACGTGTAAAAAATAAAAACTCGATTGAAGTTGATGAAATTTTTGCAAAAAAAATCCATATGACTCATTGTTATGTGTAGCGTACTCATACAACATTGCTTTTGACAATCTTAAAAATTTGAACGAAAATTAAGTTGCTTCTAAATCGGTCGGGTTTAGACTCAAATGTGTGGAAATACATATATAATCACGTGTAAAAAATAAAAACTCGATTGAAGATGATGAATTTTTTGGAAAAAAAATTCATATGACCCATGGTTATGAGTAGCGTACTCATACAACATTGCTTTTGTCAATCTTAAAAATTTGAACAAAAATTAAGTTGCTCCAAAATCGGTCGGGTTTAGACTCAAATGTGTGAAAATACAAACATATATATTCACGTGTACAAAATAAAAACTCGATTAAAGATGATGAAATTTTTGCAAAAATTTGAACAAAAATTAAGTTGCTTCGAAATCGGTCGTGTTGAGACTCATATGTGTGGAAATACATATATAATCACTTGTCGAAAATAAAAACTCGATTAAAGATTTTTGCAAAAAAAATGCATATGACCCAGGTTATGAGTAGCGTACTCATACAACATTGCTTATGAGTAGCGTACTCATACAACATTGCTTTTGACAATCTTCAAAATTTGAACAAAAATTAAGTTGCTCCAAAATCGGTCGGGTTTAGACTCAAATGTGTGGAAATACATATATAATCACGTGTACAAAATAAAAACTCGATTAAAGATGATGAAATTTTTGCAAAAAAAATTCAAATGACGCATTGTTATGAGTAGCGTACTCATACAACATTGCTTTTGTCAATCTTAAAAATTTGAACAAAAATTAAGTTGCTCCAAAATCGGTAGGGTTTAGACTCAAATGTGTGGAAATACATATATAATCACGTGTAAAAAATAAAAACTCGATTGAAGTTGATGAAATTTTTGCAAAAAAAATCCATATGACTCATTGTTATGAGTAGCGTACTCATACAACATTGCTTTTGACAATCTTAAAAATTTGAACGAAAATTAAGTTGCTTCTAAATCGGTCGGGTTTAGACTCAAATGTGTGGAAATACATATATAATCACGTGTAAAAAATAAAAACTCGATTGAAGATGATGAATTTTTTGGAAAAAAAATTCATATGACCCATGGTTATGAGTAGCGTACTCATACAACATTGCTTTTGACAATCTTCAAAATTTGAACGAAAATTAAGTTGCTTCAAAATCGGTCGTGTTGAGACTCATATGTGTGGAAATACATATATAATCACTTGTCGAAAATAAAAACTCGATTAAAGATT
The DNA here is from genome assembly GCA_963971545.1 of Philophylla caesio. NCBI lineage: Eukaryota > Metazoa > Arthropoda > Insecta > Diptera > Tephritidae > Philophylla > Philophylla caesio. The sequence goes on from OZ020607.1 coordinate 84,266,139, forward strand.
TTTGCAAAAAAAATGCATATGACCCATGGTTATGAGTAGCGTACTCATACAACATTGCTTTTGACAATCTTCAAAATTTGAACAAAACTTAAGTTGCTCCAAAATCGGTCGGGTTTAGACTCAAATGTGTGGAAATACATATATAATCACGTGTACAAAATAAAATCTCGATTAAAGATGATGAAAGTTTTGCAAAAAAAATGCATATGACCCATGGTTATGAGTAGCGTACTCATACAACATTGCTTTTTACAATCTTCAAAATTTGAAAAAAATTAGGTTGCTCCAAAATCGGTCGTGTTTAGACTCAAATGTGTGGAAATACATATATAATCACGTGTAAAAAATAAAAACTCGATTGAAGTTGATGAAATTTTTGCAAAAAAAATCCATATGACTCATTGTTATGAGTAGCGTACTCATACAACATTGCTTTTGACAATCTTAAAAATTTGAACGAAAATTAAGTTGCTTCTAAATCGGTCGGGTTTAGACTCAAATGTGTGGAAATACATATATAATCACGTGTAAAAAATAAAAACTCGATTGAAGATGATGAATTTTTTGGAAAAAAAATTCATATGACCCATGGTTATGAGTAGCGTACTCATACAACATTGCTTTTGTCAATCTTAAAAATTTGAACAAAAATTAAGTTGCTCCAAAATCGGTAGGGTTTAGACTCAAATGTGTGGAAATACATATATAATCACGTGTAAAAAATAAAAACTCGATTGAAGTTGATGAAATTTTTGCAAAAAAAATCCATATGACTCATTGTTATGAGTAGCGTACTCATACAACATTGCTTTTGACAATCTTAAAAATTTGAACGAAAATTAAGTTGCTTCTAAATCGGTCGGGTTTAGACTCAAATGTGTGGAAATACATATATAATCACGTGTAAAAAATAAAAACTCGATTGAAGATGATGAATTTTTTGGAAAAAAAATTCATATGACCCATGGTTATGAGTAGCGTACTCATACAACATTGCTTTTGACAATCTTCAAAATTTGAACGAAAATTAAGTTGCTTCAAAATCGGTCGTGTTGAGACTCATATGTGTGGAAATACATATATAATCACTTGTCGAAAATAAAAACTCGATTAAAGATTTTTGCAAAAAAAATGCATATGACCCATGGTTATGAGTAGCGTACTCATACAACATTGCTTTTGACAATCTTCAAAATTTGAACAAAACTTAAGTTGCTCCAAAATCGGTCGGGTTTAGACTCAAATGTGTGGAAATACATATATAATCACGTGTACAAAATAAAATCTCGATTAAAGATGATGAAAGTTTTGCAAAAAAAATGCATATGACCCATGGTTATGAGTAGCGTACTCATACAACATTGCTTTTTACAATCTTCAAAATTTGAAAAAAATTAGGTTGCTCCAAAATCGGTCGTGTTTAGACTCAAATGTGTGGAAATACATATATAATCACGTGTAAAAAATAAAAACTCGATTGAAGTTGATGAAATTTTGGCAAAAAAAATCCATATGACGCATTGTTATGAGTAGCGTACTCATACAACATTGCTTTTGACAATCTTAAAAATTTGAACAAAACTTAAGTTGCTCCAAAATCGGTCGGGTTTAGACTCAAATGTGTGGAAATACATATATAATCACTTGTCGAAAATAAAAACTCGATTAAAGATGAAGAAATTTTTGCAAAAAAAATGCATATGACCCATGGTTATGAGTAGCGTACTCATACAACATTGCTTTTGTCAATCTTAAAAATTTGAACAAAAATTAAGTTGCTCCAAAATCGGTCGGGTTTAGACTCAAATGTGTGGAAATAAATATATAATCACGTGTAAAAAATAAAAACTCGATTGAAGTTGATGAAATTTTGGCAAAAAAAATCCATATGACGCATTGTTATGAGTAGCGTACTCATACAACATTGCTTTTGACAATCTTAAAAATTTGAACAAAACTTAAGTTGCTTCAAAATCGGTCGTGTTGAGACTCATATGTGTGGAAATACATATATAATCACTTGTCGAAAATAAAAACTCGATTAAAGATGAAGAAATTTTTGCAAAAAAAATGCATATGACCCATGGTTATGAGTAGCGTACTCATACAACATTGCTTTTGACAATCTTCAAAATTTGAACAAAACTTAAGTTGCTCCAAAATCGGTCGGGTTTAGACTCAAATGTGTGGAAATACATATATAATCACGTGTACAAAATAAAATCTCGATTAAAGATGATGAAAGTTTTGCAAAAAAAATGCATATGACCCATGGTTATGAGTAGCGTACTCATACAACATTGCTTTTTACAATCTTCAAAATTTGAAAAAAATTAGGTTGCTCCAAAATCGGTCGTGTTTAGACTGAAATGTGTGGAAATACATATATAATCACGTGTAAAAAATAAAAACTCGATTGAAGTTGATGAAATTTTTGCAAAAAAAATCCATATGACTCATTGTTATGAGTAGCGTACTCATACAACATTGCTTTTGACAATCTTAAAAATTTGAACAAAAATTAAGTTGCTCCAAAATCGGTCGGGTTTAGACTCAAATGTGTGAAAATACAAACATATATATTCACGTGTACAAAATAAAAACTCGATTAAAGATGATGAAATTTTTGCAAAAATTTGAACAAAAATTAAGTTGCTTCGAAATCGGTCGTGTTGAGACTCATATGTGTGGAAATACATATATAATCACTTGTCGAAAATAAAAACTCGATTAAAGATTTTTGCAAAAAAAATGCATATGACCCAGGTTATGAGTAGCGTACTCATACAACATTGCTTATGAGTAGCGTACTCATACAACATTGCTTTTGACAATCTTCAAAATTTGAACAAAAATTAAGTTGCTCCAAAATCGGTCGGGTTTAGACTCAAATGTGTGGAAATACATATATAATCACGTGTACAAAATAAAAACTCGATTAAAGATGATGAAATTTTTGCAAAAAAAATTCAAATGACGCATTGTTATGAGTAGCGTACTCATACAACATTGCTTTTGTCAATCTTAAAAATTTGAACAAAAATTAAGTTGCTCCAAAATCGGTAGGGTTTAGACTCAAATGTGTGGAAATACATATATAATCACGTGTAAAAAATAAAAACTCGATTGAAGTTGATGAAATTTTTGCAAAAAAAATCCATATGACTCATTGTTATGAGTAGCGTACTCATACAACATTGCTTTTGACAATCTTAAAAATTTGAACGAAAATTAAGTTGCTTCTAAATCGGTCGGGTTTAGACTCAAATGTGTGGAAATACATATATAATCACGTGTAAAAAATAAAAACTCGATTGAAGATGATGAATTTTTTGGAAAAAAAATGCATATGACCCATGGTTATGAGTAGCGTACTCATACAACATTGCTTTTGACAATCTTCAAAATTTGAACGAAAATTAAGTTGCTTCAAAATCGGTCGTGTTGAGACTCATATGTGTGGAAATACATATATAATCACTTGTCGAAAATAAAAACTCGATTAAAGATTTTTGCAAAAAAAATGCATATGACCCATGGTTATGAGTAGCGTACTCATACAACATTGCTTTTGACAATCTTCAAAATTTGAACAAAACTTAAGTTGCTCCAAAATCGGTCGGGTTTAGACTCAAATGTGTGGAAATACATATATAATCACGTGTACAAAATAAAATCTCGATTAAAGATGATGAAAGTTTTGCAAAAAAAATGCATATGACCCATGGTTATGAGTAGCGTACTCATACAACATTGCTTTTTACAATCTTCAAAATTTGAAAAAAATTAGGTTGCTCCAAAATCGGTCGTGTTTAGACTCAAATGTGTGGAAATACATATATAATCACGTGTAAAAAATAAAAACTCGATTGAAGTTGATGAAATTTTTGCAAAAAAAATCCATATGACTCATTGTTATGAGTAGCGTACTCATACAACATTGCTTTTGACAATCTTAAAAATTTGAACGAAAATTAAGTTGCTTCTAAATCGGTCGGGTTTAGACTCAAATGTGTGGAAATACATATATAATCACGTGTAAAAAATAAAAACTCGATTGAAGATGATGAATTTTTTGGAAAAAAAATTCATATGACCCATGGTTATGAGTAGCGTACTCATACAACATTGCTTTTGTCAATCTTAAAAATTTGAACAAAAATTAAGTTGCTCCAAAATCGGTCGGGTTTAGACTCAAATGTGTGGAAATAAATATATAATCACGTGTAAAAAATAAAAACTCGATTGAAGTTGATGAAATTTTGGCAAAAAAAATCCATATGACGCATTGTTATGAGTAGCGTACTCATACAAAATTGCTTTTGACAATCTTAAAAATTTGAACAAAAATTAAGTTGCTTCTAAATCGGTCGGGTTTAGACTCAAATGTGTGGAAATACATATATAATCACGTGTAAAAAATAAAAACTCGATTGAAGATGATGAATTTTTTGGAAAAAAAATTCATATGACCCATGGTTATGAGTAGCGTACTCATACAACATTGCTTTTGACAATCTTAAAAATTTGAACAAAAATTAAGTTGCTTCAAAATCGGTCGTGTTGAGACTCATATGTGTGGAAATACATATATAATCACTTGTCCAAAATAAAAACTCGATTAAAGATTTTGCAAAAAAAATGCATATCACCCATGGTTATGAGTAGCGTACTCATACAACATTGCTTTTGTCAATCTTAAAAATTTGAACAAAAATTAAGTGCTCCAAAATCGGTCGGGTTTAGACTCAAATAAGTGGAAATACATATGTATATAATCACGTGTACAAAATAAAAACTCGATTAAAGATGATGAACTCATACAACACTTCTTTTGCCAACCTTAAAAATTTGAACAAAAATTAAGTTGCTTCAAAATCGGTCGGGTTTAGACTCAAATGTGTGGAAATACATATATAATCACGTGTACAAAATAAAAACTCGATTAAAGATGATGAAAGTTTTGCAAAAAATTCATATGACGCATTGTTATGAGTAGCGTACTCATACAACATTGCTTTTGTCAATCTTCAAAATTTGAACAAAAATTAAGTTGCTCCAAAATCGGCCGGGTTTAGACACAAATGTGTGGATATACATATATAATCACGTGTACAAAATAAAAACTCGATTAAAGATGATGAAATTTTTGCAAAAAAAATTCATATGACCCATGGTTATGAGTAGCGTACTCATACAACATTGCTTTTGACAATCTTCAAAAATTGAACAAAAATTAAGTTGCTCCAAAATCGGTCGGGTTTAGACTCAAATGTGTGGAAATAAATATATAATCACGTGTACAAAATAAAAATTCCATTAAAGATGATCAAATTTTCCCAAAAAAAGTCATATGACCCATGGTTATGAGTAGCGTACTCATACAACATTGCTTTTGAAAATCTTCAAAATTTGAACAAAAATTAAGTTGCTCCAAAATCGGTCGGGTTTAGACTCAAATGTGTGGAAATACATATATAATCACTTGTCCAAAATAAAAACTCGATTAAAGTTGATGAAATTTTTGCAAAGAAAATCCATATGACCCATTGTTATGAGTAGCGTACTTATACAACATTGCTTTTGACAATCTTCAAAATTTGAACAAAAATTAAGTTGCTCCAAAATCGGTCGTGTTTAGACTCAAATGTGTGGAAATACATATATAATCACGTGTTCAAAATAAAAACTCGATTGAAGATGATGAAATTTTTGCAAAAAAAATCCATATGACCCATTGTTATGGGTAGCGTCCTCATACAACATTGCTTTTGACAATCTTCAAAATTTGAACAAAAATTAAGTTGCTCCCAAATCGGTCGGGGTTAGACTCAAATGTGTGGAAATACATATATAATCACGTGTTCAAAATAAAAACTCGATTGAAGATGATGAAATTTTTGCAAAAAAAATCCATATGACCCATTGTTATGGGTAGCGTACTCATACAACATTGCTTTTGACAATCTTCAAAATTTGAACAAAAATTAAGTTGCTCCCAAATCGGTCGGGTTTAGACTCAAATGTGTGGATATACATATATAATCACTTGTCCAAACTAAAAACTCGATTAAAGATGAAGAAATTTTTGCAAAAAAAATTCATACCCGCCATTGTTATGAGTAGCGTACTCATACAACATTGCTTTTGACAATCTTCAAAATTTTAACAAAAATTAAGTCGCTCCAAAATCGGTCGTGCTTAGACTCAAATGTGTGGAAATACATATATAATCACGTGTTCAAAATAAAAACTCGATTGAAGATGATGAAATTTTTGCAAAAAAAATCCATATGACCCATTGTTATGAGTAGCGTACTCATACAACATTGCTTTTGACAATCTTCAAAATTTGAACAAAAATTAAGTTGCTCCAAAATCGGTCGTGTTTAGACTCAAATGTGTGGAAATACATATATAATCACTTGTCCAAAATAAAAACTCGATTAAAGATTTTGCAAAAAAAATGCATATCACCCATGGTTATGAGTAGCGTACTCATACAACATTGCTTTTGTCAATCTTAAAAATTTGAACAAAAATTAAGTGCTCCAAAATCGGTCGGGTTTAGACTCAAATAAGTGGAAATACATATGTATATAATCACGTGTACAAAATAAAAACTCGATTAAAGATGATGAACTCATACAACACTTCTTTTGCCAACCTTAAAAATTTGAACAAAAATTAAGTTGCTTCAAAATCGGTCGGGTTTAGACTCAAATGTGTGGAAATACATATATAATCACGTGTACAAAATAAAAACTCGATTAAAGATGATGAAAGTTTTGCAAAAAATTCATATGACGCATTGTTATGAGTAGCGTACTCATACAACATTGCTTTTGTCAATCTTCAAAATTTGAACAAAAATTAAGTTGCTCCAAAATCGGCCGGGTTTAGACACAAATGTGTGGATATACATATATAATCACGTGTACAAAATAAAAACTCGATTAAAGATGATGAAATTTTTGCAAAAAAAATTCATATGACCCATGGTTATGAGTAGCGTACTCATACAACATTGCTTTTGACAATCTTCAAAAATTGAACAAAAATTAAGTTGCTCCAAAATCGGTCGGGTTTAGACTCAAATGTGTGGAAATAAATATATAATCACGTGTACAAAATAAAAATTCCATTAAAGATGATCAAATTTTCCCAAAAAAAGTCATATGACCCATGGTTATGAGTAGCGTACTCATACAACATTGCTTTTGAAAATCTTCAAAATTTGAACAAAAATTAAGTTGCTCCAAAATCGGTCGGGTTTAGACTCAAATGTGTGGAAATACATATATAATCACTTGTCCAAAATAAAAACTCGATTAAAGTTGATGAAATTTTTGCAAAGAAAATCCATATGACCCATTGTTATGAGTAGCGTACTTATACAACATTGCTTTTGACAATCTTCAAAATTTGAACAAAAATTAAGTTGCTCCAAAATCGGTCGTGTTTAGACTCAAATGTGTGGAAATACATATATAATCACGTGTTCAAAATAAAAACTCGATTGAAGATGATGAAATTTTTGCAAAAAAAATCCATATGACCCATTGTTATGGGTAGCGTCCTCATACAACATTGCTTTTGACAATCTTCAAAATTTGAACAAAAATTAAGTTGCTCCCAAATCGGTCGGGGTTAGACTCAAATGTGTGGAAATACATATATAATCACGTGTTCAAAATAAAAACTCGATTGAAGATGATGAAATTTTTGCAAAAAAAATCCATATGACCCATTGTTATGGGTAGCGTACTCATACAACATTGCTTTTGACAATCTTCAAAATTTGAACAAAAATTAAGTTGCTCCCAAATCGGTCGGGTTTAGACTCAAATGTGTGGATATACATATATAATCACTTGTCCAAACTAAAAACTCGATTAAAGATGAAGAAATTTTTGCAAAAAAAATTCATACCCGCCATTGTTATGAGTAGCGTACTCATACAACATTGCTTTTGACAATCTTCAAAATTTTAACAAAAATTAAGTCGCTCCAAAATCGGTCGTGCTTAGACTCAAATGTGTGGAAATACATATATAATCACGTGTTCAAAATAAAAACTCGATTGAAGATGATGAAATTTTTGCAAAAAAAATCCATATGACCCATTGTTATGAGTAGCGTACTCATACAACATTGCTTTTGACAATCTTCAAAATTTGAACAAAAATTAAGTTGCTCCAAAATCGGTCGTGTTTAGACTCAAATGTGTGGAAATACATATATAATCACTTGTCCAAAATAAAAACTCGATTAAAGATGAAGAAATTTTTGCAAAAAAAATGCATATGACGCATTGTTATGAGTAGCGTACTCATACAACATTGCTTTTGACAATCTTCAAAATTTGAACAAAAATTAAGTTGCTCCAAAATCGGTCGTGTTTAGACTCAAATGTGTGGAAATACATATATAATCACTTGTCCAAAATAAAAACTCGATTAAAGATGAAGAAATTTTTGCAAAAAAAATTCATATGACGCATTGTTTTGAGTAGCGTACTCATACAACATTGCTTTTGACAATCTTCAAAATTTGAACCAAAATTAAGTGGCTCCAAAATCGGTCGGGTTTAGACACAAATGTGTGGAAATACATATATAATCACGTGTACAAAATAAAAACTCGATTAAAGATGATCAAATTTTTGCAAAAAAAATTCATATGACCCATGGTTATGAGTAGCGTACTCATACAATATTGCTTTTGACAATCTTAAAAATTTGAACAAAAATTAAGTTGCTCCAAAATCGGTCGGGTTTAGACTCAAATGTGTGGAAATACATATATAATCACGTGTACAAAATAAAAACTCGATTAAAGATGATCAAATTTTTGCAAAAAAAATTCATATGACCCATGGTTATGAGTAGCGTACTCATACAACATTGCTTTTGACAATCTTCAAAATTTGAACAAAAATTAAGTTGCTCCAAAATCGGTCGTGTTTAGACTCAAATGTGTGGAAATACATATATAATCACTTGTCCAAAATAAAAACTCGATTAAAGTTGATGAAATTTTTGCAAAAAAAATCCATATCACCCATTGTTATGAGTAGCGTACTCATACAACATTGCTTTTGACAATCTTAAAAATTTGAACAAAAATTAAGTTGCTCCAAAATCGGTCGGGGTTAGACTCAAATGTGTGGAAATACATATATAATCACGTGTACAAAATAAAAACTCGATTGAAGATGATGAAATTTTTGCAAAAAAAATCCATATGACCCATTGGTATGAGTAGCGTACTCATACAACATTGCTTTTGACAATCTTCAAAATTTGAACAAAAATTAAGTCGCTCCAAAATCGGTTGTGTTTAGACTCAAATGTGTGGAAATACATATATAATCACGTGTACAAAATAAAAAACTCGATTAAAGATGATCAAATTTTTGCAAAAAAAATTCATATGACCCATGGTTATGAGTAGCGTACTCATACAACATTGCTTTTGACAATCTTCAAAATTTGAACAAAAATTAAGTTGCTCCAAAATCGGTCGGGTGTAGACTCAAATGTGTGAAAATACATATATAATCGCGTGTACAAAATAAAAACTCGATTAAAGATGATCAAATTTTTGCAAAAAAAATTCATATGACCCATGGTTATGAGTAGCGTACTCATACAACATTGCTTTTGACAATCTTAAAAATTTGAACAAAAATTAAGTTGCTCCAAAATCGGTCGGGGTTAGACTCAAATGTGTGCAAATACATATATAATCACTTGTCCAAAATAAAAACTCGATTAAAGATGAAGAAATTTTTGCAAAAAAAATGCATATGACCCATGGTTATGAGTACCGTACTCATACAACATTGCTTTTGACAATCTTAAAAATTTGAACAAAAATTAAGTTGCTCCAAAATCTGTCGGGTTTAGACTCAAATGTGTGGAAATACATATATAATCCTTGTCCAAAATAAAAACTCGATTAAAGTTGATGAAATTTTTGCAAAAAAAATCCATATGACCCATGGTTATGAGTAGCGTACTCATACAACATTGCTTTTGACAATCTTCAAAATTTGAACAAAAATTAAGTTGCTCCAAAATCGATCGGGTTTAGACTCAAATGTGTGGAAATACATATATAATCACGTGTACAAAATAAAAACTCGATTAAAGATGAAGAAATTTTTGCAAAAAAAATTCATATGACGCATTGTTATGAGTAGCGTACTCATACAACATTGCTTTTGACAATCTTCAAAATTTGAACAAAAATTAAGTTGCTCCAAAATCGGTCGGGTTTATACTCAAATGTGTGGAAATACATATATAATCACGTGTACAAAATAAAAACTCGATTAAAGATGATCAAATTTTTGCAAAAAAAATTCATATGACCCATGGTTATGAGTAGCGTACTCATACAACATTGCTTTTGACAATCTTCAAAATTTGAACAAAAATTAAGTTGCTCCAAAATCGGTCGTGTTTAGACTCAAATGTGTGGAAATACATATATACACCCCTATTGCGAGTGTCGATCAAAAATAGATAGTCGACTATTGAGCGATTATCGACTATCGTGGTATTGCGAGTGTCGATTTCTCGCTCAACAAGCGACTGTGAATAATTTTTTGTCGATCATCATTCTATAGCCATTTTGTAGTCGTTGAGCGTGTCGATTTTAAAAGTTTGATACAATAATGGAAAAAAAGTGAGTTTTTTGAGTGAAAATAATAATAATACATTTAAGTAATGGTAGTAAAATATCAACAACTCAATTACAGAACGAAAATTGTTTCTAACAAAAAGCAAATGGCGCGTTTAGTGCAGTTGATGCAGGAAAACGTCGACCTAGGCAAAGGAGTTTGTGGAAAAACTCAAGCAAAGTCAAGATGGGAGCTCATAGCTACTGAACTGAATAGCTTGGGACCACCATTGCGTTCGTGGGAAAAGTGGTTAAAGGTAAAAAAAATATGTACATAGCTTTGATAAATAAAATACGAGTATTTCATTGTAGGTGTGGACAGATTTCAAATGCAAAACCAAGAAAAGGTTTTCCGAAAACTGGGCCGAATTTCGAGCAACAGGTGGGGGGCCAAACAATTTACACACTTTTACGGCGCTGGAGGAAGCTGTGATAGGATTTTTGAATTTTGAGGCTCTTGTCGATCCACCTGGTAAAGAAATCGGAATCAGTAATTTTCAATGTCATCAACGACAAGTCTATAGTTCTAATGAGATAGCTGTTGAAGACCTTGAAAATGAAGCACAGGAAGCACCTGAAGAGCACGGCTGCGTAGAGACTCAGGAATCAACTGACCATCAAGCTATTTCAACAAGAAGACCCAAAGCAAATGCAAGAGAAAGGAGAATAACGCTGTTGGAAAAACAAATGAATATCCAGGAGAAACATTTCAAAACAATACAAAAACAAACGACGAATATAAAAAAAAGTCTGAAAAATATTGAAATCCATTTCAAGAAGTCAGTTGCGCTCAAGCAGGAGGCTCTGGCTCTAAAGAAGGAAAAAATAAAATTAGAAAAAGAAAAGCTGGATTTATATAAGGAAGAACTTTTAAATAAGAAGAGGAATAGGGTTGACAAACTAAAATTGAAAGTTGAACTTTTGGAAATGGAGAAAGAAAAAGTGTGTAATATATTAATGTAAATAGTAATTTAAGAATATTTTGTAAGTGAAAATGAAGTGATATTTATTTAAATGAAGTGATATTTTAAGTTTTATTTATGAATATATATTTTTTTTTGTTTTAATAGTATAATATATCAATGTAATTAGTAGTTTAAGGATATTTTGATAATTTTTAACAAACATGAAGTGATACTTATATACCTGAATTGATATTTTACGTTTTATTTACTTTCCTAGTTTTAATAGTGAATTGAATTTGAATACAAGCTTACTAAATCATGAAATAAAATGGAATCAATATGAATTTGAACTGAATATAATATTTAATAAAAATGATTAAAACTGAAATTGCATGTGTTGTAAAATGTTATTTCTAATTGCTCTTGCTTCCTCGTTCACCACTCCACTACCTTCAGTAATTGTGTAATCCTGAGTTTCGTCATTTGTGTCTTGATAGTCAATAGTTTCTCCATCCGATAGCTGAGCATTGTAAGATATAGAAATATTGTGAAGAGCTGCGCATACGTTCACTATTGTTGTAGCTTTTTTTGGTTCGTAGTGGAGCGCCCGAGCCCCCAACAAGCACCTAAATCGGTTTTTTAACACCCCTATGGTTCGTTCAACAATATTCCTTCCTTGAGAATGCTTTTTGTTAAACATACTTTCAGATGATCCGGCTTCAGGGTTTCGGTATGGCGTAAGCATGTATGGCTGTAACGCGTAACCTGCATCAGCTAAATGGATAAATGTTTACTTGTATTAGAAAAATCCAAATGTGAAAACTATTTAAGCATAAGATACCTAATAATATATTACGTTCGCCCCTACGGTAGTCGTGTTCTAATTGTGGTTTCAATGCAGACATATTAAACACGTTAGCGTCATGCGTTGCTCCAGGATTCTTTGCATTTATAAACCGAATTTTCATGGCGTCATCACAAACCTATAAACGTACAACACTTATCATCTGAATTGCATTTTATTTGTAAATACTCACTATCATTACATTCAAGCTAAAATATCCCTTGCGATTGTAGTACAAATGCTGCAGCTCTTTTTTTGGAGCAACGATTTTGACGTGCGTTCCATCTATACAACCTATTACGCCTGGTATTCCGCTTTTTTCAAAGAAATAAAGCTTTGCTTTGCGCTTCTCTTCTTCAGAGTATTGAATGGATATCCAATCCCTACACATGTGTTCTTCCAATACTGTAAACACCTCAGTCAAAATTAGGGATACCGTCGATTGGCCAAGTCCAATATTGGAATCATTCCCTACACTTAATTGGTAAGAACCCTGCGCGCAAAACCTCAAAGCAGTTGCCAGCTTTAAAATTGTCGGAACTGATGTTCTTCTCAGACCTGGTTGTAGTTTGCTATCTAACAATGAAAGCAAATGCGTAAATGCAGCTTTTGGCAGACGAAAGTTTTTCAAAAATCTAAAAACCGGAAGTTTTAATACTTTTTCAACACAGAAAATATAACATATAAGTATATCGTATACAAACATTTTTTCCTCAAACTCCAGAGGATTGGAGGAGTCCCTCAACTTTCTCCTCTCTCTAGCTAGGTCCATTAGCTTTGAACCTGCATCTTCGTCCTCCTCACTATCACTAAACCACAGTTCTATACTATCCATTTATTTATTTATTAAGTTATCACTTCTTAAATTAAATTGAATTGAAAAATTGTTCGCCAATGTAAAAATGTAAACAAACACCAAACAGCTGATTGAAATTCAACGAACCATTCACAATGGTTCATTTTTTGATCGATCAATATACACAATACCAAAATAAAATACAATCGACTCAATCGACAAATGTCTATTCTACTGCCAATCGACACTCGCAATAGGGGTGATAATCACTTGTCCAAAATAAAAACTCGAATAAAGATGAAGAAATTTTTGCAAAAAAAATGCATATGACCCATGGTTATGAGTAGCGTACTCATACAACATTGCTTTTGACAATCTTCAAAATTTGAACAAAAATTATGTTGCTCCAAAATCGGTCGTGTTTAGACTCAAATGTGTGGAAATGCATATATGTATAATCACTTGTCCAAAATAAAAACTCAATTAAAGATGAAGAAATTTTTGCAAAAAAAATTCATATGACGCATTGTTATGAGTAGCGTACTCATACAACATTGCTTTTGACCATCTTCAAGATTTGAACAAAAATTAAGTTGCTCCCGAATCGGTCGGGTTTAGACTCAAATGTGTGGAAATACATATATAATCACTTGTCCAAACTAAAAACTCGATTAAAGATGAAGAAATTTTTGCAAAAAAAATTCATATGACGCATTGTTATGAGTAGCGTACTCATACAACATTGCTTTTGACAATCTTCAAAATTTTAACAAAAATTAAGTTGCTCCAAAATCGGTCGGGTTTAGACTCAAATGTGTGGAAATACATATAAGTATAATCCCGTGTACAAAATAAAAACTCGATTAAAGAAGATCAAATTTTTGCAAAAAAAATTCATAAGACCCATGGTTATGAGTAGCGTACTCATACAACATTGCTTTTGACAATCTTAAAAATTTGAACAAAAATTAAGTTGCTCCAAAATCGGTCGGGTTTAGACTCAAATGTGTGGAAATACATATATAATCACTTGTCCAAAATAAAAACTCGATTAAAGTTGATGAAATTTTTGCAAAAAAAATCCATATCACCCATTGTTATGAGTAGCGTACTCATACAACATTGCTTTTGACAATCTTAAAAATTTGAACAAAAATTAAGTTGCTCCAAAATCGGTCGGGGTTAGACTCAAATGTGTGGAAATACATATATAATCACGTGTTCAAAATAAAAACTCGATTGAAGATGATGAAATTTTTGCAAAAAAAATCCATATGACCCATTGGTATGAGTAGCGTACTCATACAACATTGCTTTTGACAATCTTCAAAATTTGAACAAAAATTAAGTCGCTCCAAAATCGGTTGTGTTTAGACTCAAATGTGTGGAAATACATATATAATCACGTGTACAAAATAAAAAACTCGATTAAAGATGATAAAATTTTTGCAAAAAAAATTCATATGACCCATGGTTATGAGTAGCGTACTCATACAACATTGCTTTTGACAATCTTCAAAATTTGAACAAAAATTAAGTTGATCCAAAATCGGTCGGGTGTAGACTCAAATGTGTGAAAATACATATATAATCGCGTGTACAAAATAAAAACTCGATTAAAGATGATCAAATTTTTGCAAAAAAAATTCATATGACCCATGGTTATGAGTAGCGTACTCATACAACATTGCTTTTGACAATCTTAAAAATTTGAACAAAAATTAAGTTGCTCCAAAATCGGTCGGGGTTAGACTCAAATGTGTGCAAATACATATATAATCACTTGTCCAAAATAAAAACTCGATTAAAGATGAAGAAATTTTTGCAAAAAAAATGCATATGACCCATGGTTATGAGTACCGTACTCATACAACATTGCTTTTGACAATCTTAAAAATTTGAACAAAAATTAAGTTGCTCCAAAATCTGTCGGGTTTAGACTCAAATGTGTGGAAATACATATATAATCCTTGTCCAAAATAAAAACTCGATTAAAGTTGATGAAATTTTTGCAAAAAAAATTCATATGACCCATGGTTATGAGTAGCGTACTCATACAACATTGCTTTTGACAATCTTCAAAATTTGAACAAAAATTAAGTTGCTCCAAAATCGGTCGGGTTTAGACTCAAATGTGTGGAAATACATATATAATCACGTGTACAAAATAAAAACTCGATTGAAGATGATGAAATTTTTGCAAAAAAAATCCATATGACCCATTGGTATGAGTAGCGTACTCATACAACATTGCTTTTGACAATCTTCAAAATTTGAACAAAAATTAAGTCGCTCCAAAATCGGTTGTGTTTAGACTCAAATGTGTGGAAATACATATATAATCACGTGTACAAAATAAAAAACTCAATTAAAGATGATAAAATTTTTGCAAAAAAAATTCATATGACCCATGGTTATGAGTAGCGTACTCATACAACATTGCTTTTGACAATCTTCAAAATTTGAACAAAAATTAAGTTGATCCAAAATCGGTCGGGTGTAGACTCAAATGTGTGAAAATACATATATAATCACGTGTACAAAATAAAAACTCGATTAAAGATGAAGAAATTTTTGCAAAAAAAATTCATATGACGCATTGTTATGAGTAGCGTACTCATACAACATTGCTTTTGACAATCTTCAAAATTTGAACAAAAATTAAGTTGCTCCAAAATCGGTCGGGTTTATACTCAAATGTGTGGAAATACATATATAATCACGTGTACAAAATAAAAACTCGATTAAAGATGATCAAATTTTTGCAAAAAAAATTCATATGACCCATGGTTATGAGTAGCGTACTCATACAAAATTGCTTTTGACAATCTTAAAAATTTGAACAAAATTAAGTTGCTCCAAAATCGGTCGGGTTTAGACTCAAATGTGTGGAAATACATATATAATCACGTGTACAAAATAAAAACTCGATTAAAGATGATCAAATTTTTGCAAAAAAAATTCATATGACCCATGGTTATGAGTAGCGTACTCATACAACATTGCTTTTGACAATCTTCAAAATTTGAACAAAAATTAAGTTGCTCCAAAATCGGTCGTGTTTAGACTCAAATGTGTGGAAATACATATATACACCCCTATTGCGAGTGTCGATCAAAAATAGATAATCGACTATTGAGCGATTATCGACTATCGTGGTATTGCGAGTGTCGATTTCTCGCTCAACAAGCGACTGTGAATAATTTTTTGTCGATCATCATTCTATAGCCATTTTGTAGTCGTTGAGCGTGTCGATTTTAAAAGTTTGATACAATAATGGAAAAAAAGTGAGTTTTTTGAGTGAAAATAATAATAATACATTTAAGTAATGGTAGTAAAATATCAACAACTCAATTACAGAACGAAAATTGTTTCTAACAAAAAGCAAATGGCGCGTTTAGTGCAGTTGATGCAGGAAAACGTCGACCTAGGCAAAGGAGTTTGTGGAAAAACTCAAGCAAAGTCAAGATGGGAGCTCATAGCTACTGAACTGAATAGCTTGGGACCACCATTGCGTTCGTGGGAAAAGTGGTTAAAGGTAAAAAAAATATGTACATAGCTTTGATAAATAAAATACGAGTATTTCATTGTAGGTGTGGACAGATTTCAAATGCAAAACCAAGAAAAGGTTTTCCGAAAACTGGGCCGAATTTCGAGCAACAGGTGGGGGGCCAAACAATTTACACACTTTTACGGCGCTGGAGGAAGCTGTGATAGGATTTTTGAATTTTGAGGCTCTTGTCGATCCACCTGGTAAAGAAATCGGAATCAGTAATTTTCAATGTCATCAACGACAAGTCTATAGTTCTAATGAGATAGCTGTTGAAGACCTTGAAAATGAAGCACAGGAAGCACCTGAAGAGCACGGCTGCGTAGAGACTCAGGAATCAACTGACCATCAAGCTATTTCAACAAGAAGACCCAAAGCAAATGCAAGAGAAAGGAGAATAACGCTGTTGGAAAAACAAATGAATATCCAGGAGAAACATTTCAAAACAATACAAAAACAAACGACGAATATAAAAAAAAGTCTGAAAAATATTGAAATCCATTTCAAGAAGTCAGTTGCGCTCAAGCAGGAGGCTCTGGCTCTAAAGAAGGAAAAAATAAAATTAGAAAAAGAAAAGCTGGATTTATATAAGGAAGAACTTTTAAATAAGAAGAGGAATAGGGTTGACAAACTAAAATTGAAAGTTGAACTTTTGGAAATGGAGAAAGAAAAAGTGTGTAATATATTAATGTAAATAGTAATTTAAGAATATTTTGTAAGTGAAAATGAAGTGATATTTATTTAAATGAAGTGATATTTTAAGTTTTATTTATGAATATATATTTTTTTTTGTTTTAATAGTATAATATATCAATGTAATTAGTAGTTTAAGGATATTTTGATAATTTTTAACAAACATGAAGTGATACTTATATACCTGAATTGATATTTTACGTTTTATTTACTTTCCTAGTTTTAATAGTGAATTGAATTTGAATACAAGCTTACTAAATCATGAAATAAAATGGAATCAATATGAATTTGAACTGAATATAATATTTAATAAAAATGATTAAAACTGAAATTGCATGTGTTGTAAAATGTTATTTCTAATTGCTCTTGCTTCCTCGTTCACCACTCCACTACCTTCAGTAATTGTGTAATCCTGAGTTTCGTCATTTGTGTCTTGATAGTCAATAGTTTCTCCATCCGATAGCTGAGCATTGTAAGATATAGAAATATTGTGAAGAGCTGCGCATACGTTCACTATTGTTGTAGCTTTTTTTGGTTCGTAGTGGAGCGCCCGAACCCCCAACAAGCACCTAAATCGGTTTTTTAACACCCCTATGGTTCGTTCAACAATATTCCTTCCTTGAGAATGTTTTTTGTTAAACATACTTTCAGATGATCCGGCTTCAGGGTTTCGGTATGGCGTAAGCATGTATGGCTGTAACGCGTAACCTGCATCAGCTAAATGGATAAATGTTTACTTGTATTAGAAAAATCCAAATGTGAAAACTATTTAAGCATAAGATACCTAATAATATATTACGTTCGCCCCTACGGTAGTCGTGTTCTAATTGTGGTTTCAATGCAGACATATTAAACACGTTAGCGTCATGCGTTGCTCCAGGATTCTTTGCATTTATAAACCGAATTTTCATGGCGTCATCACGAACCTATAAACGTACAACACTTATCATCTGAATTGCATTTTATTTGTAAATACTCACTATCATTACATTCAAGCTAAAATATCCCTTGCGATTGTAGTACAAATGCTGCAGCTCTTTTTTTGGAGCAACGATTTTGACGTGCGTTCCATCTATACAACCTATTACGCCTGGTATTCCGCTTTTTTCAAAGAAATAAAGCTTTGCTTTGCGCTTCTCCTCTTCAGAGTATTGAATGGATATCCAATCCCTACACATGTGTTCTTCCAATACTGTAAACACCTCAGTCAAAATTAGGGATACCGTCGATTGGCCAAGTCCAATATTGGAATCATTCCCTACACTTAATTGGTAAGAACCCTGCGCGCAAAACCTCAAAGCAGTTGCCAGCTTTAAAATCGTCGGAACTGATGTTCTTCTCAGACCTGGTTGTAGTTTGCTATCTAACAATGAAAGCAAATGCGTAAATGCAGCTTTTGGCAGACGAAAGTTTTTCAAAAATCTAAAAACCGGAAGTTTTAATACTTTTTCAACACAGAAAATATAACATATAAGTATATCGTATACAAACATTTTTTCCTCAAACTCCAGAGGATTGGAGGAGTCCCTCAACTTTCTCCTCTCTCTAGCTAGGTCCATTAGCTTTGAACCTGCATCTTCGTCCTCCTCACTATCACTAAACCACAGTTCTATACTATCCATTTATTTATTTATTAAGTTATCACTTCTTAAATTAAATTGAATTGAAAAATTGTTCGCCAATGTAAAAATGTAAACAAACACCAAACAGCTGATTGAAATTCAACGAACCATTCACAATGGTACATTTTTTGATCGATCAATATACACAATACCAAAATAAAATACAATCGACTCAATCGACAAATGTCTATTCTACTGCCAATCGACACTCGCAATAGGGGTGATAATCACTTGTCCAAAATAAAAACTCGAATAAAGATGAAGAAATTTTTGCAAAAAAAATGCATATGACCCATGGTTATGAGTAGCGTACTCATACAACATTGCTTTTGACAATCTTCAAAATTTTAACAAAAATTAAGTTGCTCCAAAATCTGTCGGGTTTAGACTCAAATGTGTGGAAATACATATAAGTATAATCCCGTGTACAAAATAAAAACTCGATAAAAGAAGATCAAATTTTTGCAAAAAAAATTCATAAGACCCATGGTTATGAGTAGCGTACTCATACAACATTGCTTTTGACAATCTTAAAAATTTGAACAAAAATTAAGTTGCTCCAAAATCGGTCGGGTTTAGACTCAAATGTGTGGAAATACATATATAATCACTTGTCCAAAATAAAAACTCGATTAAAGTTGATGAAATTTTTGCAAAAAAAATCCATATCACCCATTGTTATGAGTAGCGTACTCATACAACATTGCTTTTGACAATCTTAAAAATTTGAACAAAAATTAAGTTGCTCCAAAATCGGTCGGGGTTAGACTCAAATGTGTGGAAATACATATATAATCACGTGTACAAAATAAAAATTCGATTGAAGATGATGAAATTTTTGCAAAAAAAATCCATATGACCCATTGTTATGAGTAGCGTACTCATACAACATTGCTTTTGACAATCTTCAAAATTTGAACAAAAATTAAGTCGCTCCAAAATCGGTTGTGTTTAGACTCAAATGTGTGGAAATACATATATAATCACGTGTACAAAATAAAAAACTCGATTAAAGATGATCAAATTTTTGCAAAAAAAATTCATATGACCCATGGTTATGAGTAGCGTACTCATACAACATTGCTTTTGACAATCTTCAAAATTTGAACAAAAATTAAGTTGCTCCAAAATCGGTCGGGTGTAGACTCAAATGTGTGAAAATACATATATAATCGCGTGTACAAAATAAAAACTCGATTAAAGATGATCAAATTTTTGCAAAAAAAATTCATATGACCCATGGTTATGAGTAGCGTACTCATACAACATTGCTTTTGACAATCTTCAAAATTTGAACAAAAATTAAGTTGCTCCAAAATCGGTCGTGTTTCGACTCAAATGTGTGGAAATACATATATAATCACTTGTCCAAAATAAAAACTCGATTAAAGATGATCAAATTTTTGCAAAAAAAATTCATATGACCCATGGTTCCCAACTAGCACCAAAGTAGCAGTAACAAAGACGGGAACCTTTAGCGAGTAACTATTACGTAATCACTACGAAATTCACTACTTTGGTGTATAACTAACTCTATTTGACAAATTTGAAGTCGCTGAGTGGTAAATTTTACCAATATTGGCAACTTTAAAACTATGTGGCTTACAAGTAACATTACCAGTAATGCGGACGTCTTTGTTACTAGTTAGAAAACCTTGTAGTTTTCAAAACTTGAAAGCGACATATCATGGTAATAGCGACTAACTCATGCTACTGAAATACAACTTCAAAGTAGCTAGCTACTTTTAAGTAGGTTTGACAGTTTCCGTGACGTTTTCGGGTCCTTCATTGCCGATTTAAAATCGTGGAACTTTAGAGTAACTTTAGCAGTGAAAAGGGGGTTTTAATTACCTGCGGAAGTAAAAAGTTAATGTCATAGGCTACTACAGAGTGCGTGTCACCTCTTAAATTAACCATGAAGTAAATTACACCATTTAGTTCCTAGTATTAATAAACTTTCATTCTGGACGGCATTTTGTGTGAAGAAGTGAAGCATTCGGCAGTGTGGCTCCTAAAATTAACGGCGTCTTTTAACTCGCTAAAAGCTTCAAGAGCAGAGGAAATTGCCAGTACCAGTGTTAAACTATATTGTGGCTATGTGAATAAACCGCTAATACCATCGATAAGAAAAAATAAGTTAAATATCAATTCCCTTGAGGACGGATGAGAGTTTTCGTAATAAAGCTGATATAGATCACCACAAGAAAGATTCACCCTTGTTGGATTTGCCAATTAATATTGTGGAAGATGTTATTATTTCGGACTACTTGCATCTCTTTGATTTAGGTACATAGCCGAATCACGGTTTCACTGTTATTTATCATATGTACCTACATGTCTAAAAATAATATTTTTAAATAATATAGGTATAATGCGAAAGTGTTTATATGGATGGGTGAATGGAAGCTATAATTTCCAGACAAAATGGTCAGCAGCTATAAGAAGTCTCCAATATTTAAAGTTTTGGAAGGGTACTGAATATCGCACTTTCCTGCTTTATCTTGTACCTGTGTTACGAAAGGATATTTTTTGCGCTGAAGCCTACCACAACTTTCTAACTTTGTTTTGTGCAGTTACAATTATTTCCTGTTATAGATATTTAATGAAATACATTAATGTAGCTGACTATTTATTCAAAGACTACATTGAGCAGTTCATAGAAATTTATGGAAAATATTCAATAAGTAGCAATATCCACAATGCAACTCACGTAATTAATGATGTAAAAAAATTCGGTAGTCTTTCTGAAATTAGTGCATATCCTTTTAAAAACTATCTGCACAGATAGCAAAAAGAGCAACCGAATTGTCTATATTTAATACAGCCACAAACTCGGTTTTAGAAGAAATTAAAATCACTTTCGTTAAAAATTAAAATCAAGCTCAAAACCATCAGTTAAAAAGTTGTTTTAAGAATTTTAAATGTGTTTGTATATCTAAAGATTTTACGCTATCTAACGACATTAAGAATAAATGGTTTTTGACTAAAATAAACGAAATTGTATATATGGTAAATGCTACTTATTTTGAACATTCACATTTATGTCTCTGCAATAAACACTAAATCTGACTTTTTTAGTTTGCCTATTAAGTCATCATATTTAAACATATATGAATCCGATGGCATCCAGGTTTTGCTAAAGCTGTATTCGTTGAAGGAAATTAAATGTAAACTTGTATCTCTTAAATATAAACACAAATTTGTATTTTTGCCTCTGATTCATAACCTAGACTCAGAAATAATTTAATATAATATTTTAGGGAAGATCAAAAATTAAATGAAAATCTTATAACTATAAGTTTTAATTCAGGAATGCTAAACACAAATAAAATTAATTTGAAGTAAAAGTATAAAATAATTATCAGCAAGCAATAATTAAATCATGTGTCATTATCGATATTATCCAAATTTGTACCATTATCAAGCATGCTTTCGTCTTCATTGGGCACTAATCTATCAGCAGGTAAAGCATCAGTTTTGGTATTCTCCACAGGTTTTGTCCTGAAAAAATAATGTAAATAAACAAACTTAAAAATAAATTAATGTGTCGCGGTATATGAATATCAACCGTTTTCGTGAAGCCCTTTTCTTCGCATGCTTTAATACACTATCTATAAATTCTTTTTCTGGGTATGTCTATTGTCCGCAAGCGAAATTACTTCAAAAAAAAATTCCAAGTATTCCGTCCAATGTTTGAAACGACATCGGCTCTGCTCGTTTTATTTATTGTTGCTATCCCGAGCGATGTTAAAGTTCCAGATGGAACTATAAAGTGACAACGGCAACTTTAAAGTGAAATTTATAGTAGTGGAAACTTTGCCGCGACTTTTAAGTGACGTAATAGTACCATTTGGTACTTTGAAGTAAATATAACTTTTAAGTTCCCTGGTTTTAGTTGCGGTTACTATTGGTCAAGTATAAATTACTTTGAAGTAGTGTTTTGGGGTGAATATGACTTCAAAGTTGTTTCTTCTTAAATTCGCCATTTTTTTTAGAAAAAACTTACGCTGCCATAAATTAACTAAAATACTGAGATGAATTTAACATCGTTACCGCAATAAATTATAAGAAAAAATGGTTAATATTTGTTTAAAGAGTAGCATAAAACAATAAAAGAACTTTTCCGCACCTCGCATGTAATTTTCTTTGTTCTTGCTAGATATTTTATTGAGAATATTTTTATTAAAAATGAAAATTTTCAATGGGCATGGTCAAATTTCAAAGTTTTATTATTATATTGGACAGTAAAATTTCGTTTGTTTTAGTTTTTGTATGCAGGCTATCGCAAAACTAAAAGATTTTCTTTGTAATTAATTGTAGTATCAATAGGCGTTATCTTACATTTTTTCTGTCATAAGGATCTTAGTGAAATAGAGAGAAATACATATGCATACATAAGTATAAATGTTGTGAGACAAATATAACAAAATGATTTGCGAGAAAAAGCAAGCAAACAAAAGAAAAAGAGAGGTACGAGTGTAAAGTTCCCTCAAAGTCGCAGCCACCACGTTGCTACATCGCTGCCACGTATCCATAACGTCAATGGATCGTTGCTTGATAGCTTACAGCAACGTCGCAGAATTGTTGCGGTTACCGAAATATTATTCCCCATTTTGGTCGTCAGCCCGTAATATATACGTTTCTATTACGTGCCCATAACTAGTGACGATACACTTTAAAGTCCCGACAACAGTAGAAGCTCCGTTCCAGCGACTATTTGTGCTAGTTGGGTTATGAGTAGCGTACTCATACAACATTGCTTTTGACAATCTTCAAAATTTGAACAAAAATTAAGTTGCTCCAAAATCGGTCGGGTTTAGACTCAAATGTGTGGAAATACATATATAATCACTTGTCCAAAATAAAAACTCGATTAAAGATGGAGAAATTTTTGCAAAAAAAATTCATATGACGCATTGTTATGAGTAGCGTACTCATACAACATTGCTTTTGACAATCTTCAAAATTTGAACAAAAATTAAGTTGCTCCAAAATCGGTCGGGTTTAGACTCAAATGTGTGGAAATACATATATAATCACGTGTACAAAATAAAAACTCGATTAAAGATGATCAAATTTTTGCAAAAAAAATTCATATGACCCATGGTTATGAGTAGCGTACTCATACAACATTGCTTTTGACAATCTTAAAAATTTAAACAAAAATTAAGTTGCTCCAAAATCTGTCGGGTTTAGACTCAAATGTGTGGAAATACATATATAATCACTTGTCCAAAATAAAAACTCGATTAAAGTTGATGAAATTTTTGCAAAAAAAATCCATATGACCCATTGTTATGAGTAGCGTACTCATACAACATTGCTTTTGACAATCTTAAAAATTTGAACAAAAATTAAATGCTCCAAAATCGGTCGGGGTTAGACTCAAATGTGTGGAAATACATATATAATCACGTGTACAAAATAAAAACTCGATTGAAGATGATGAAATTTTTGCAAAAAAAATTCATATGACCCATTGTTATGAGTAGCGTACTCATAAAACATTGCTTTTGACAATCTTCAAAATTTGAACAAAAATTAAGTTGCTCCAAAATCGGTCGGGTGTAGACTCAAATGTGTGAAAATACATATATAATCGCGTGTACAAAATAAAAACTCGATTAAAGATGATCAAATTTTTGCAAAAAAAATTCATATGACCCATGGTTATGAGTAGCGTACTCATACAACATTGCTTTTGACAATCTTAAAAATTTGAACAAAAATTAAGTTGCTCCAAAATCGGTCGGGTGTAGACTCAAATGTGTGAAAATACATATATAATCGCGTGTACAAAATAAAAACTCGATTAGAGATGATCAAATTTTTGCAAAAAAAATTCATATGACCCATGGTTATGAGTAGCGTACTCATACAACATTGCTTTTGACAATCTTAAAAATTTGAACAAAAATTAAGTTGCTCCAAAATCGGTCGGGGTTAGACTCAAATGTGTGCAAATACATATATAATCACTTGTCCAAAATAAAAACTCGATAAGAGATGATCAAATTTTTGCAAAAAAAATTCATATGACGCATTGTTATGAGTAGCGTACTCATACAACATTGCTTTTGACAATCTTAAAAATTTGAACAAAAATTAAATGCTCCAAAATCGGTCGGGGTTAGACTCAAATGTGTGGAAATACATATATAATCACGTGTACAAAATAAAAACTCGATTAAAGATGATCAAATTTTTGCAAAAAAAATTCATATGACCCATGGTTATGAGTAGCGTACTCATACAACATTGCTTTTGACAATCTTAAAAATTTGAACAAAAATTAAGTTGCTCCAAAATCGGTCGGGTGTAGACTCAAATGTGTGAAAATACATATATAATCGCGTGTACAAAATAAAAACTCGATTAGAGATGATCAAATTTTTGCAAAAAAAATTCATATGACCCATGGTTATGAGTAGCATACTCATACAACATTGCTTTTGACAATCTTCAAAATTTGAACAAAAATTAAGTTGCTCCAAAATCGGTCGGGTGTAGACTCAAATGTGTGAAAATACATATATAATCGCGTGTACAAAATAAAAACTCGATTAAAGATGATCAAATTTTTGCAAAAAAAATTCATATGACCCATGGTTATGAGTAGCGTACTCATACAACATTGCTTTTGACAATCTTCAAAATTTGAACAAAAATTAAGTTGCTCCAAAATCGGTCGTGTTTCGACTCAAATGTGTGGAAATACATATATAATCACTTGTCCAAAATAAAAACTCGATTAAAGATGATCAAATTTTTGCAAAAAAAATTCATATGACCCATGGTTATGAGTAGCGTACTCATACAACATTGCTTTTGACAATCTTCAAAATTTGAACAAAAATTAAGTTGCTCCAAAATCGGTCGGGTTTAGACTCAAATGTGTGGAAATACATATATAATCACTTGTCCAAAATAAAAACTCGATTAAAGATGGAGAAATTTTTGCAAAAAAAATTCATATGACGCATTGTTATGAGTAGCGTACTCATACAACATTGCTTTTGACAATCTTCAAAATTTGAACAAAAATTAAGTTGCTCCAAAATCGGTCGGGTTTAGACTCAAATGTGTGGAAATACATATATAATCACGTGTACAAAATAAAAACTCGATTAAAGATGATCAAATTTTTGCAAAAAAAATTCATATGACCCATGGTTATGAGTAGCGTACTCATACAACATTGCTTTTGACAATCTTAAAAATTTAAACAAAAATTAAGTTGCTCCAAAATCTGTCGGGTTTAGACTCAAATGTGTGGAAATACATATATAATCACTTGTCCAAAATAAAAACTCGATTAAAGTTGATGAAATTTTTGCAAAAAAAATCCATATGACCCATTGTTATGAGTAGCGTACTCATACAACATTGCTTTTGACAATCTTAAAAATTTGAACAAAAATTAAATGCTCCAAAATCGGTCGGGGTTAGACTCAAATGTGTGGAAATACATATATAATCACGTGTACAAAATAAAAACTCGATTGAAGATGATGAAATTTTTGCAAAAAAAATTCATATGACCCATTGTTATGAGTAGCGTACTCATAAAACATTGCTTTTGACAATCTTCAAAATTTGAACAAAAATTAAGTTGCTCCAAAATCGGTCGGGTGTAGACTCAAATGTGTGAAAATACATATATAATCGCGTGTACAAAATAAAAACTCGATTAAAGATGATCAAATTTTTGCAAAAAAAATTCATATGACCCATGGTTATGAGTAGCGTACTCATACAACATTGCTTTTGACAATCTTAAAAATTTGAACAAAAATTAAGTTGCTCCAAAATCGGTCGGGTGTAGACTCAAATGTGTGAAAATACATATATAATCGCGTGTACAAAATAAAAACTCGATTAGAGATGATCAAATTTTTGCAAAAAAAATTCATATGACCCATGGTTATGAGTAGCGTACTCATACAACATTGCTTTTGACAATCTTAAAAATTTGAACAAAAATTAAGTTGCTCCAAAATCGGTCGGGGTTAGACTCAAATGTGTGCAAATACATATATAATCACTTGTCCAAAATAAAAACTCGATAAGAGATGATCAAATTTTTGCAAAAAAAATTCATATGACCCATTGTTATGAGTAGCGTACTCATACAACATTGCTTTTGACAATCTTAAAAATTTGAACAAAAATTAAATGCTCCAAAATCGGTCGGGGTTAGACTCAAATGTGTGGAAATACATATATAATCACGTGTACAAAATAAAAACTCGATTAAAGATGATCAAATTTTTGCAAAAAAAATTCATATGACCCATGGTTATGAGTAGCGTACTCATACAACATTGCTTTTGACAATCTTAAAAATTTGAACAAAAATTAAGTTGCTCCAAAATCGGTCGGGTGTAGACTCAAATGTGTGAAAATACATATATAATCGCGTGTACAAAATAAAAACTCGATTAGAGATGATCAAATTTTTGCAAAAAAAATTCATATGACCCATGGTTATGAGTAGCGTACTCATACAACATTGCTTTTGACAATCTTAAAAATTTGAACAAAAATTAAGTTGCTCCAAAATCGGTCGGGGTTAGACTCAAATGTGTGCAAATACATATATAATCACTTGTCCAAAATAAAAACTCGATTAAAGATGAAGAAATTTTTGCAAAAAAAATGCATATGACCCATGGTTATGAGTACCGTACTCATACAACATTGCTTTTGACAATCTTCAAAATTTGAACAAAAATTAAGTTGCTCCAAAATCGGTCGTGTTTAGACTCAAATGTGTGGAAATACATATATAATCACTTGTCCAAAATAAAAACTCGATTAAAGATGATCAAATTTTTGCAAAAAAAATTCATATGACCCATGGTTATGAGTAGCGTACTCATACAACATTGCTTTTGACAATCTTCAAAATTTGAACAAAAATTAAGTTGCTCCAAAATTATTCGTGTTTAGACTCAAATGTGTGGAAATACATATATAATCACTTGTCCAAAATAAAAACTCGATTAAAGATGGAGAAATTTTTGCAAAAAAAATTCATATGACGCATTGTTATGAGTAGCGTACTCATACAACATTGCTTTTGACAATCTTCAAAATTTGAACAAAAATTAAGTTGCTCCAAAATCGGTCGGGTGTAGACTCAAATGTGTGGAAATACATATATAATCACGTGTACAAAATAAAAACTCGATTAAAGATGATCAAATTTTTGCAAAAAAAATTCATATGACCCATGGTTATGAGTAGCGTACTCATACAACATTGCTTTTGACAATCTTAAAAATTTGAACAAAAATTAAGTTGCTCCAAAATCTGTCGGGTTTAGACTCAAATGTGTGGAAATACATATATAATCACTTGTCCAAAATAAAAACTCGAGTAAAGTTGATGAAATTTTTGCAAAAAAAACCATATGACCCATTGTTATTAGTAGCGTACTCATACAACATTGCTTTTGACAATCTTAAAAATTTGAACAAAAATTAAATGCTCCAAAATCGGTCGGGTTTAGACTCAAATGTGTGGAAATACATATAAGTATAATCCCGTGTACAAAATAAAAACTCGATTAAAGTTGATCAAATTTTTGCAAAAAAAATTCATAAGACCCATGGTTATGAGTAGCGTACTCATACAACATTGCTTTTGACAATCTTAAAAATTTGAACAAAAATTAAGTTGCTCCAAAATCGGTCGGGTTTAGACTCAAATGTGTGGAAATACATATATAATCACTTGTCCAAAATAAAAACTCGATTAAAGATGATCAAATTTTTGCAAAAAAAATTCATATGACCCATGGTTATGAGTAGCGTACTCATACAACATTGCTTTTGACAATCTTCAAAATTTGAACAAAAATTAAGTTGCTCCAAAATCGGTCGGGTGTAGACTCAAATGTGTGAAAATACATATATAATCACTTGTACAAAATAAAAACTCGATTAAAGATGATCAAATTTTTGCAAAAAAAATTCATATGACCCATGGTTATGAGTAGCGTACTCATACAACATTGCTTTTGACAATCTTCAAAATTTTAACAAAAATTAAGTTGCTCCAAAATCGGTCGTGTTTCGACTCAAATGTGTGGAAATACATATATAATCACTTGTCCATAATAAAAACTCGATTAAAGATGATGAAATTTTTGCAAAAAAAATTCATATGACCCATGGTTATGAGTAGCGTACTCATACAACATTGCTTTTGACAATCTTCAAAATTTGAACAAAAATTAAGTTGCTCCAAAATCGGTCGGGTTTAGACTCAAATGTGTGGAAATACATATATAATCACTTGTCCAAAATAAAAACTCGATTAAAGATGGAGAAATTTTTGCAAAAAAAATTCATATGACGCATTGTTATGAGTAGCGTACTCATACAACATTGCTTTTGACAATCTTCAAAATTTGAACAAAAATTAAGTTGCTCCAAAATCGGTCGGGTTTAGACTCAAATGTGTGGAAATACATATATAATCACGTGTACAAAATAAAAACTCGATTAAAGATGATCAAATTTTTGCAAAAAAAATGCATATGACCCATGGTTATGAGTAGCGTACTCATACAACATTGCTTTTGACAATCTTAAAAATTTAAACAAAAATTAAGTTGCTCCAAAATCTGTCGGGTTTAGACTCAAATGTGTGGAAATACATATATAATCACTTGTCCAAAATAAAAACTCGATTAAAGTTGATGAAATTTTTGCAAAAAAAATCCATATGACCCATTGTTATGAGTAGCGTACTCATACAACATTGCTTTTGACAATCTTAAAAATTTGAACAAAAATTAAATGCTCCAAAATCGGTCGGGGTTAGACTCAAATGTGTGGAAATACATATATAATCACGTGTACAAAATAAAAACTCGATTGAAGATGATGAAATTTTTGCAAAAAAAATTCATATGACCCATTGTTATGAGTAGCGTACTCATAAAACATTGCTTTTGACAATCTTCAAAATTTGAACAAAAATTAAGTTGCTCCAAAATCGGTCGGGTGTAGACTCAAATGTGTGAAAATACATATATAATCGCGTGTACAAAATAAAAACTCGATTAAAGATGATCAAATTTTTGCAAAAAAAATTCATATGACCCATGGTTATGAGTAGCGTACTCATACAACATTGCTTTTGACAATCTTAAAAATTTGAACAAAAATTAAGTTGCTCCAAAATCGGTCGGGTGTAGACTCAAATGTGTGAAAATACATATATAATCGCGTGTACAAAATAAAAACTCGATTAGAGATGATCAAATTTTTGCAAAAAAAATTCATATGACCCATGGTTATGAGTAGCGTACTCATACAACATTGCTTTTGACAATCTTAAAAATTTGAACAAAAATTAAGTTGCTCCAAAATCGGTCGGGGTTAGACTCAAATGTGTGCAAATACATATATAATCACTTGTCCAAAATAAAAACTCGATAAGAGATGATCAAATTTTTGCAAAAAAAATTCATATGACCCATTGTTATGAGTAGCGTACTCATACAACATTGCTTTTGACAATCTTAAAAATTTGAACAAAAATTAAATGCTCCAAAATCGGTCGGGGTTAGACTCAAATGTGTGGAAATACATATATAATCACGTGTACAAAATAAAAACTCGATTAAAGATGATCAAATTTTTGCAAAAAAAATTCATATGACCCATGGTTATGAGTAGCGTACTCATACAACATTGCTTTTGACAATCTTAAAAATTTGAACAAAAATTAAGTTGCTCCAAAATCGGTCGGGTGTAGACTCAAATGTGTGAAAATACATATATAATCGCGTGTACAAAATAAAAACTCGATTAGAGATGATCAAATTTTTGCAAAAAAAATTCATATGACCCATGGTTATGAGTAGCATACTCATACAACATTGCTTTTGACAATCTTAAAAATTTGAACAAAAATTAAGTTGCTCCAAAATCGGTCGGGGTTAGACTCAAATGTGTGCAAATACATATATAATCACTTGTCCAAAATAAAAACTCGATTAAAGATGAAGAAATTTTTGCAAAAAAAATGCATATGACCCATGGTTATGAGTAGCGTACTCATACAACATTGCTTTTGACAATCTTCAAAATTTGAACAAAAATTAAGTTGCTCCAAAATCGGTCGTGTTTAGACTCAAATGTGTGGAAATACATATATAATCACTTGTCCAAAATAAAAACTCGATTAAAGATGATCAAATTTTTGCAAAAAAAATTCATATGACCCATGGTTATGAGTAGCGTACTCATACAACATTGCTTTTGACAATCTTCAAAATTTGAACAAAAATTAAGTTGCTCCAAAATTATTCGTGTTTAGACTCAAATGTGTGGAAATACATATATAATCACTTGTCCAAAATAAAAACTCGATTAAAGATGGAGAAATTTTTGCAAAAAAAATTCATATGACGCATTGTTATGAGTAGCGTACTCATACAACATTGCTTTTGACAATCTTCAAAATTTGAACAAAAATTAAGTTGCTCCAAAATCGGTCGGGTGTAGACTCAAATGTGTGGAAATACATATATAATCACGTGTACAAAATAAAAACTCGATTAAAGATGATCAAATTTTTGCAAAAAAAATTCATATGACCCATGGTTATGAGTAGCGTACTCATACAACATTGCTTTTGACAATCTTAAAAATTTGAACAAAAATTAAGTTGCTCCAAAATCTGTCGGGTTTAGACTCAAATGTGTGGAAATACATATATAATCACTTGTCCAAAATAAAAACTCGAGTAAAGTTGATGAAATTTTTGCAAAAAAAACCATATGACCCATTGTTATTAGTAGCGTACTCATACAACATTGCTTTTGACAATCTTAAAAATTTGAACAAAAATTAAATGCTCCAAAATCGGTCGGGTTTAGACTCAAATGTGTGGAAATACATATAAGTATAATCCCGTGTACAAAATAAAAACTCGATTAAAGAAGATCAAATTTTTGCAAAAAAAATTCATAAGACCCATGGTTATGAGTAGCGTACTCATACAACATTGCTTTTGACAATCTTAAAAATTTGAACAAAAATTAAGTTGCTCCAAAATCGGTCGGGTTTA
Source organism: Philophylla caesio (assembly GCA_963971545.1). Classification (NCBI taxonomy): domain Eukaryota; kingdom Metazoa; phylum Arthropoda; class Insecta; order Diptera; family Tephritidae; genus Philophylla; species Philophylla caesio. Next base: position 84,298,327 of record OZ020607.1, read on the forward strand.
GACTCAAATGTGTGGAAATACATATATAATCACTTGTCCAAAATAAAAACTCGATTAAAGATGATCAAATTTTTGCAAAAAAAATTCATATGACCCATGGTTATGAGTAGCGTACTCATACAACATTGCTTTTGACAATCTTCAAAATTTGAACAAAAATTAAGTTGCTCCAAAATCGGTCGGGTGTAGACTCAAATGTGTGAAAATACATATATAATCACTTGTACAAAATAAAAACTCGATTAAAGATGATCAAATTTTTGCAAAAAAAATTCATATGACCCATGGTTATGAGTAGCGTACTCATACAACATTGCTTTTGACAATCTTCAAAATTTGAACAAAAATTAAGTTGCTCCAAAATCGGTCGTGTTTCGACTCAAATGTGTGGAAATACATATATAATCACTTGTCCATAATAAAAACTCGATTAAAGATGATGAAATTTTTGCAAAAAAAATTCATATGACCCATGGTTATGAGTAGCGTACTCATACAACATTGCTTTTGACAATCTTCAAAATTTGAACAAAAATTAAGTTGCTCCAAAATCGGTCGGGTTTAGACTCAAATGTGTGGAAATACATATATAATCACTTGTCCAAAATAAAAACTCGATTAAAGATGGAGAAATTTTTGCAAAAAAAATTCATATGACGCATTGTTATGAGTAGCGTACTCATACAACATTGCTTTTGACAATCTTCAAAATTTGAACAAAAATTAAGTTGCTCCAAAATCGGTCGGGTTTAGACTGAAATGTGTGGAAATACATATATAATCACGTGTACAAAATAAAAACTCGATTAAAGATGATCAAATTTTTGCAAAAAAAATTCATATGACCCATGGTTATGAGTAGCGTACTCATACAACATTGCTTTTGACAATCTTAAAAATTTAAACAAAAATTAAGTTGCTCCAAAATCTGTCGGGTTTAGACTCAAATGTGTGGAAATACATATATAATCACTTGTCCAAAATAAAAACTCGATTAAAGTTGATGAAATTTTTGCAAAAAAAATCCATATGACCCATTGTTATGAGTAGCGTACTCATACAACATTGCTTTTGACAATCTTAAAAATTTGAACAAAAATTAAATGCTCCAAAATCGGTCGGGTGTAGACTCAAATGTGTGGAAATACATATATAATCACGTGTACAAAATAAAAACTCGATTGAAGATGATGAAATTTTTGCAAAAAAAATTCATATGACCCATTGTTATGAGTAGCGTACTCATACAACATTGCTTTTGACAATCTTCAAAATTTGAACAAAAATTAAGTTGCTCCAAAATCGGTCGGGTGTAGACTCAAATGTGTGAAAATACATATATAATCGCGTGTACAAAATAAAAACTCGATTAAAGATGATCAAATTTTTGCAAAAAAAATTCATATGACCCATGGTTATGAGTAGCGTACTCATACAACATTGCTTTTGACAATCTTAAAAATTTGAACAAAAATTAAGTTGCTCCAAAATCGGTCGGGGTTAGACTCAAATGTGTGCAAATACATATATAATCACTTGTCCAAAATAAAAACTCGATAAGAGATGATCAAATTTTTGCAAAAAAAATTCATATGACCCATTGTTATGAGTAGCGTACTCATACAACATTGCTTTTGACAATCTTAAAAATTTGAACAAAAATTAAATGCTCCAAAATCGGTCGGGGTTAGACTCAAATGTGTGGAAATACATATATAATCACGTGTACAAAATAAAAACTCGATTAAAGATGATCAAATTTTTGCAAAAAAAATTCATATGACCCATGGTTATGAGTAGCGTACTCATACAACATTGCTTTTGACAATCTTAAAAATTTGAACAAAAATTAAGTTGCTCCAAAATCGGTCGGGTGTAGACTCAAATGTGTGAAAATACATATATAATCGCGTGTACAAAATAAAAACTCGATTAGAGATGATCAAATTTTTGCAAAAAAAATTCATATGACCCATGGTTATGAGTAGCGTACTCATACAACATTGCTTTTGACAATCTTAAAAATTTGAACAAAAATTAAGTTGCTCCAAAATCGGTCGGGGTTAGACTCAAATGTGTGCAAATACATATATAATCACTTGTCCAAAATAAAAACTCGATTAAAGATGAAGAAATTTTTGCAAAAAAAATGCATATGACCCATGGTTATGAGTACCGTACTCATACAACATTGCTTTTGACAATCTTCAAAATTTGAACAAAAATTAAGTTGCTCCAAAATCGGTCGTGTTTAGACTCAAATGTGTGGAAATACATATATAATCACTTGTCCAAAATAAAAACTCGATTAAAGATGATCAAATTTTTGCAAAAAAAATTCATATGACCCATGGTTATGAGTAGCGTACTCATACAACATTGCTTTTGACAATCTTCAAAATTTGAACAAAAATTAAGTTGCTCCAAAATTATTCGTGTTTAGACTCAAATGTGTGGAAATACATATATAATCACTTGTCCAAAATAAAAACTCGATTAAAGATGGAGAAATTTTTGCAAAAAAAATTCATATGACGCATAGTTATGAGTAGCGTACTCATACAACATTGCTTTTGACAATCTTCAAAATTTGAACAAAAATTAAGTTGCTCCAAAATCGGTCGGGTGCAGACTCAAATGTGTGGAAATACATATATGATCACGTGTACAAAATAAAAACTCGATTAAAGATGATCAAATTTTTGCAAAAAAAATTCATATGACCCATGGTTATGAGTAGCGTACTCATACAACATTGCTTTTGACAATCTTAAAAATTTGAACAAAAATTAAGTTGCTCCAAAATCTGTCGGGTTTAAACTCAAATGTGTGGAAATACATATATAATCACTTGTCCAAAATAAAAACTCGAGTAAAGTTGATGAAATTTTTGCAAAAAAAACCATATGACCCATTGTTATTAGTAGCGTACTCATACAACATTGCTTTTGACAATCTTAAAAATTTGAACAAAAATTAAATGCTCCAAAATCGGTCGGGTTTAGACTCAAATGTGTGGAAATACATATAAATAGTATAATCCCGTGTACAAAATAAAAACTCGATTAAAGAAGATCAAATTTTTGCAAAAAAAATTCATAAGACCCATGGTTATGAGTAGCGTACTCATACAACATTGCTTTTGACAATCTTAAAAATTTGAACAAAAATTAAGTTGCTCCAAAATCGGTCGGGTTTAGACTCAAATGTGTGGAAATACATATATAATCACTTGTCCAAAATAAAAACTCGATTAAAGTTGATGAAATTTTTGCAAAAAAAATCCATATCACCCATTGTTATGAGTAGCGTACTCATACAACATTGCTTTTGACAATCTTAAAAATTTGAACAAAAATTAAGTTGCTCCAAAATCGGTCGGGGTTAGACTCAAATGTGTGGAAATACATATATAATCACGTGTACAAAATAAAAACTCGATTGAAGATGATGAAATTTTGCAAAAAAATCCATATGACCCATTGTTATGAGTAGCGTACTCATACAACATTGCTTTTGACAATCTTCAAAATTTGAACAAAAATTAAGTCGCTCCAAAATCGGTTGTGTTTAGACTCAAATGTGTGCAAATACATATATAATCACGTGTACAAAATAAAAAACTCGATTAAAGATGATCAAATTTTTGCAAAAAAAATTCATATGACCCATGGTTATGAGTAGCGTACTCATACAACATTGCTTTTGACAATCTTCAAAATTTGAACAAAAATTAAGTTGCTCCAAAATCGGTCGGGTGTAGACTCAAATGTGTTAAAATACATATATAATCGCGTGTACAAAATAAAAACTCGATTAAAGATGATCAAATTTTTGCAAAAAAAATTCATATGACCCATGGTTATGAGTAGCGTACTCATACAACATTGCTTTTGACAATCTTAAAAATTTGAACAAAAATTAAGTTGCTCCAAAATCGGTCGGGGTTAGACTCAAATGTGTGGAAATACATATATAATCACTTGTCCAAAATAAAAACTCGATTAAAGATGAAGAAATTTTTGCAAAAAAAATGCATATGACCCATGGTTATGAGTACCGTACTCATACAACATTGCTTTTGACAATCTTAAAAATTTGAACAAAAATTAAGTTGCTCCAAAATCTGTCGGGTTTAGACTCAAATGTGTGGAAATACATATATAATCACTTGTCCAAACTAAAAACTCGATTAAAGTTGATGAAATTTTTGCAAAAAAAATCCATATGACCCATGGTTATGAGTAGCGTACTCATACAACATTGCTTTTGACAATCTTCAAAATTTGAACAAAAATTAAGTTGCTCCAAAATCGGTCGTGTTTAGACTCAAATGTGTGGAAATACATATATAATCACTTGTCCAAAATAAAAACTCGATTAAAGATGATCAAATTTTTGCAAAAAAAATTCATATGACCCATGGTTATGAGTAGCGTACTCATACAACATTGCTTTTGACAATCTTAAAAATTTGAACAAATATTAAGTTGCTCCAATATCGGTCGGGTTTAGACTGAAATGTGTGGAAATACATATATAATCACTTGTCCAAAATAAAAACTCGATTAAAGTTGATGAAATTTTTGCAAAAAAAATTCATATGACGCATAGTTATGAGTAGCGTACTCATACAACATTGCTTTTGACAATCTTCAAAATTTGAACAAAAATTAAGTTGCTCCAAAATCTGTCGGGTTTAGACTCAAATGTGTGGAAATACATATATAATCACTTGTACAAAATAAAAACTCGAGTAAAGTTGATGAAATTTTTGCAAAAAAAACCATATGACCCATTGTTATTAGTAGCGTACTCATACAACATTGCTTTTGACAATCTTAAAAATTTGAACAAAAATTAAATGCTCCAAAATCGGTCGGGTTTAGACTCAAATGTGTGGAAATACATATAGTATAATCCCGTGTACAAAATAAAAACTCGATTAAAGAAGATCAAATTTTTGCAAAAAAAATCGATATGACCCATGGTTATGAGTAGCGTACTCATACAACATTGCTTTTGACAATCTTCAAAATTTGAACAAAAATTAAGTTGCTCCAAAATCGGTCGTGTTTAGACTCAAATGTGTGGAAATACATATATAATCACTTGTTCAAAATAAAAACTCGATTAAAGATGATCAAATTTTTGCAAAAAAAATTCATATGACCCATGGTTATGAGTAGCGTACTCATACAACATTGCTTTTGACAATCTTAAAAATTTGAACAAAAATTAAGTTGCTCCAAAATCGGTCGGGTTTAGACTCAAATGTGTGGAAATACATATATAATCACTTGTCCAAAATAAAAACTCGATTAAAGTTGATGAAATTTTTGCAAAAAAAATCCATATCACCCATTGTTATGAGTAGCGTACTCATACAACATTGCTTTTGACAATCTTAAAAATTTGAACAAAAATTAAGTTGCTCCAAAATCGGTCGGGGTTAGACTCAAATGTGTGGAAATACATATATAATCACGTGTACAAAATAAAAACTCGATTGAAGATGATAAAATTTTGCAAAAAAATCCATATGACCCATTGTTATGAGTAGCGTACTCATACAACATTGCTTTTGACAATCTTCAAAATTTGAACAAAAATTAAGTCGCTCCAAAATCGGTTGTGTTTAGACTCAAATGTGTGGAAATACATATATAATCACGTGTACAAAATAAAAAACTCGATTAAAGATGATCAAATTTTTGCAAAAAAAATTCATATGACCCATGGTTATGAGTAGCGTACTCATACAACATTGCTTTTGACAATCTTAAAAATTTGAACAAAAATTAAGTTGCTCCAAAATCGGTTGTGTTTAGACTCAAATGTGTGGAAATACATATATAATCACTTGTCCAAACTAAAAACTCGATTAAAGTTGATGAAATTTTTGCAAAAAAAATCCATATGACCCATGGTTATGAGTAGCGTACTCATACAACATTGCTTTTGACAATCTTCAAAATTTGAACAAAAATTAAGTTGCTCCAAAATCGGTCGTGTTTAGACTCAAATGTGTGGAAATACATATATAATCACTTGTCCAAAATAAAAACTCGATTAAAGATGATCAAATTTTTGCAAAAAAAATTCATATGACCCATGGTTATGAGTAGCGTACTCATACAACATTGCGTACTCATACAATTTGAACAAAAATTAAATGCTCCAAAATCGGTCGGGGTTAGACTCAAATGTGTGGAAATACATATATAATCACGTGTACAAAATAAAAACTCGATTGAAGATGATGAAATTTTTGCAAAAAAAATTCATATGACCCATGGTTATGAGTAGCGTACTCATACAACATTGCTTTTGACAATCTTCAAAATTTGAACAAAAATTAAGTTGCTCCAAAATTATTCGTGTTTAGACTCAAATGTGTGGAAATACATATATAATCACTTGTCCAAAATAAAAACTCGATTAAAGATGGAGAAATTTTTGCAAAAAAAATTCATATGACGCATTGTTATGAGTAGCGTACTCATACAACATTGCTTTTGACAATCTTCAAAATTTGAACAAAAATTAAGTTGCTCCAAAATCGGTCGGGTTTAGACTGAAATGTGTGGAAATACATATATAATCACGTGTACAAAATAAAAACTCGATTAAAGATGATCAAATTTTTGCAAAAAAAATTCATATGACCCATGGTTATGAGTAGCGTACTCATACAACATTGCTTTTGACAATCTTAAAAATTTAAACAAAAATTAAGTTGCTCCAAAATCTGTCGGGTTTAGACTCAAATGTGTGGAAATACATATATAATCACTTGTCCAAAATAAAAACTCGATTAAAGTTGATGAAATTTTTGCAAAAAAAATCCATATGACCCATTGTTATGAGTAGCGTACTCATACAACATTGCTTTTGACAATCTTAAAAATTTGAACAAAAATTAAATGCTCCAAAATCGGTCGGGTGTAGACTCAAATGTGTGGAAATACATATATAATCACGTGTACAAAATAAAAACTCGATTGAAGATGATGAAATTTTTGCAAAAAAAATTCATATGACCCATTGTTATGAGTAGCGTACTCATACAACATTGCTTTTGACAATCTTCAAAATTTGAACAAAAATTAAGTTGCTCCAAAATCGGTCGGGTGTAGACTCAAATGTGTGAAAATACATATATAATCGCGTGTACAAAATAAAAACTCGATTAAAGATGATCAAATTTTTGCAAAAAAAATTCATATGACCCATGGTTATGAGTAGCGTACTCATACAACATTGCTTTTGACAATCTTAAAAATTTGAACAAAAATTAAGTTGCTCCAAAATCGGTCGGGGTTAGACTCAAATGTGTGCAAATACATATATAATCACTTGTCCAAAATAAAAACTCGATAAGAGATGATCAAATATTTGCAAAAAAAATTCATATGACCCATTGTTATGAGTAGCGTACTCATACAACATTGCTTTTGACAATCTTAAAAATTTGAACAAAAATTAAATGCTCCAAAATCGGTCGGGGTTAGACTCAAATGTGTGGAAATACATATATAATCACGTGTACAAAATAAAAACTCGATTAAAGATGATCAAATTTTTGCAAAAAAAATTCATATGACCCATGGTTATGAGTAGCGTACTCATACAACATTGCTTTTGACAATCTTAAAAATTTGAACAAAAATTAAGTTGCTCCAAAATCGGTCGGGTGTAGACTCAAATGTGTGAAAATACATATATAATCGCGTGTACAAAATAAAAACTCGATTAGAGATGATCAAATTTTTGCAAAAAAAATTCATATGACCCATGGTTATGAGTAGCGTACTCATACAACATTGCTTTTGACAATCTTAAAAATTTGAACAAAAATTAAGTTGCTCCAAAATCGGTCGGGGTTAGACTCAAATGTGTGCAAATACATATATAATCACTTGTCCAAAATAAAAACTCGATTAAAGATGAAGAAATTTTTGCAAAAAAAATGCATATGACCCATGGTTATGAGTACCGTACTCATACAACATTGCTTTTGACAATCTTCAAAATTTGAACAAAAATTAAGTTGCTCCAAAATCGGTCGTGTTTAGACTCAAATGTGTGGAAATACATATATAATCACTTGTCCAAAATAAAAACTCGATTAAAGATGATCAAATTTTTGCAAAAAAAATTCATATGACCCATGGTTATGAGTAGCGTACTCATACAACATTGCTTTTGACAATCTTCAAAATTTGAACAAAAATTAAGTTGCTCCAAAATTATTCGTGTTTATACTCAAATGTGTGGAAATACATATATAATCACTTGTCCAAAATAAAAACTCGATTAAAGATGGAGAAATTTTTGCAAAAAAAATTCATATGACGCATAGTTATGAGTAGCGTACTCATACAACATTGCTTTTGACAATCTTCAAAATTTGAACAAAAATTAAGTTGCTCCAAAATCGGTCGGGTATAGACTGAAATGTGTGGAAATACATATATAATCACGTGTACAAAATAAAAACTCGATTAAAGATGATCAAATTTTTGCAAAAAAAATTCATATGACCCATGGTTATGAGTAGCGTACTCATACAACATTGCTTTTGACAATCTTAAAAATTTAAACAAAAATTAAGTTGCTCCAAAATCTGTCGGGTTTAGACTCAAATGTGTGGAAATACATATATAATCACTTGTCCAAAATAAAAACTCGATTAAAGTTGATGAAATTTTTGCAAAAAAAATCCATATGACCCATTGTTATGAGTAGCGTACTCATACAACATTGCTTTTGACAATCTTAAAAATTTGAACAAAAATTAAATGCTCCAAAATCGGTCGGGTGTAGACTCAAATGTGTGGAAATACATATATAATCACGTGTACAAAATAAAAACTCGATTGAAGATGATGAAATTTTTGCAAAAAAAATTCATATGACCCATTGTTATGAGTAGCGTACTCATACAACATTGCTTTTGACAATCTTCAAAATTTGAACAAAAATTAAGTTGCTCCAAAATCGGTCGGGTGTAGACTCAAATGTGTGAAAATACATATATAATCGCGTGTACAAAATAAAAACTCGATTAAAGATGATCAAATTTTTGCAAAAAAAATTCATATGACCCATGGTTATGAGTAGCGTACTCATACAACATTGCTTTTGACAATCTTAAAAATTTGAACAAAAATTAAGTTGCTCCAAAATCGGTCGGGGTTAGACTCAAATGTGTGCAAATACATATATAATCACTTGTCCAAAATAAAAACTCGATAAGAGATGATCAAATATTTGCAAAAAAAATTCATATGACCCATTGTTATGAGTAGCGTACTCATACAACATTGCTTTTGACAATCTTAAAAATTTGAACAAAAATTAAATGCTCCAAAATCGGTCGGGGTTAGACTCAAATGTGTGGAAATACATATATAATCACGTGTACAAAATAAAAACTCGATTAAAGATGATCAAATTTTTGCAAAAAAAATTCATATGACCCATGGTTATGAGTAGCGTACTCATACAACATTGCTTTTGACAATCTTAAAAATTTGAACAAAAATTAAGTTGCTCCAAAATCGGTCGGGTGTAGACTCAAATGTGTGAAAATACATATATAATCGCGTGTACAAAATAAAAACTCGATTAGAGATGATCAAATTTTTGCAAAAAAAATTCATATGACCCATGGTTATGAGTAGCGTACTCATACAACATTGCTTTTGACAATCTTAAAAATTTGAACAAAAATTAAGTTGCTCCAAAATCGGTCGGGGTTAGACTCAAATGTGTGCAAATACATATATAATCACTTGTCCAAAATAAAAACTCGATTAAAGATGAAGAAATTTTTGCAAAAAAAATGCATATGACCCATGGTTATGAGTACCGTACTCATACAACATTGCTTTTGACAATCTTCAAAATTTGAACAAAAATTAAGTTGCTCCAAAATCGGTCGTGTTTAGACTCAAATGTGTGGAAATACATATATAATCACTTGTCCAAAATAAAAACTCGATTAAAGATGATCAAATTTTTGCAAAAAAAATTCATATGACCCATGGTTATGAGTAGCGTACTCATACAACATTGCTTTTGACAATCTTCAAAATTTGAACAAAAATTAAGTTGCTCCAAAATTATTCGTGTTTATACTCAAATGTGTGGAAATACATATATAATCACTTGTCCAAAATAAAAACTCGATTAAAGATGGAGAAATTTTTGCAAAAAAAATTCATATGACGCATAGTTATGAGTAGCGTACTCATACAACATTGCTTTTGACAATCTTCAAAATTTGAACAAAAATTAAGTTGCTCCAAAATCGGTCGGGTGCAGACTCAAATGTGTGGAAATACATATATGATCACGTGTACAAAATAAAAACTCGATTAAAGATGATCAAATTTTTGCAAAAAAAATTCATATGACCCATGGTTATGAGTAGCGTACTCATACAACATTGCTTTTGACAATCTTAAAAATTTGAACAAAAATTAAGTTGCTCCAAAATCTGTCGGGTTTAGACTCAAATGTGTGGAAATACATATATAATCACTTGTCCAAAATAAAAACTCGAGTAAAGTTGATGAAATTTTTGCAAAAAAAACCATATGACCCATTGTTATTAGTAGCGTACTCATACAACATTGCTTTTGACAATCTTAAAAATTTGAACAAAAATTAAGTTGCTCCAAAATCGGTCGGGGTTAGACTCAAATGTGTGCAAATACATATATAATCACTTGTCCAAAATAAAAACTCGATTAAAGATGAAGAAATTTTTGCAAAAAAAATGCATATGACCCATGGTTATGAGTACCGTACTCATACAACATTGCTTTTGACAATCTTCAAAATTTGAACAAAAATTAAGTTGCTCCAAAATCGGTCGTGTTTAGACTCAAATGTGTGGAAATACATATATAATCACTTGTCCAAAATAAAAACTCGATTAAAGATGATCAAATTTTTGCAAAAAAAATTCATATGACCCATGGTTATGAGTAGCGTACTCATACAACATTGCTTTTGACAATCTTCAAAATTTGAACAAAAATTAAGTTGCTCCAAAATTATTCGTGTTTATACTCAAATGTGTGGAAATACATATATAATCACTTGTCCAAAATAAAAACTCGATTAAAGATGGAGAAATTTTTGCAAAAAAAATTCATATGACGCATAGTTATGAGTAGCGTACTCATACAACATTGCTTTTGACAATCTTCAAAATTTGAACAAAAATTAAGTTGCTCCAAAATCGGTCGGGTGCAGACTCAAATGTGTGGAAATACATATATGATCACGTGTACAAAATAAAAACTCGATTAAAGATGATCAAATTTTTGCAAAAAAAATTCATATGACCCATGGTTATGAGTAGCGTACTCATACAACATTGCTTTTGACAATCTTAAAAATTTGAACAAAAATTAAGTTGCTCCAAAATCTGTCGGGTTTAGACTCAAATGTGTGGAAATACATATATAATCACTTGTCCAAAATAAAAACTCGAGTAAAGTTGATGAAATTTTTGCAAAAAAAACCATATGACCCATTGTTATTAGTAGCGTACTCATACAACATTGCTTTTGACAATCTTAAAAATTTGAACAAAAATTAAATGCTCCAAAATCGGTCGGGTTTAGACTCAAATGTGTGGAAATACATATAGTATAATCCCGTGTACAAAATAAAAACTCGATTAAAGAAGATCAAATTTTTGCAAAAAAAATTCATAAGACCCATGGTTATGAGTAGCGTACTCATACAACATTGCTTTTGACAATCTTAAAAATTTGAACAAAAATTAAGTTGCTCCAAAATCGGTCGGGTTTAGACTCAAATGTGTGGAAATACATATATAATCACTTGTCCAAAATAAAAACTCGATTAAAGTTGATGAAATTTTTGCAAAAAAAATCCATATCACCCATTGTTATGAGTAGCGTACTCATACAACATTGCTTTTGACAATCTTAAAAATTTGAACAAAAATTAAGTTGCTCCAAAATCGGTCGGGGTTAGACTCAAATGTGTGGAAATACATATATAATAACGTGTACAAAATAAAAACTCGATTGAAGATGATGAAATTTTGCAAAAAAATCCATATGACCCATTGTTATGAGTAGCGTACTCATACAACATTGCTTTTGACAATCTTCAAAATTTGAACAAAAATTAAGTCGCTCCAAAATCGGTTGTGTTTAGACTCAAATGTGTGGAAATACATATATAATCACGTGTACAAAATAAAAAACTCGATTAAAGATGATCAAATTTTTGCAAAAAAAATTCATATGACCCATGGTTATGAGTAGCGTACTCATACAACATTGCTTTTGACAATCTTCAAAATTTGAACAAAAATTAAGTTGCTCCAAAATCGGTCGGGTGTAGACTCAAATGTGTTAAAATACATATATAATCGCGTGTACAAAATAAAAACTCGATTAAAGATGATCAAATTTTTGCAAAAAAAATTCATATGACCCATGGTTATGAGTAGCGTACTCATACAACATTGCTTTTGACAATCTTAAAAATTTGAACAAAAATTAAGTTGCTCCAAAATCGGTCGGGGTTAGACTCAAATGTGTGGAAATACATATATAATCACTTGTCCAAAATAAAAACTCGATTAAAGATGAAGAAATTTTTGCAAAAAAAATGCATATGACCCATGGTTATGAGTACCGTACTCATACAACATTGCTTTTGACAATCTTAAAAATTTGAACAAAAATTAAGTTGCTCCAAAATCTGTCGGGTTTAGACTCAAATGTGTGGAAATACATATATAATCACTTGTCCAAACTAAAAACTCGATTAAAGTTGATGAAATTTTTGCAAAAAAAATCCATATGACCCATGGTTATGAGTAGCGTACTCATACAACATTGCTTTTGACAATCTTCAAAATTTGAACAAAAATTAAGTTGCTCCAAAATCGGTCGTGTTTAGACTCAAATGTGTGGAAATACATATATAATCACTTGTCCAAAATAAAAACTCGATTAAAGATGATCAAATTTTTGCAAAAAAAATTCATATGACCCATGGTTATGAGTAGCGTACTCATACAACATTGCTTTTGACAATCTTAAAAATTTGAACAAAAATTAAGTTGCTCCAAAATTATTCGTGTTTAGACTCAAATGTGTGGAAATACATATATAATCACTTGTCCAAAATAAAAACTCGATTAAAGATGGAGAAATGTTTGCAAAAAAAATTCATATGACGCATTGTTATGAGTAGCGTACTCATACAACATTGCTTTTGACAATCTTCAAAATTTGAACAAAAATTAAGTTGCTCCAAAATCGGTCGGGTTTAGACTCAAATGTGTGGAAATACATATATAATCACGTGTACAAAATAAAAACTCGATTAAAGATGATCAAATTTTTGCAAAAAAAATTCATATGACCCATGGTTATGAGTAGCGTACTCATACAACATTGCTTTTGAAAATCTTAAAAATTTGAACAAAAATTAAGTTGCTCCAAAATCTGTCGGGTTTAGACTCAAATGTGTGGAAATACATATATAATCACTTGTCCAAAATAAAAACTCGATTAAAGTTGATGAAATTTTTGCAAAAAAAATCCATATGACCCATTGTTATGAGTAGCGTACTCATACAACATTGCGTACTCATACAATTTGAACAAAAATTAAATGCTCCAAAATCGGTCGGGGTTAGACTCAAATGTGTGGAAATACATATATAATCACGTGTACAAAATAAAAACTCGATTGAAGATGATGAAATTTTTGCAAAAAAAATTCATATGACCCATGGTTATGAGTAGCGTACTCATACAACATTGCTTTTGACAATCTTCAAAATTTGAACAAAAATTAAGTTGCTCCAAAATTATTCGTGTTTAGACTCAAATGTGTGGAAATACATATATAATCACTTGTCCAAAATAAAAACTCGATTAAAGATGGAGAAATTTTTGCAAAAAAAATTCATATGACGCATTGTTATGAGTAGCGTACTCATACAACATTGCTTTTGACAATCTTCAAAATTTGAACAAAAATTAAGTTGCTCCAAAATCGGTCGGGTTTAGACTCAAATGTGTGGAAATACATATATAATCACGTGTACAAAATAAAAACTCGATTAAAGATGATCAAATTTTTGCAAAAAAAATTCATATGACCCATGGTTATGAGTAGCGTACTCATACAACATTGCTTTTGACAATCTTAAAAATTTGAACAAAAATTAAGTTGCTTCAAAATCTGTCGGGTTTAGACTCAAATGTGTGGAAATACATATATAATCACTTGTCAAAAATAAAAACTCGAGTAAAGTTGATGAAATTTTTGCAAAAAAAATCCATATGACCCATTGTTATGAATAGCGTACTCATACAACATTGCTTTTGACAATCTTAAAAATTTGAACAAAAATTAAATGCTCCAAAATCGGTCGGGGTTAGACTCAAATGTGTGGAAATACATATATAATCACGTGTACAAAATAAAAACTCGATTGAAGATGATGAAATTTTTGCAAAAAAAATTCATATGACCCATTGTTATGAGTAGCGTACTCATACAACATTGCTTTTGCCAATCTTCAAAATTTGAACAAAAATTAAGTCGCTCCAAAATCGGTTGTGTTTAGACTCAAATGTGTGGAAAAACATTTATAATTACGTGTTCAAAATAAAAACTCGATTGAAGATGCTGAAATTTTTGCAAAAAAAATCCATATGACCCATTGTTATGAGTAGCGTACTCATACAACATTGCTTTTGACAATCTTCAAAATTTGAACAAAAATTAAGTTACTCCAAAATCGGTCGTGTTTAGACTCAAATGTGTGGAAATACATATATAATCACTTGTCCAAAATAAAAACTCGATTAAAGATGAAGAAATTTTTGCAAAAAAAATTCATATGACCCATTGTTATGAGTAGCGTACTCATACAACATTGCTTTTGACAATCTTCAAAATTTGAACCAAAATTAAGTTGCTCCAAAATCGGTCGGGTTTAGACTCAAATGTGTGGAAATACATATATAATCACGTGTACAAAATAAAAACTCGATTGAAGATGATGAAATTTTTGCAAAAAAAATGCATATGACCCATTGTTATGAGTAGCGTACTCATACAACA
This sequence comes from Philophylla caesio, assembly GCA_963971545.1. Classification (NCBI taxonomy): domain Eukaryota; kingdom Metazoa; phylum Arthropoda; class Insecta; order Diptera; family Tephritidae; genus Philophylla; species Philophylla caesio. The sequence goes on from OZ020607.1 coordinate 84,313,474, forward strand.
TTGCTTTTGACAATCTTCAAAACTTGAACCAAAATTAAGTTGCTCCAAAATCGGTCGGGTTTAGACACAAATGTGTGGAAATACATATATAATCACGTGTACAAAATAAAAACTCGATTAAAGATGATCAAATTTTTGCAAAAAAAATTCATATGACCCATGGTTATGAGTAGCGTACTCATACAACATTGCTTTTGACAATCTTAAAAATTTGAACAAAAATTAAGTTGCTCCAAAATCGGTCGGGTTTAGACTCAAATGTGTGGAAATACATATATAATCACGTGTACAAAATAAAAACTCGATTAAAGATGATCAAATTTTTGCAAAAAAATTCATATGCCCCATGGTTATGAGTAGCGTACTCATACAACATTGCTTTTGACAATCTTAAAAATTTGAACAAAAATTAAGTTGCTCCAAAATCGGTCGGGTTTAGACTCAAATGTGTGGAAATACATATATAATCACGTGTACAAAATAAAAACTCGATTTAAGTTGATGAAATTTTTGCAAAAAAAATTCATATGACGCATTGTTATGAGTAGCGTACTCATACAACATTGCTTTTGACAATCTTCAAAATTTGAACAAAAATTAAGTTGCTCCAAAATCGGTCGGGTGTAGACTGAAATGTGTGGAAATACATATATAATCACTTGTCCAAAATAAAAACTCGATTAAAGTTGATGAAATTTTTGCAAAAAAAATTCATATGACGCATTGTTATGAGTAGCGTACTCATACAACATTGCTTTTGACAATCTTCAAAATTTGAACAAAAATTAAGTTGCTCCAAAATCGGTCGGGTTTAGACTGAAATGTGTGGAAATACATATATAATCACGTGTACAAAATAAAAATTACATTAAAGATGATCAAATTTTCCCAAGAAAAGTCATATGACCCATGGTTATGAGTAGCGTACTCATACAACATTGCTTCTGACAATCTTCAAAATTTGAACAAAAATTAAGTTGCTCCAAAATCGGTCGGGTTTAGACTGAAATGTGTGGAAATACATATATAATCACTTGTCCAAAATAAAAACTCGATTAAAGTTGATGAAATTTTTGCAAAGAAAATCCATATGACCCATTGTTATGAGTAGCGTACTTATACAACATTGCTTTTGACAATCTTCAAAATTTGAACAAAAATTAAGTTGCTCCAAAATCGGTCGTGTTTAGACTCAAATGTGTGGAAATACATATATAATCACGTGTTCAAAATAAAAACTCGATTGAAGTTGATGAAATTTTTGCAAAAAAAATCCATATGACCCATTGTTATGAGTAGCGTACTCATACAACATTGCTTTTGACAATCTTAAAAATTTGAACAAAAATTAAGTTGCTCCAAAATCGGTTGGGTTTAGACTCAAATGTGTGGAAATACATATATAATCACGTGTACAAAATAAAAACTCGATTGAAGATGAAGAAATTTTTGCAAAAAAAATTCATATGACGCATTGTTATGAGTAGCGTACTCATACAACATTGCTTTTGACAATCTTCAAAATTTTAACAAAAATTAAGTTGCTCCAAAATCGGTTGGGTTTAGACTCAAATGTGTGGAAACACATATATAATCACTTGTCCAAACTAAAAACTCGATTAAAGATGAAGAAATTTTTGCAAAAAAAATTCATATGACGCATTGTTATGAGTAGCGTACTCATACAACATTGCTTTTGACAATCTTCAAAATTTGAACAAAAATTAAGTTGCTCCAAAATCGGTCGGGTTTAGACTCAAATGTGTGGAAATACATATATAATCCCGTGTACAAAATTAAAACTCGATTAAAGAAGATCAAATTTTTGCAAAAAAAATTCATAAGACCCATGGTTATGAGTAGCGTACTCATACAACATTGCTTTTGACAATCTTAAAAATTTTAACAAAAATTAAGTTGCTCCAAAATCGGTCGGGTTTAGACTCAAATGTGTGGAAATACATATATAATCACTTGTCCAAAATAAAAACTCGATTAAAGTTGATGAAATTTTTGCAAAAAAAATCCATATGACCCATGGTTATGAGTAGCGTACTCATACAACATTGCTTTTGACAATCTTCAAAATTTGAACAAAAATTAAGTTGCTCCAAAATCGGTCGTGTTTAGACTCAAATGTGTGGAAATACATTTTTAATCACGTGTACAAAATAAAAACTCGATTGAAGATGATGAAATTTTTGCAAAAAAAATCCATATGACCCATTGTTATGAGTAGCGTACTCATACAACATTGCTTTTGACAATCTTCAAAATTTGAACAAAAATTAAGTCGCTCCAAAATCGGTCGTGTTTAGACTCAAATGTGTGGAAATACATATATAATCACGTGTACAAAATAAAAACTCGATTAAAGACGATCAAATTTTTGCAAAAAAAATTCGTATGACCCATGGTTATGAGTAGCGTACTCATACAACATTGCTTTTGACAATCTTAAAAGTTTGAACAAAAATTAAGTTGCTCCAAAATCGGTCGGGGTTAGACTCAAATGTGTGCAAATACATATATAATCACTTGTCCAAAATAAAAACTCGATTAAAGATGAAGAAATTTTTGCAAAAAAAATGCATATGACCCATGGTTATGAGTACCGTACTCATACAACATTGCTTTTGACAATCTTCAAAATTTGAACAAAAATTAAGTTGCTCCAAAATCGGTCGTGTTTAGACTCAAATGTGTGGAAATACATATATAATCACTTGTCCAAAATAAAAACTCGATTAAAGATGATCAAATTTTTGCAAAAAAAATTCATATGACCCATGGTTATGAGTAGCGTACTCATACAACATTGCTTTTGACAATCTTCAAAATTTGAACAAAAATTAAGTTGCTCCAAAATTATTCGTGTTTAGACTCAAATGTGTGGAAATACATATATAATCACTTGTCCAAAATAAAAACTCGATTAAAGATGGAGAAATTTTTGCAAAAAAAATTCATATGACGCATTGTTATGAGTAGCGTACTCATACAACATTGCTTTTGACAATCTTAAAAATTTGAACAAAAATCAAGTTGCTTCAAAATCGGTCGGGTTTAGACTCAAATGTGTGGAAATACATATATAATCACGTGTACAAAATAAAAACTCGATTAAAGATGATCAAATTTTTGCGAAAAAAATTCATATGACCCATGGTTATGAGTAGCGTACTCATACAACATTGCTTTTGACAATCTTAAAAATTTGAACAAAAATTAAGTTGCTCCAAAATCTGTCGGGTTTAGACTCAAATGTGTGGAAATACATATATAATCACTTGTCCAAAATAAAAACTCGATTAAAGTTGATGGAATTTTTGCAAAAAAAATCCATATGACCCATTGTTATGAGTAGCGTACTCATACAACATTGCTTTTGACAATATTAAAAATTTGAACAAAAATTAAATGCTCCAAAATCGGTCGGGGTTAGACTCAAATGTGTGGAAATACATATATAATCACGTGTACAAAATAAAAACTCGATTGAAGATGATGAAATTTTTGCAAAAAAAATCCATATGACCCATTGTTATGAGTAGCGTACTCATACAACATTGCTTTTGACAATCTTCAAAATTTGAACAAAAATTAAGTTGCTCCAAAATCGGTCGTGTTTAGACTCAAATGTGTGGAAATACATTTATAATTACGTGTTCAAAATAAAAACTCGATTGAAGATGATGAAATTTTTGCAAAAAAAATCCATATGACCCATTGTTATGAGTAGCGTACTCATACAACATTGCTTTTGACAATCTTCAAAATTTGAACAAAAATTAAGTTGCTCCAAAATCGGTCGTGTTTAGACTCAAATGTGTGGAAATACATATATAATCACTTGTCCAAAATAAAAACTCGATTAAAGATGAAGAAATTTTTGCAAAAAAAATTCATATGACGCATTGTTTTGAGTAGCGTACTCATACAACATTGCTTTTGACAATCTTCAAAATTTGAACCAAAATTAAGTTGCTCCAAAATCGGTCGGGTTTAGACACAAATGTGTGGAAATACATATATAATCACGTGTACAAAATAAAAACTCGATTAAAGATGATCAAATTTTTGCAAAAAAAATTCATATGACCCATGGTTATGAGTAGCGTACTCATACAACATTGCTTTTGACAATCTTAAAAATTTGAACAAAAATTAAGTTGCTCCAAGATCGGTCGGGTTTAGACTCAAATGTGTGGAAATACATATATAATCACGTGTACAAAATAAAAACTCGATTAAAGATGATCAAATTTTTGCAAAAAAATTCATATGACCCATGGTTATGAGTAGCGTACTCATACAACATTGCTTTTGACAATCTTAAAAATTTGAACAAAAATTAAGTTGCTCCAAAATCGGTTGGGTTTAGACTCAAATGTGTGGAAATACATATATAATCACGTGTACAAAATAAAAGCTCGATTTAAGTTTATGAAATTTTTGCAAAAAAAAATTCATATGACGCATTGTTATGAGTAGCGTACTCATACAACATTGCTTTTGACAATCTTCAAAATTTGAACAAAAATTAAGTTGCTCCAAAATCGGTCGGGTTTAGACTCAAATGTGTGGAAATACATATATAATCACTTGTCCAAAATAAAAACTCGATTAAAGTTGATGAAATTTTTGCAAAAAAAATCCATATGACCCATTGTTATGAGTAGCGTACTCATACAACATTGCTTTTGACAATCTTCAAAATTTGAACAAAAATTAAGTTGCTCCAAAATCGGTCGGGTTTAGACTCAAATGTGTGGAAATACATATATAATCACTTGTCCAAAATAAAAACTCGATTAAAGTTGATGAAATTTTTGCAAAAAAAATCCATATGACCCATTGTTATGAGTAGCGTACTCATACAACATTGCTTTTGACAATCTTCAAAATTTGAACAAAAATTAAGTTGCTCCAAAATCGGTCGTGTTTAGACTCAAATGTGTGGTAATACATATATAATCACTTGTCCAAAATAAAAACTCGATTAAAGATGAAGAAATTTTTGCAAAAAAAATTCACATGACGCATTGTTATGAGTAGCGTACTCATACAACATTGCTTTTGACAATCTTAAAAATTTGAACAAAAATCAAGTTGCTTCAAAATCGGTCGGGTTTAGACTCAAATGTGTGGAAATACATATATAATCACGTGTACAAAATAAAAACTCGATTAAAGATGATAAAATTTTTGCGAAAAAAATTCATATGACCCATGGTTATGCGTAGCGTACTCATACAACATTGCTTTTGACAATCTTAAAAATTTGAACAAAAATTAAGTTGCTCCAAAATCTGTCGGGTTTAGACTCAAATGTGTGGAAATACATATATAATCACTTGTCCAAAATAAAAACTCGATTAAAGTTGATGAAATTTTTGCAAAAAAAATCCATATGACCCATTGTTATGAGTAGCGTACTCATACAACATTGCTTTTGACAATCTTAAAAATTTGAACAAAAATTAAATGCTCCAAAATCGGTCGGGGTTAGACTCAAATGTGTGGAAATACATATATAATCACGTGTACAAAATAAAAACTCGATTGAAGATGATGAAATTTTTGCAAAAAAAATCCATATGACCCATTGTTATGAGTAGCGTACTCATACAACATTGCTTTTAACAATCTTCAAAATTTGAACAAAAATTAAGTTGCTCCAAAATCGGTCGTGTTTAGACTCAAATGTGTGGAAATACATTTATAATTACGTGTTCAAAATAAAAACTCGATTGAAGATGATGAGATTTTTGCAAAAAAAATCCATATGACCCATTGTTATGAGTAGCGTACTCATACAACATTGCTTTTGACAATCTTCAAAATTTGAACAAAAATTAAGTTGCTCCAAAATCGGTCGTGTTTAGACTCAAATGTGTGGAAATACATATATAATCACTTGTCCAAAATAAAAACTCGATTAAAGATGAAGAAATTTTTGCAAAAAAAATTCATATGACGCATTGTTTTGAGTAGCGTACTCATACAACATTGCTTTTGACAATCTTCAAAATTTGAACCAAAATTAAGTTGCTCCAAAATCGGTCGGGTTTAGACACAAATGTGTGGAAATACATATATAATCACGTGTACAAAATAAAAACTCGATTAAAGATGATCAAATTTTTGCAAAAAAAATTCATATGACCCATGGTTATGAGTAGCGTACTCATACAACATTGCTTTTGACAATCTTAAAAATTTGAACAAAAATTAAGTTGCTCCAAAATCGGTCGGGTTTAGACTCAAATGTGTGGAAATACATATATAATCACGTGTACAAAATAAAAACTCGATTAAAGATGATCAAATTTTTGCAAAAAAAATTCGTATGACCCATGGTTATGAGTAGCGTACTCATACAACATTGCTTTTGACAATCTTAAAAATTTGAACAAAAATTAAGTTGCTCCAAAATCGGTTGGGTTTAGACTCAAATGTGTGGAAATACATATATAATCACGTGTACAAAATAAAAACTCGATTTAAGTTGATGAAATTTTTGCAAAAAAAATTCATATGACGCATTGTTATGAGTAGCGTACTCATACAACATTGCTTTTGACAATCTTCAAAATTTGAACAAAAATTAAGTTGCTCCAAAATCGGTCGGGTTTAGACTCAAATGTGTGGAAATACATATATAATCACTTGTCCAAAATAAAAACTCGATTAAAGTTGATGAAATTTTTGCAAAAAAAATCCATATGACCCATTGTTATGAGTAGCGTACTCATACAACATTGCTTTTGACAATCTTCAAAATTTGAACAAAAATTAAGTTGCTCCAAAATCGGTCGTGTTTAGACTCAAATGTGTGGTAATACATATATAATCACTTGTCCAAAATAAAAACTCGATTAAAGATGAAGAAATTTTTGCAAAAAAAATTCACATGACGCATTGTTATGAGTAGCGTACTCATACAACATTGCTTTTGACAATCTTCAAAATTTGAACAAAAATTAAGTTGCTCCAAAATCGGTCGGGTTTAGACTCAAATGTGTGGAAATACATATATAATCACTTGTACAAAATAAAAACTCGATTAAAGATGATCAAATTTTTGCAAAAAAAATTCATATGACCCATGGTTATGAGTAGCGTACTCATACAACATTGCTTTTGACAATCTTAAAAATTTGAACAAAAATTAAGTTGCTCCAAAATCGGTCGGGTTTAGACTCAAATGTGTGGAAATACATATATAATCAATTGTACAAAATAAAAACTCGATTAAAGTTGATGAAATTTTTGCAAAAAAAATTTAGACTCAAATGTGTGGAAATACATATAGATTCACTTGTCCAAAATAAAAACTCGATTAAAGTTGATGAAATTTTTGCAAAAAAAATCCATATGACCCATTGTTATGAGTAGCGTACTCATACAACATTGCTTTTGACAATCTTCAAAATTTGAACAAAAATTAAGTTGCTCCAAAATCGGTCCGGTTTAGACTTAAATGTTCGGAAATACATATATAATCACTTGTCCAAAATAAAAACTCGTTTAACGTTGATGAAATTTTTGCAAAAAAAATTCATATGACGCATTGTTATGAGTAGCGTACTCATACAACATTGCTTTTGACAATCTTCAAAATTTGAACAAAAATTAAGTTGCTCCAAAATCGGTCGGGTTTAGACTCAAATGTGTGGAAATACATATATAATCACGTGTACAAAATAAAAACTCGATTAAAGATGATCAAATTTTTGCAAAAAAAATTCATATGACCCATGGTTATGAGTAGCGTACTCATACAACATTGCTTTTGACAATCTTCAAAACTTGAACAAAAATTAAGTTGCTCCAAAATCGGTCGGGTTTAGACTCAAATGTGTGGAAATACATATATAATCACGTGTACAAAATAAAAACTCGATTAAAGATGATGAAATTTTTGCAAAAAAAATTCATATGACGCATTGCTATGAGTAGCGTGCTCATACAACATTGCTTTTGACAATCTTAAAAATTTGAACAAAAATTAAGTTGCTAAAAAATCGGCCGTGTTTAGACACAAATGTGTGGAAATACATATATAATCACGTGTACAAAATAAAAACTCGATTAAAGATGATGAAATTTTTGCAAAAAAATTCATATGACCCATGGTTATGAGTAGCGTACTCATACAACATTGCTTTTGACAATCTTAAAAATTTGAACAAAACTTTAGTTGCTCCAAAATCGGTCGGGTTTAGACTCAAATGTGTGGAAATACATATATAATCACTTGTCCAAAATAAAAACTCGATTAAAGATGAAGAAATTTTTGCAAAAAAAATTCATATGACGCATTGTTATGAGTAGCGTACTCATACAATATTGCTTTTGACAATCTTCAAAATTTGAACAAAAATTAAGTTGCTCCAAAATCGGTCGTGTTTAGACACAAATGTGTGGAAATACATATATAATCACGTGTACAAAATAAAAACTCGATTAAAGTTCATCAAATTTTTGCAAAAAAAATTCATATGACCCATGGTTATGAGTAGAGTACTCATACAACATTGCTTTTGACAATCTTCAAAATATGAACAAAAATTAAGTTGCTCCAAAATCGGTCGGGTGTAGACTCAAATGTGTGGAAATACATATATAATCACTTGTCCAAAATAAAAACTCGATTAAAGTTGATGAAATTATTGCAGAAAAAAGTCATATGACGCATTGTTATGAGTAGCGTACTCATACAACATTGCTTTTGACAATCTTCAAAATTTGAACAAAAATTAAGTTGCTCCAAAATCGGTCGGGTTTAGACTCAAATGTGTGGAAATACATATATAATCACGTGTACAAAATAAAAACTCGATTAAAGATGATGAAATTTTTGCAAAAAAAATCATATGACGCATTGTTATGAGTAGCGTACTCATATTGCTTTTGACAATCTTCAAAATTTGAACAAAAATTAAGTTGCTCCAAAATCGGTCGTGTTTAGACTCAAATGTGTGGAAATACATATATAATCACGTGTACAAAATAAAAACTCGATTAAAGATGATCAAATTTTTGCAAAAAAAATTCATATGACCCATGGTTATGAGTAGCGTACTCATACAACATTGCTTTTGACAATCTTAAAAATTTGAACAAAACTTTAGTTGCTCCAAAATCGGTCGGGTTTAGACTCAAATGTGTGGAAATACATATATAATCACTTGTCCAAAATAAAAACTCGATTAAAGATGAAGAAATTTTTGCAAAAAAATCCATATGACCCATTGTTATGAGTAGCGTACTCATACAACATTGCTTTTGACAATCTTCAAAATTTGAACAAAAATTAAGTTGCTCCAAAATCGGTCGTGATTAGACTCAAATGTGTGGAAATACATATAGAATCACTTGTCCAAAATAAAAACTCGATTAAAGATGAAGAAATTTTTGCAAAAAAAATTCATATGACGCATTGTTATGAGTAGCGTACTCATACAAAATTGCTTTTGACAATCTTCAAAATTTGAACAAAAATTAAGTTGCTCCAAAATCGGTCGGGTTTAGACTCAAATGTGTGGAAATACATATATAATCACTTGTACAAAATAAAAACTCGATTAAAGTTGATGAAATTTTTGCAAAAAAAATGTAGACTCAAATGTGTGGAAATACATATATAATCACTTGTCCAAAATAAAAACTCGATTAAAGTTGATGAAATTTTTGCAAAAAAAATCCATATGACCCATTGTTATGAGTAGCGTACTCATACAACATTGCTTTTGACAATCTTCAAAATTTGAACAAAAATTAAGTTGCTCCAAAATCGGTCGGGTTTAGACTCAAATGTGTGGAAATACATATATAATCACTTGTCCAAAATAAAAACTCGATTAACGTTGATGAAATTTTTGCAAAAAAAATTCATATGACCCATTGTTATGAGTAGCGTACTCATACAACATTGCTTTTGACAATCTTCAAAACTTGAACAAAAATTAAGTTGCTCCAAAATCGGTCGGGTTTAGACTCAAATGTGTGGAAATACATATATAATCACGTGTACAAAATAAAAACTCGATTAAAGATGATGAAGTTTTTGCAAAAAAAATTCAAATGACGCATTGTTATGAGTAGCGTACTCATACAACATTGCTTTTGACAATCTTAAAAATTTGAACAAAAATTAAGTTGCTAAAAAATCGGTCGTGTTTAGACACAAATGTGTGGAAATACATATATAATCACGTGTACAAAATAAAAACTCGATTAAAGATGATGAAATTTTTGCAAAAAAATTCATATGACCCATGGTTATGAGTAGCGTACTCATACAACATTGCTTTTGACAATCTTAAAAATTCGAACAAAACTTCAGTTGCTTCAAAATCGGTCGGGTTTAGACTGAAATGTGTGGAAATACATATATAATCACGTGTACAAAATAAAAACTCGATTAAAGATGATGAAATTTTTGCAAAAAAAATCATATGACGCATTGTTATGAATAGCGTACTCATATTGCTTTTGACAATCTTCAAAATTTGAACAAAAATTAAGTTGCTCCAAAATCGGTCGGGTTTAGACTCAAATGTGTGGAAATACATATATAATCACGTGTACAAAATAAAAACTCGATTAAAGATGATCAAATTTTTGCAAAAAAAATTCATATGACCCATGGTTATGAGTAGCGTACTCATACAACATTGCTTTTGACAATCTTAAAAATTTGAACAAAAATTAAGTTGCTCCAAAATCGGTCGGGTTTAGACTCAAATGTGTGGAAATACATATATAATCACTTGTCCAAAATAAAAACTCGATTAAAGATGAAGAAATTTTTGCAAAAAAAATCCATATGACCCATTGTTATGAGTAGCGTACTCATACAACATTGCTTTTGACAATCTTCAAAATTTGAACAAAAATTAAGTTGCTCCAAAATCGGTCGTGTTTAGACTCAAATGTGTGGAAATACATATATAATCACTTGTCCAAAATAAAAACTCGATTAAAGATGAAGAAATTTTTGCAAAAAAAATTCATATGACGCATTGTTATGAGTAGCGTACTCATACAACATTGCTTTTGACAATCTTCAAAATTTGAACAAAAATTAAGTTGCTCCACAATCGGTCGGGCTTAGACTCAAATGTGTGGAAATACATATATAATCACTTGTACAAAATAAAAACTCGATTAAAGATGATCAAATTTTTGCAAAAAAAATTCATATGACCCATGGTTATGAGTAGCGTACTCATACAACATTGCTTTTGACAATCTTAAAAATTTGAACAAAAATTAAGTTGCTCCAAAATCGGTCGGGTTTAGACTCAAATGTGTGGAAATACATATATAATCACTTGTACAAAATAAAAACTCGATTAAAGTTAATGAAATTTTTGCAAAAAAAATGTAGACTCAAATGTGTGGAAATACATATATAATCACTTGTCCAAAATAAAAACTCGATTAAAGTTGATGAAATTTTTGCAAAAAAAATTCATATGACGCATTGTTATGAGTAGCGTACTCATACAACATTGCTTTTGACAATCTTCAAAATTTGAACAAAAATTAAGTTGCTCCAAAATCGGTCGGGTTTAGACTCAAATGTGTGGAAATACATATATAATCACTTGTCCAAAATAAAAACTCGATTAACGTTGATGAAATTTTTGCAAAAAAAATTCATATGACGCATTGTTATGAGTAGCGTACTCATACAACATTGCTTTTGACAATCTTCAAAATTTGAACAAAAATTAAGTTGCTCCAAAATCGGTCGGGTTTAGACTCAAATGTGTGGAAATACATATAACGGGTGTTTTTTTTAGGGGTATAGAACTTCGAATTGAAATAAAACACAAGAAAATCGTTTTAAGGTCCATCAATTTAGCTTTATTGGAAGGATAATTTTATGCCATTAATGTTTAAATATGATTTCGGGCATGTGGCCGCCGCGGCTGGCTCGAATAAAGCCAATTCTACAGGTCCAATTTTCAACCACTTTTTCGAGCATATGGGGCCGTATGTCGGCAATAACGCCACGAATGTTGGCTTCCAATTCCCCTAACGTTTCTGGTTTGTTGGTGTAGACGAGCGACTTCACATATCCCCAAAGAAAATAATCCAATGGTGTCAAATCACACGATCTTGGTGGCCAATTGACAGGTCCATTCCGCGAAATTATGCGCTCAGCGAATGTTTCCTTCAATAAATCGATTGTGACGTGCGCTGTGTGGCATGTAGCGCCGTCTTGTTGGAACCACAACTCATCCACATTCATGCCACCCAATTCGGGAACAAAATAGTCGGTTATCATGGCTCTATACCGGTCTCCATTAACGGTAACTGCCTCTCCAGCATTATTGCGGAAGAAGTATGGCCCAATGACTCCACCAGCCCATAGAGCACACCAAACAGTCAGTTTTTGTGGATGTAATGGCGTTTCAAGGGTCTCATGTGGATTCTCTTCACTCCAAATGCGGCAATTTTGCTTGTTGACGTAGCCATTCAACCAAAAATGAGCCTCATCACTGAACAAAATTTTGCGATGAAAATCAGCATCGAGATCAATCTCATTTTCGGCCCATACACCAAAATCACGACGCATTGCATGGTCTCGCGGCTTTAATTCTTGCACAAGCTGGATCTTGTAAGGTCGCAAGCCAAGATCTTTGCGCAAAATCTTCCATAAAGTTGATGGACAAAGCTCCAATTGCTGTGCACGGTGGCGAATCGATTCATTCGGGTCCTCTTCAACACTTTGCTCTACAGCGGCAATTGTTTCTTCGGTGCGCACTGTTCGACGTCTCTGCGGATGCGTATTATCACATAGAGTAAACGTAGTGCGAAAACGATCCATGGTTAACCGAATTAATTGCTCTGATGGACGATTATGTCGACCATAAAATGGACGGAGCTCACGGTAAACTTCGCGAACTGAACCATTATTTTCGAAATAAATTTGCACGGTTTGCAAGCGTTGTTCTTTTGTCAACCTGTTCATGATGAAATGGCAAACCAAACTGAACATAAATGACATTAGAGTTGCCAGATTTGACCACAAAATGCCAGTTTTATCTCTATTCGAAAAACAAACCTGTAAAAAAAACACCCTTTATAATCACGTGTACAAAATAAAAACTCGATTAAAGATGATCAAATTTTTGCAAAAAAAATTCATATGACCCATGGTTATGAGTAGCGTACTCATACAACATTGCTTTTGACAATCTTAAAAATTTGAACAAAAATTAAGTTGCTCCAAAATCGGTCGGGTTTAGACTCAAATGTGTGGAAATACATATATAATCACTTGTCCAAAATAAAAACTCGATTAAAGATGAAGAAATTTTTGCAAAAAAAATCCATATGACCCATTGTTATGAGTAGCGTACTCATACAACATTGCTTTTGACAATCTTCAAAATTTGAACAAAAATTAAGTTGCTCCAAAATCGGTCGTGATTAGACTCAAATGTGTGGAAATACATATAGAATCACTTGTCCAAAATAAAAACTCGATTAAAGATGAAGAAATTTTTGCAAAAAAAATTCATATGACGCATTGTTATGAGTAGCGTACTCATACAAAATTGCTTTTGACAATCTTCAAAATTTGAACAAAAATTAAGTTGCTCCAAAATCGGTCGGGTTTAGACTCAAATGTGTGGAAATACATATATAATCACTTGTACAAAATAAAAACTCGATTAAAGTTGATGAAATTTTTGCAAAAAAAATGTAGACTCAAATGTGTGGAAATACATATATAATCACTTGTCCAAAATAAAAACTCGATTAAAGTTGATGAAATTTTTGCAAAAAAAATTCATATGACGCATTGTTATGAGTAGCGTACTCATACAACATTGCTTTTGACAATCTTCAAAATTTGAACAAAAATTAAGTTGCTCCAAAATCGGTCGGGTTTAGACTCAAATGTGTGGAAATACATATATAATCACTTGTCCAAAATAAAAACTCGATTAACGTTGATGAAATTTTTGCAAAAAAAATTCATATGACGCATTGTTATGAGTAGCGTACTCATACAACCTTGCTTTTGACAATCTTCAAAATTTGAACAAAAATTAAGTTGCTCCAAAATCGGTCGGGTTTAGACTCAAATGTGTGGAAATACATATATAATCACTTGTCCAAAATAAAAACTCGATTAACGTTGATGAAATTTTTGCAAAAAAAATTCATATGACGCATTGTTATGAGTAGCGTACTCATACAACATTGCTTTTGACAATCTTCAAAATTTGAACAAAAATTAAGTTGCTCCAAAATCGGTCGGGTTTAGACTCAAATGTGTGGAAATACATATATAATCACGTGTACAAAATAAAAACTCGATTAAAGATGATCAAATTTTTGCAAAAAAAATTCATATGACCCATGGTTATGAGTAGCGTACTCATACAACATTGCTTTTGACAATCTTAAAAATTTGAACAAAAATTAAGTTGCTCCAAAATCGGTCGGGTTTAGACTCAAATGTGTGGAAATACATATATAATCACTTGTCCAAAATAAAAACTCGATTAAAGATGAAGAAATTTTTGCAAAAAAAATCCATATGACCCATTGTTATGAGTAGCGTACTCATACAACATTGCTTTTGACAATCTTCAAAATTTGAACAAAAATTAAGTTGCTCCAAAATCGGTCGTGATTAGACTCAAATGTGTGGAAATACATATAGAATCACTTGTCCAAAATAAAAACTCGATTAAAGATGAAGAAATTTTTGCAAAAAAAATTCATATGACGCATTGTTATGAGTAGCGTACTCATACAAAATTGCTTTTGACAATCTTCAAAATTTGAACAAAAATTAAGTTGCTCCAAAATCGGTCGGGTTTAGACTCAAATGTGTGGAAATACATATATAATCACTTGTACAAAATAAAAACTCGATTAAAGTTGATGAAATTTTTGCAAAAAAAATGTAGACTCAAATGTGTGGAAATACATATATAATCACTTGTCCAAAATAAAAACTCGATTAAAGTTGATGAAATTTTTGCAAAAAAAATCCATATGACCCATTGTTATGAGTAGCGTACTCATACAACATTGCTTTTGACAATCTTCAAAATTTGAACAAAAATTAAGTTGCTCCAAAATCGGTCGGGTTTAGACTCAAATGTGTGGAAATACATATATAATCACTTGTCCAAAATAAAAACTCGATTAACGTTGATGAAATTTTTGCAAAAAAAATTCATATGACCCATTGTTATGAGTAGCGTACTCATACAACATTGCTTTTGACAATCTTCAAAACTTGAACAAAAATTAAGTTGCTCCAAAATCGGTCGGGTTTAGACTCAAATGTGTGGAAATACATATATAATCACGTGTACAAAATAAAAACTCGATTAAAGATGATGAAATTTTTGCAAAAAAAATTCAAATGACGCATTGTTATGAGTAGCGTGCTCATACAACATTGCTTTTGACAATCTTAAAAATTTGAACAAAAATTAAGTTGCTAAAAAATCGGTCGTTTTTAGACACAAATGTGTGGAAATACATATATAATCACGTGTACAAAATAAAAACTCGATTAAAGATGATGAAATTTTTGCAAAAAAATTCATATGACCCATGGTTATGAGTAGCGTACTCATACAACATTGCTTTTGACAATCTTAAAAATTCGAACAAAACTTCAGTTGCTTCAAAATCGGTCGGGTTTAGACTCAAATGTGTGGAAATACATATATAATCACGTGTACAAAATAAAAACTCGATTAAAGATGATGAAATTTTTGCAAAAAAAATCATATGACGCATTGTTATGAATAGCGTACTCATATTGCTTTTGACAATCTTCAAAATTTGAACAAAAATTAAGTTGCTCCAAAATCGGTCGGGTTTAGACTCAAATGTGTGGAAATACATATATAATCACGTGTACAAAATAAAAACTCGATTAAAGATGATCAAATTTTTGCAAAAAAAATTCATATGACCCATGGTTATGAGTAGCGTACTCATACAACATTGCTTTTGACAATCTTAAAAATTTGAACAAAAATTAAGTTGCTCCAAAATCGGTCGGGTTTAGACTCAAATGTGTGGAAATACATATATAATCACTTGTCCAAAATAAAAACTCGATTAAAGATGAAGAAATTTTTGCAAAAAAAATCCATATGACCCATTGTTATGAGTAGCGTACTCATACAACATTGCTTTTGACAATCTTCAAAATTTGAACAAAAATTAAGTTGCTCCAAAATCGGTCGTGTTTAGACTCAAATGTGTGGAAATACATATATAATCACTTGTCCAAAATAAAAACTCGATTAAAGATGAAGAAATTTTTGCAAAAAAAATTCATATGACGCATTGTTATGAGTAGCGTACTCATACAACATTGCTTTTGACAATCTTCAAAATTTGAACAAAAATTAAGTTGCTCCACAATCGGTCGGGCTTAGACTCAAATGTGTGGAAATACATATATAATCACTTGTACAAAATAAAAACTCGATTAAAGATGATCAAATTTTTGCAAAAAAAATTCATATGACCCATGGTTATGAGTAGCGTACTCATACAACATTGCTTTTGACAATCTTAAAAATTTGAACAAAAATTAAGTTGCTCCAAAATCGGTCGGGTTTAGACTCAAATGTGTGGAAATACATATATAATCACTTGTACAAAATAAAAACTCGATTAAAGTTAATGAAATTTTTGCAATAAAAATGTAGACTCAAATGTGTGGAAATACATATATAATCACTTGTCCAAAATAAAAACTCGATTAAAGTTGATGAAATTTTTGCAAAAAAAATTCATATGACGCATTGTTATGAGTAGCGTACTCATACAACATTGCTTTTGACAATCTTAAAAATTTGAACAAAAATTAAGTTGCTCCAAAATCGGTCGGGTTTAGACTCAAATGTGTGGAAATACATATATAATCACTTGTCCAAAATAAAAACTCGATTAACGTTGATGAAATTTTTGCAAAAAAAATTCATATGACGCATTGTTATGAGTAGCGTACTCATACAACATTGCTTTTGACAATCTTCAAAATTTGAACAAAAATTAAGTTGCTCCAAAATCGGTCGGGTTTAGACTCAAATGTGTGGAAATACATATATAATCACGTGTACAAAATAAAAACTCGATTAAAGATGATCAAATTTTTGCAAAAAAAATTCATATGACCCATGGTTATGAGTAGCGTACTCATACAACATTGCTTTTGACAATCTTCAAAACTTGAACAAAAATTAAGTTGCTCCAAAATCGGTCGGGTTTAGACTCAAATGTGTGGAAATACATATATAATCACGTGTACAAAATAAAAACTCGATTAAAGATGATGAAATTTTTGCAAAAAAAATTCATATGACGCATTGTTATGAGTAGCGTGCTCATACAACATTGCTTTTGACAATCTTAAAAATTTGAACAAAAATTAAGTTGCTAAAAAATCGGTCGTGTTTAGACACAAATGTGTGGAAATACATATATAATCACGTGTACAAAATAAAAACTCGATTAAAGATGATCAAATTTTTGCAAAAAAAATTCATATGACCCATGGTTATGAGTAGCGTACTCATACAACATTGCTTTTGACAATCTTAAAAATTTGAACAAAAATTAAGTTGCTCCAAAATCGGTCGGATTTAGACTGAAATGTGTGGAAATACATATATGTATAATCACTTGTCCAAAATAAAAACTCGATTAAAGATGATCAAATTATTGCAAAAAAAATTCATATGACCCATGGTTATGAGTAGCCTACTCATACAACATTGCTTTTGACAATCTTAAAAATTTGAACAAAAATTAAGTTGCTCCAAAATCGGTCGGGTTTAGACTCAAATGTGTGGAAATACATATATAATCACTTGTCCAAAATAAAAACTCGATAAAAGATGATCAAATTTTTGCAAAAAAAATTCATATGACCCATGGTTATGAGTAGCGTACTCATACAACATTGCTTTTGACAATCTTAAAAATTTGAACAAAAATTAAGTTGCTCCAAAATCGGTCGGGTTTAGACTCAAATGTGTGGAAATACATATATAATCACGTGTACAAAATAAAAACTCGATTAAAGATGATCAAATTTTTGCAAAAAAAATTCATATGACCCATGGTTATGAGTAGCGTACTCATACAACATTGCTTTTGACAATCTTAAAAATTTGAACAAAAATTAAGTTGCTCCAAAATCGGTCGGGTTTAGACTCAAATGTGTGGAAATACATATATAATCACGTGTACAAAATAAAAACTCGATTAAAAATGATCAAATTTTTGCAAAAAAAATTCATATGACCCATGGTTATGAGTAGCGTACTCATACAACATTGCTTTTGACAATCTTAAAAATTTGAACAAAAATCAAGTTGCTCCAAAATCGGTCGTGTTTAGACACAAATGTGTGGAAATACATATATAATCACGTGTACAAAATAAAAACTCGATTAAAGATGATCAAATTTTTGCAAAAAAAATTCATATGACCCATGGTTATGAGTAGCGTACTCATACAACATTGCTTTTGACAATCTTAAAAATTTGAACAAAAATTAAGTTGCTCCAAAATCGGTCGGATTTAGACTGAAATGTGTGGAAATACATATATGTATAATCACTTGTCCAAAATAAAAACTCGATTAAAGATGATCAAATTATTGCAAAAAAAATTCATATGACCCATGGTTATGAGTAGCCTACTCATACAACATTGCTTTTGACAATCTTAAAAATTTGAAAAAAAATTAAGTTGCTCCAAAATCGGTCGGGTTTAGACTCAAATGTGTGGAAATTCATATATAATCACTTGTCCAAAATAAAAACTCGATAAAAGATGAAGACATTTTTGCAAAAAAAATCAATTTAACGCATTGTTATGAGTAGCGTACTCATACAACATTGCTTTTGACAATCTTCAAAATTTGAAAAAAAATTAAGTTGCTCCAAAATCGGTCGGGTTTAGACTCAAATGTGTGGAAATACATATATAATCACTTGTACAAATAAAAACTCGATTAAAGATGATCAAATTTTTGCAAAAAAAATTCATATGACCCATGGTTATGAGTAGCGTACTCATACAACATTGCTTTTGACAATCTTAAAAATTTGAACAAAAATTAAGTTGCTCCAAAATCGGTCGGGTTTAGACTCAAATGTCTGGAAATACATATATAATCACTTGTCCAAAATAAAAACTCGATTAAAGATGAAGAAATTTTTGCAAAAAAAATCCATATGACCCATTGTTATGAGTAGCGTACTCATACAACATTGCTTTTGACAATCTTCAAAATTTGAACAAAAATTAAGTTGCTCCAAAATCGGTCGTGTTTAGACTCAAATGTGTGGAAATACATATATAATCACTTGTCCAAAATAAAAACTCGATTAAAGATGAAGAAATTTTTGCAAAAAAAATTCATATGACGCATTGTTATGAGTAGCGTACTCATACAACATTGCTTTTGACAATCTTCAAAATTTGAACAAAAATTAAGTTGCTCCAAAATCGGTCGGGTTTATTATTATAACCCAACGGAAACCCACTTTCCCGCCCAACCGGCACGAGGGGCTCAATCCGCATAACGTACGGATGTTTTTAAATATACAAATCTTAGGTGCCGAGTCGTGACAGAAGAAAGTTTGTTAAGCGTCGAGATCCCAAGCTGCTCAGCTACAGAATAAGAATTCATCAGCCGAATACAAAGTTAGAGAAATGCAAAGTAAGAAAATTGGATCGTTAGCTGTTATTAAGAGAGGATAGAATAGTTCTTTTAATTATAAAAAGTGAGTCCGATACATCAAAGGTGCTGGAATGATTGTTAAAGTCTTGGCATAAACCCCGAAACGGTTCATTCAACTCAAAGTTAGTTCTGCATAGTTTCAAGAAAAGTGGTTTAAAGTTTCTCGTTGCACGGGAGGGTACATTAAAATTAATTTGCTCTAGAAGAAATGGACTTGAGATCCATCCATTGACTAATTTTACGAGAAATATTATACCTAACATTTCTCTGCGACTCGAAAGAGTAGGAAGATTAATAAGTTTTAAACGACTAGTGTAAGGGGGAAGATTGTATGGCGAATCCCATCGAAGATTTCTCAAAGCAAAAAGTAAGAATTGTTTTTGTATTGACTCTAGTTGGTCTGAGTGGACCTGATAACGAGGATTCCAAACTATGGAACCATACTCCAGTATTGGTATTACTAATGAAGTAAAAAGTGTTTTAGTTATATACGGGTCGCGGAATTCCTTTGACCAACGCTTTACAAAAGCCAGTACACCCCTTGCTTTATTAACTGTGGAACTAATATGAAAATTAAAATTGAGTTTACAATCCATACCAACACCCAGGTCAACAAAACTGTTTACATGTTCTAGGACGTAGTTATTTATTTTGTAGGAGGCCGGCTGAATGGTTCGTCGAGAAAAGCACATGAATTTACATTTGTTAAGGTTAAGCGGCATATAATTAATACTGCACCAATTGACTATGCTGTCCAAATCTTGCTGCAGCAAGGATCTTTCTTCAGCCGAGGCATAAGTCTTAAAAAGTTTAACATCATCCGCGTACATCAATATTTTAGAATACTTTACTACTGTAGAAATGTCGTTTATGAATAGCAGGAACAGAATCGGTCCGAGGTGGCTGCCCTGAGGAACTCCCGAGGAAACATCGATGATCCCAGAATGAAAATTTTTAAAAACTACCTTTTGCGTCCTACCGGAGAGATAAGAAGACATCCAACAGAGGATACCAGGTTGAAAACCAAGCAGATCTAGTTTACGGATGAGTAAAGAGTGACATACTTTGTCAAATGCTTTACTAAAATCAGTATATATAACATCAGTATCAATGCATTCCCTAAACCCATTTGAAACATGGGTGGTAAATTCAAGTAAATTTGTAATGGTCGATTTGCCCTTACAGAAGCCATGTTGGCAATTTGCTATTATTGAGGAAATCGGATAAGTCATTTGATTGGTAACAATAGCTTCAAAATCCAAAATCGGTCGGGTTTAGACTCAAATGTGTGGAAATACATATATAATCACTTGTACAAAATAAAAACTCGATTAAAGATGATCAAATTTTTGCAAAAAAAATTCATATGACCCATGGTTATGAGTAGCGTACTCATACAACATTGCTTTTGACAATCTTAAAAGTTTGAACAAAAATTAAGTTGCTCCAAAATCGGTCGGGTTTAGACTCAAATGTGTGGAAATACATATATAATCACTTGTCCAAAATAAAAACTCGATAAAAGATGAAGACATTTTTGCAAAAAAAATCAATTTAACGCATTGTTATGAGTAGCGTACTCATACAACATTGCTTTTGACAATCTTCAAAATTTGAAAAAAAATTAAGTTGCTCCAAAATCGGTCGGGTTTAGACTCAAATGTGTGGAAATACATATATAATCACTTGTACAAATAAAAACTCGATTAAAGATGATAAAATTTTTGCAAAAAAAATTCATATGACCCATTGTTATGAGTAGCGTACTCATACAACATTGCTTTTGACAATCTTAAAAATTTGAACAAAAATTAAGTTGCTCCAAAATCGGTCGGATTTAGACTGAAATGTGTGGAAATACATATACAGCTATGGACACACAAATAGCACAAATGCGAACCAAATATTAGAGCTAAGTTCTTAAGTCGCAAATTAGCTGAACACTTAAAATTTTGCATGTATCTACTTGTTACCGTTATGAAGCTCACATCCTTTACAAAATTACCGTTTGCTTTCATTCAAATTTTGTTGTGGCGATTTTATTGCGCATTGTGTTGATTTGAAGTGGACACGTAAATAGCACATTTCTAAAGGTCGCAGTTCACTTTAATTTTTGTGTTAAGTTCTCTGGTGTTTTTATTAAAATTTTGCGAATCAATAATTATTTAGTCAATATTTTGTAAAAATGGGACGCGGAAAGCACTGCACGCCGGAAAAGAGAGCGCTTATATGCAACATGAAGAAAAATGGAAAAACCATTGCAGAAATTGCTAAAATAATGCTTTGCTCTCGAAAAATGGTATATAATACTCTTCATGCAATTAAAAAAGACCCATCATGTGTCAACAAAAAGACAACAAGAAAGTCAAGACCCCGTAAAACCGACATTGGTGTTGACAGAATCATAGTAAGGAACAGCAAAGTTGATCCTTTTAAGTCAGCAAGAGAGATTATGCTTGAAGTTAACGAAGAATGTGGTGTGGATGTATCCAGAAAGCTTGTAGGAAGACGGCTGAATGAAGCTAAACTTTTTGGACGAATTAGTAGAAAGAAACCACACCTATCAAAGCGCCACATCAAAACTCGACTGACATTTGCAAAGGCCCACAGAGACAAACCATCTCAATTTTGGAAAAACGCGCTTTGGACTGACGAAAGTAAGATAAATAGGATGGGTCCAGATGGAAAAACCATTGTACGTCGTCCACAAGGTCAAGCCATCAATCCTAAGTATACTAAAAAAAACCATTAATCATGGTGGTGGCAATATCATGGTCTGGGGAGCGTTTTCATGACATGGCGTCGGGCCAATTGTTTGCATAAATGGAAAAATGGACCGTTATCAGTATTTGGATGTTCTAAAAAACAAAATGGAACCGTTTGTGTTTGAGTCCATGCCCATAAACTGGACATTTATGCAGGACAATGATCCGAAACACACCGCAAAAACAGTAAAGCAATGGCTTGCAAAAGAAAATATAAGGACAATGGATCTAAATCCAATAGAAAATTTATGGAATGATGTTAAGACACAAATAGCAAAGAAGAAATTCAAAAATTTTGATCATTTGTGGGCTGGCGTAGTGGAGTCCTGGCATTCAATCCCGAAGGAGCGATGTCAAAAATTGGTGGAAAGCATGCAGCGAATATGTGAAGAAGTAATAAAAAGTGGGGGATATAGTACAAAATACTAACCCAGTGAGCAATTATATACCATTTATTTTTTATTTTGGATCCTTTTTTTTAACTTTATAAAAACTCTTTTCAGAATGTGCTATTTATGTGTCCCAGCTGCCTCGCAGGATATTTATGTTTTCGTATATTTTTATTAATAGTATAATATTTATTGTTTTTGTTTTTTAATAATATGAAAGTGAATAATTTTCGAAAAGAATACCAATGCTTTTTTTAATCCTACGTGCCGAACTTAAGGAGCAAATATACATTTTGTATATGAAGACCATGTGTGCTATTTATGTGTCCATTTATGTGAAATTTTTGCAAAAAAAATTCATATGACGCATTGTTATGAGTAGCGTACTCATACAACATTGCTTTTGACAATCTTCAAAATTTGAACAAAAATTAAGTTGCTCCAAAATCGGTCGGGTTTAGACTCAAATGTGTGGAAATACATATATAATCACGTGTACAAAATAAAAACTCGATTAAAGAAGATCAAATTTTTGCAAAAAAAATTCATATGACCCATGGTTATGAGTAGCGTACTCATACAACATTGCTTTTGACAATCTTCAAAACTTGAACAAAAATTAAGTTGCTCCAAAATCGGTCGGGTTTAGACTCAAATGTGTGGAAATACATATATAATCACGTTTACAAAATAAAAACTCGATTAACCCTCTAACCGGTAAGAGTGCCTCAAGGCAAGGATCACAAAAATCACATTTTGCATATGAAGATGTAATTTTTCATTACGAAAGTTAGGTCAACGCCCTTGATCATTTTTCTCGTGACATTTGTTTCTCAAGTTAGAATGTAATCCGATATACCGTTTCTCTTCTGTAATCAGTTTTTTGCAAACTGGTGGAGGAGAAAGTCGCGTTTTCGTATTAAAAAATTCCTGATTTTCAGCATCGAAAATTTTTATTTTGGTGACGTAATTTTAGCTCAATAATTTAATTTCCGCAAAGTTTTAGTCGTAAGCTTCATGATTTTATATCTACGGTGTTGAAAATAGTTGGATTTTGTTTTCTAAAGCGAAAAACCTAAGTGTGCCTCAAGGCACTCATGTCGTTCGGCGCGAATCTTTTTACGCCTCACATTTTTCTACTGCGTTTTATTTATGGTGCTTTTTCTCGGTATTGCAAATACTTTCTAAATAATTTTTCGCCTGTTTTTCGTAAAGTGTCTAAATAACAGTATTCGAAAGTCATCGCATGATGTCGCGTGTGAAATTGTCGAAGTTATCGGACGAAGAAATCTTTGAATTTATGGATTCTGTGGAGACTAGTGGTGAAGAAGATTTAAGCAGCGAAAATGACTCTATAGATCGAAACTACGAGCCGGAGGAAATAAGTCCAGAGGACGAACATTTCATATCCCAGTGCCTTCGGGATATGGTATCAAGTGACATTTTTATCACCGATGCAGCCAGTGATTCATTGAATACTTCTGCAGTGAAAGAGACTGTCACTGTCGATGAAGAAATAATTTCATCGACAAATGCGATTCCATCGACTTACACGGCAGTGAATTCCACTCAAGTTCAGAACAAGAGAGTCCGTTCGCCATTGCCAATAGCCGAATCCACCGGCCCATCAATTGAACCAACCAATTGTGGTTTTACTGGAAGTAAGAATTTCTCTCATACCCAAATTCGCCCATATTCAACAAGTCAACGTTCTACTCCACAAGATGAATCGTTACCTGCTGCTCTGAGTGTTGGCAGAAAATCTGTATATCCTGTGGATGACGTTCGTTTCAACAGTAACAATCATCTTCCAAAATGGCTCGAGAAAAGAGGTGAAAAAAATGGTGCAAATTTTGTAAAAAGTCGCAAACTCAATGTATTTGCGAAGTATGCAATTTACATTTATGTTGCTCCGCAGCAAAAAATTGCTTTTCGGAATATCACACAAAGAAGTAATACATTTTTCTTGATTTCAATGTTCTGTTAAACTTTTTGCAATAAAACCATTGGTACTGAATACAATTTCTACCTGTTCCTATTTTTTGCTCTAACCGATAAGAGTGCCTGGAGACACTGTTTCTTTTTTTTCACCTGGAAGGCAAACGAAGCGACAAAATGGCAAATAGATGACGGCATTGAGTTTCTCATGCCAAAGTTATGCTAGAAAAAAATTCCCAACCATTTCGGATAACTATTTCAATGTTGCCGGTTTGAGGGTTAAAGATGATGAAATTTTTGCAAAAAAAATTCATATGACGCATTGTTATGAGTAGCGTGCTCATACAACATTGCTTTTGACAATCTTAAAAATTTGAACAAAAATTAAGTTGCTAAAAAATCGGTCGTGTTTAGACACAAATGTGTGGAAATACATATATAATCACGTGTACAAAATAAAAACTCGATTAAAGATGATGAAATTTTTGCAAAAAAATTCATATGACCCATGGTTATGAGTAGCGTACTCATACAACATTGCTTTTGACAATCTTAAAAATTTGAACAAAAATTAAGTTGCTCCAAAATCGGTCGGGTTTAGACTCAAATGTGTGGAAATACATATATAATCACGTGTACAAAATAAAAACTCGATTAAAGATGATCAAATTTTTGCAAAAAAAATTCATATGACCCATGGTTATGAGTAGCGTACTCATACAACATTGCTTTTGACAATCTTAAAAATTTGAACAAAAATCAAGTTGCTCCAAAATCGGTCGTGTTTAGACACAAATGTGTGGAAATACATATATAATCACGTGTACAAAATAAAAACTCGATTAAAGATGATCAAATTTTTGCAAAAAAAATTCATATGACCCATGGTTATGAGTAGCGTACTCATACAACATTGCTTTTGACAATCTTAAAAATTTGAACAAGAAATAAATGCTCCAAAATCGGTCGGGGTTAGACTCAAATGTGTGGAAATACATATATAATCACGTGTACAAAATAAAAACTCGATTGAAGATGATGAAATTTTTGCAAAAAAAATCCATATGACCCATTGTTATGAGTAGCGTACTCATACAACATTGCTTTTGACAATCTTCAAAATATGAACAAAAATTAAGTTGCTCCAAAATCGGTCGTGTTTAGACTCAAATGTGTGGAAATACATTTATAATTACGTGTTCAAAATAAAAACTCGATTGAAGATGATGAAATTTTTGCAAAAAAAATCCATATGACCCATTGTTATGAGTAGCGTACTCATACAACATTGCTTTTGACAATCTTCAAAATTTGAACAAAAATTAAGTTGCTCCAAAATCGGTCGGGTTTAGACTCAAATGTGTGGAAATACATATATAATCACTTGTCCAAAATAAAAACTCGATTAACGTTGATGAAATTTTTGCAAAAAAAATTCATATGACGCATTGTTATGAGTAGCGTACTCATACAACATTGCTTTTGACAATCTTCAAAATTTGAACAAAAATTAAGTTGCTCCAAAATCGGTCGGGTTTAGACTCAAATGTGTGGAAATACATATACAATCACGTGTACAAAATAAAAACTCGATTAAAGATGATCAAATTTTTGCAAAAAAAATTCATATGACCCATGGTTATGAGTAGCGTACTCATACAACATTGCTTTTGACAATCTTCAAAACTTGAACAAAAATTAAGTTGCTCCAAAATCGGTCGGGTTTAGACTCAAATGTGTGGAAATACATATATAATCACGTGTACAAAATAAAAACTCGATTAAAGATGATCAAATTTTTGCAAAAAAAATTCATATGACCCATGGTTATGAGTAGCGTACTCATACAACATTGCTTTTGACAATCTTAAAAATTTTAACAAAAATTAGGTTGCTCCAAAATCGGTCGGGTTTAGACTCAAATGTGTGGAAATACATATATAATCACTTGTCCAAAATAAAAACTCGATAAAAGATGAAGACATTTTTGCAAAAAAAATCAATTTAACGCATTGTTATGAGTAGCGTACTCATACAACATTGCTTTTGACAATCTTCAAAATTTGAACAAAACTTAAGTTGCTCCAAAATCGGTCGTGTTTAGACTCAAATGTGTGGAAATACATATATAATCACGTGTTCAAAATAAAAACTTGATTGAAGATGATGAAATTTTTGCAAAAAAAATCCATATGACCCATTGTTATGAGTAGCGTACTCATACAACATTGCTTTTGACAATCTTAAAAATTTGAACAAAAATTAAGTTGCTCCAAAATCGGTCGTGTTTAGACTCAAATGTGTGGAAATACATATATAATCACTTGTCCAAAATAAAAACTCGATTAAAGTTGATGAAATTTTTGCAAAAAAAATCCATATGACCCATTGTTATGAGTAGCGTACTCATACAACATTGCTTTTGACAATCTTAAAAATTTGAACAAAAATTGAGTTGCTCCAAAATCGGTCGTGTTTAGACTCAAATGTGTGGAAATACATATATAATCACGTGTTCAAAATAAAAACTCGATTGAAGTTGAAGAAATTTTTGCAAAAAAAATTCATATGACGCATTGTTATGAGTAGCGTACTCATACAACATTGCTTTTGACAATCTTCAAAATTTGAAAAAAATTAAGTTGCTCCAAAATCGGTCGGGTTTAGACTCAAATGTGTGGAAATACATATATAATCACGTGTACAAAATAAAAACTCGATTAAAGATGATCAAATTTTTGCAAAAAAAATTCATATGACCCATGGTTATGAGTAGCGTACTCATACAACATTGCTTTTGACAATCTTAAAAATTTGAACAAAAATTAAGTTGCTCCAAAATCGGTCGGGTTTTGACTCAAATGTGTGGAAATACATATATAATCACTTGTCCAAAATAAAAACTCGATTAAAGTTGATGAAATTTTTGCAAAAAAAATTCATATGACGCATTGTTATGAGTAGCGTACTCATACAACATTGCTTTTGACAATCTTCAAAATTTGAACAAAAATTAAGTTTCTCCAAAATCTGTCGGGTTTAGACTCAAATGTGTGGAAATACATATATAATCACTTGTCCAAAATAAAAACTCGATTAAAGTTGATAAAATTTTTGCAAAAAAAATCCAGTAGCGTACTCATACAAAATTGCTTTTGACAATCTTCAAAATTTGAACAAAAATTAAGTTGCTGCATAATGGGTCGGGTTTAGACTCAAATGTGTGGAAATACATATATAATCACTTGTCCAAAATAAAAACTCGATTAAAGTTGATAAAATTTTTGCAAAAAAAATCCATATGACCCATTGTTATGAGTAGCGTACTCATACAACATTGCTTTTGACAATCTTAAAAATTTGAACAAAAATTAAGTTGCTCCAAAATCGGTCGTGTTTAGACTCAAATGTGTGGAAATACATATATAATTACTTGTCCAAAATAAAAACTCGATTAAAGATGAAGAAATTTTTGCGAAAAAAATTCATATGACGCATTGTTATGAGTAGCGTACTCATACAAAATTGCTTTTGACAATCTTCAAAATTTGAACAAAAATTAAGTTGCTCCATAATGGGTCGGGTTTAGACTCAAATGTGTGGAAATACATACATATATAATCACGTGTACAAAATAAAAACTCGATTAAAGATGATCAAATTTTTGCAAAAAAAATTCATATGACCCATGGTTATGAGTAGCGTACTCATACAACATTGCTTTTGACAATCTTCAAAATTTGAACAAAAATTAAGTTGCTCCAAAATCGGTCGGGTTTAGACTCAAATGTGTGGAAATACATATATAATCACGTGTCCAAAATAAAAACTCGATTAAAGATGAAGAAATTTTTGCAAAAAAAATTCATATGACGCATTGTTATGAGTAGCGTACTCATACAACATTGCTTTTGACAATCTTAAAAATTTGAACAAAAATTAAGTTGCTCCAAAATCGGTCGGGCTTAGACTCAAATGTGTGGAAATACATATATAATCACGTGTACAAAATAAAAACTCGATTAAAGATGATCAAATTTTTGCAAAAAAAATTCATATGACCCATGGTTATGAGTAGCGTACTCATACAACATTGCTTTTGACAATCTTCAAAATTTGAACAAAAATTAAGTTGCTCCAAAATCGGTCGGGTTTAGACTCAAATGTGTGGAAATACATATGTATATAATCACTTGTCCAAAATAAAAACTCGATTAAAGTTGATGAAATTTTTGCAAAAAAAATTCATATGACGCATTGTAATGAGTAGCGTACTCATACAACATTGCTTTTGACAATCTTAAAAATTTGAACAAAAATTAAGTTGCTCCAAAATCGGTCGGGTTTAGACTCAAATGTGTGGAAATACATATATAATCACTTGTCCAAAATAAAAACTCGATTAAAGTTGATGAAATTTTTGCAAAAAAAATTCATATGACGCATTGTTATGAGTAGCGTACTCATACAACATTGCTTTTGATAATCTTCAAAATTTGAACAAAAATTAAGTTGCTCCAAAATCGGTCGGGTTTAGACTCAAATGTGTGGAAATACATATATAATCACTTGTCCAAAATAAAAACTCGATTAAAGTTGATGAAATTTTTGCAAAAAAAATCCATATGACCCATTGTTATGAGTAGCGTACTCATACAAAATTGCTTTTGACAATCTTCAAAATTTGAACAAAAATTAAGTTGCTCCAAAATCGGTCGTGTTTAGACTCAAATGTGTGGAAATACATATGTATATACATAATCACTTGTCCAAAATAAAAACTCGATTAAAGTTGATGAAATTTTTGCAAAAAAAATTCATATGACGCATTGTTATGAGTAGCGTACTCATACAACATTGCTTTTGACAATCTTCAAAATTTGTACAAAAATTAAGTTGCTCCAAAATCGGTCGGGTTTAGACTCAAATGTGTGGAAATACATATACAATCACGTGTACAAAATAAAAACTCGATTAAAGATGATGAAATTTTTGCAAAAAAATTCATATTATGAGTAGCGTACTCATACAACATTGCTTTTGACAATCTTAAAAATTTGAACAAAAATAAGTTGCACCAAAATCGGTCGGGTTTAGACTCAAATGTGTGGAAATACATATGTATATAATCACGTGTACAAAATAAAAACTCGATTAAAGATGATCAAATTTTTGCAAAAAAAATGCATATGACCCATGGTTATGAGTAGCGTACTCATACAACATTGCTTTTGACAATCTTAAAAATTTGAACAAAAATTAAGTTGCTCCAAAATCGGTCGGGTTTAGACTCAAATGTGTGGAAATACATATGTATATAATCACTTGTCCAAAATAAAAACTCGATTAAAGTTGATGAAATTTTTGCAAAAAAAATTCATATGACGCATTGTAATGAGTAGTGTACTCATACAACATTGCTTTTGACAATCTTCAAAATTTGAACAAAAAATTAAGTTGCTCCAAAATCGGTCGGGTTTAGACTCAAATGTGTGGAAATACATATATAATCACGTGTACAAAATAAAAACTCGATTAAAGATGATCAAATTTTTGCAAAAAAAATTCATATGACCCATGGTTATGAGTAGCGTACTCATACAACATTGCTTTTGACAATCTTAAAAATTTGAACAAAAATTAAGTTGCTCCAAAATCGGTCGGGTTTAGACTCAAATGTGTGGAAATACATATATAATCACTTGTCCAAAATAAAAACTCGATTAAAGTTGATGAAATTTTTGCAAAAAAAATTCATATGACGCATTGTTATGAGTAGCGTACTCATACAACATTGCTTTTGATAATCTTCAAAATTTGAACAAAAATTAAGTTGCTCCAAAATCCGTCGTGTTTAGACTCAAATGTGTGGAAATACATATATAATTACTTGTCCAAAATAAAAACTCGATTAAAGATGAAAAAATTTTTGCGAAAAAAATTCATATGACGCATTGTTATGAGTAGCGTAGTCATACAAAATTGCTTTTGACAATCTTCAAAATTTGAACAAAAATTAAGTTGCTCCAAAATCGGTCGGGTTTATACTCAAATGTGTGGAAATACATATATAATCACGTGTACAAAATAAAAACTCGATTAAAGATGATCAAATTTTTGCAAAAAAAGTTCATATGACCCATGGTTATGAGTAGCGTACTCATACAACATTGCTTTTGACAATCTTAAAAATTTGAACAAAAATTAAGTTGCTCCAAAATCGGTCGGGTTTAGACTCAAATGTGTGGAAATACATATATAATCACTTGTCCAAAATAAAAACTCGATTAAAGTTGATGAAATTTTTGCAAAAAAAATTCATATGACGCATTGTTATGAGTAGCGTACTCATACAACATTGCTTTTGATAATCTTCAAAATTTGAACAAAAATTAAGTTGCTCCATAATCGGTCGGGTTTAGACTCAAATGTGTGGAAATACATATATAATCACTTGTCCAAATAAAAACTCGATTAAAGTTGATGAAATTTTTGCAAAAAAAATCCATATGACGCATTGTTATGAGTAGCGTACTCATACAACATTGCTTTTGACAATCTTCAAAATTTGAACAAAAATTAAGTTGCTCCAAAATCGGTCGGGTTTAGACTCAAATGTGTGGAAATACATATACAATCACGTGTACAAAATAAAAACTCGATTAAAGATGATGAAATTTTTGCAAAAAAATTCATATTATGAGTAGCGTACTCATACAACATTGCTTTTGACAATCTTAAAAATTTGAACAAAAATTAAGTTGCTCCAAAATCGGTCGGGTTTAGACTCAAATGTGTGGAAATACATATGTATATAATCACTTGTCCAAAATAAAAACTCGATTAAAGTTGATAAAATTTTTGCAAAAAAAATTCATATGACGCATTGTAATGAGTAGCGTACTCATACAACATTGCTTTTGACAATCTTCAAAATTTGAACAAAAATTAAGTTGCTCCAAAATCGGTCGGGTTTAGACTCAAATGTGTGGAAATACATATATAATCACGTGTACAAAATAAAAACTCGATTAAAGATGATCAAATTTTTGCAAAAAAAATTCATATGACCCATGTGTTCGCAGCAGCACTAACTTTTCATTTCGAGATTAGCAACATTAAATCGCGTGATCATTAACGTAGCTGTAAATCTCTTTTGCATTGTATTAAAATGTTCTATCTCCTTCTCCGCTGCATTCCATTATATGTATGTACATACATATGTATGAGCATAAGCGTAGCTTAAGTTTATAGTGGTAAATTACTTTGGTTTCACTTCAACTGCGATCACAGACAAATAAAGTTGAACCACATTAAAGCGCTCTATATGTGTTTGGTTTTGGAAACAGGTGGGGCAAATCAACTCCTCCTCGAAACATTTGGTGACCCCGACGTGATCGGGTTAGAAGTCATTTATTGTTAAACTAATTCGAGTTTAATCAAAACAATTTTTTCGTAAAATTTGCGTCAAAGCAAATATCGTGTGCGTTAAACTATTGTGCCAATACATAATTGCATAGGGGAGGCCAATATGCCAAAAGGCAGCAAATCGAAAAAGGGCAATGACGTATCATCAGCCGATGGAACGATCAACGCTTCCGAGTCAATCTCCTTTAATAAAAGAAAAGGTGCTTCGATTAAGCATCAGCTAATAGCACTTAATAAAACTTTAACGACGCAGCGCCTTAGTGAGCTCGATGAAGCTGAGCTGTCCGTCCATATAGAGTATGTCGATAGCATGCACGAGCGCTTTGACCACGTGCAGTCGACCCTCGAAGAAGCTGATCTACGAGAACTGGATGGAACAGCTCGATCAGAATTTTTCGAAATGTACCTAGAAGTTAAAGCAAAGCTGTCTCGCGAACTCAATTTACATCGGAAGACGAACGTAAGACACTCATCTACCGTGAGGCACTTTGCATTGGAAGAATCGCCATCAACATCGTTTTCATCGCTTCGAAAATCTCGCCTTCCTGAGCTGAAAATACCGAAATTTAGTGGAGCATACGCTGATTGGCCTAATTTCTTCGCGATGTTCAGCAGCGTGATTGACAAGGACTTAGAGTTGAGTAAAGTGGAAAAACTTCAGCATCTGCGCGCTAGTTTGCAAGGAGCCGCTTTGGAAACCATTTGCTCGCTTGAGCCTGTTGAGGAGAACTATGATAAAGCCGTGGGTCTACTAAAAAATCGATTTGACAACAAATTACTTGTTTTTCAGGCACATGTTAAGGCGATCTTCGGGCTTAAGACTGTTGACAAAGGTTCTGCCAGTGACTTGCGGGAATTGAGCGACAAATTTAACGCACATCTTCGTGCGCTCAACACTTTGGCAAAACCAGAACAAATTTCGGATGGACTACTCATACATCTTGTTACCAGAAAGTTCGATCAGAAGACGCATGAGAAGTGGGAAGAGGACTTGTCGTCACAGACATTGCCAGCCTTGAGCGCAATGACCTCGTTTTTGGACAAGCGGTGCCGAATGGCAGAAAATCTGGAAAGTGCTAAGGTAGGACAAACACCTGGCAACCAGGTGGGCAAAATTTCGAATTACAATAAAGGCGTTAGAAACGTGTTGGTAGCATCTTCAAACACTTGCAATCTTTGCATATTTTGCGATGCTAAAGAACATTACATTA
This sequence comes from Philophylla caesio, assembly GCA_963971545.1. Taxonomy (NCBI): domain Eukaryota; kingdom Metazoa; phylum Arthropoda; class Insecta; order Diptera; family Tephritidae; genus Philophylla; species Philophylla caesio. The sequence goes on from OZ020607.1 coordinate 84,346,977, forward strand.
ACAATTGTATAAAATTTTTAAATTTATCGCCACATTTGCGCTACAAAGAAGCCAAGCGCCTTCAACTTTGCTTAAATTGCCTACGTAAGGGCCATAGTCTACAGCGGTGTAAATCTGGCCATTGTCGTCATTGTTCAGCCAAACACAACTCGCTTCTCCACATGAGCCCACTTCCGTCGTCTTCAAATCCACTAGATATTGAAGCTACATCCCCATCACAGCAAGTACTCATTTCATCGCTAACTTCAAGTTCAGATCCTCAGGCTCCGCAGTCTCTTGGCAACAGCAATGTGTTGCTGGCTACAGCAATAATTTCAGTAAAAAACCGTTCAGGCAATTTCGTTCCATGCCGTGCTATTCTTGATTCGGCCTCTCAAATAAATTTCGTAACTACTCGCTTGGCAAATCTTTTGCAACTTCCATTCAAAAAATCAACAATTTTGATATCCGGCATCGGTGAATCCAACTTCGTGGTTGACAAAGAGATCGACGTTTTCACACAGTCGCAAGATAAAGGCTACAGCACTTCGTTCGCTGCGGTAGTCACACCCAGCATAACAGATTATCAGCCTAACTTTAACCTTTCTTCGGATTGGAAACTACCTTCAAATATCATGCTAGCAGATCCACTATTCTTTAAGCCACAGCGCATTGACCTGCTAATTGGCGCTGGCTTATTTTTTGATTTGATGTGCGTTGGCCAAATTCGCATTGCTAATAATTTGCCAATATTGCAAAAAACTCGACTGGGTTGGATTGTCTCTGGTGGTGTTTCATATACCAACAAACAAGCATCGACGCTCGCTGCTTGCAGTAAAAATGTGTCTGAACAACAACAAACAAACAACTCATTGAACGAAATTGTAAAAAGGTTCTGGGAAATAGAGAATTGCTTCGACTCTGCTCCTCCACCATCTGAAGAAGATAATTGGTGTGAGCAGCATTTCAAAGAAAATGTCTCTCGGCTACCGTCGGGAGAGTATTCAGTACGTTTGCCTGCAAAAATAAGTTTTAGCGCTCTTGGCGATTCACATAATCTTGCAATTCGCAGATTTAAAAACTTAGAGCGTAAATTGGAAAAAAATCATGAATTAAAATCTCAGTACATAACCTTTATGAATGAGTATGTGTCTCTTAACCATATGTCATTGGCAATGCCACAAACAACAACTACATATTTTCTTCCACACCATTGCGTGCAAAAGCCAGACAGCACAACGACAAAGCTTCGCGTCGTATTCGATGGGTCCGCAAAAACAACAACGGGTTACTCGCTAAATGACCTTTTGCTATCGGGTCCAACTATTCAGCCAAAGCTGTTCAAAACTCTTTTACAATTTCGCTTTCGCAAATTCGCCTTGTGCGGAGACATATGCAAAATGTACCGATGTGTACGTGTAACATCTCCAGATGAATATCTTCAATGCATTTTATGGCGCGAGCATCCACTTGATGATATAAAGGAATATAAATTAGAAACTGTCACATATGGTACAAAATCTGCCGCCTTCTTGGCAATACGCGCTATGCATCAACTTTCGTACGATGAAGAACAGTCATTTCCAATAGGCGCAAAAATCGTGAGAAGAGACTTTTATGTTGACGATCTCATTTCAGGCGGTGATACAATAGAAGAGGTTGTTGAGATTAGACGTCAGGTAAAAGGTTTACTTCAGTGTGGAGGATTCAACATACGAAAGTGGTGCTCAAATGAGGCTGATACGCTGCAAGGTATTGCCCACTCTGATCGTGAAAGTATGCTAAAATTCCATGATGGAACTGATGTAACGAAGACTCTTGGTCTCGTCTGGGACCCTAAGATAGATGAATTTTTATTCTCCTTTTCGCCTATCATATATAACGCACGCACGACAAAACGTACGATACTATCATATATTGCTAAATTTTATGATCCGCTTGGCCTTGTTTCGCCAGTAATTACGAAAGCGAAAATTTTCTTGCAAATGCTATGGAAGGAAAAGATACAGTGGGATGAAAGTTTGCCGCAGTCGCTGCAAACTATATGGATTGACATTTGTGCCCAGTTTGGTTTAGTGAGCAGTTTGAAATTTCCGCGCTTTGTATTGACGCCTCATTCCATGTGGGAAATTCACGCATTCTGTGACGCAAGCTTGACAGCGTTTGGAGCATGCGTGTACATTCGTTCAGACTGTGATGGTTTTTTAAAATCATGCATACTTTGCGCAAAGTCGAGAGTCTCGCCTCTGAAGAGTTTAACTATCCCTAAACTGGAATTGTCTGCAGCCTTACTGCTTGCGGAACTGGTAGCATCCATATCGGAAGATTTTTCACATCCTCATACTGTTCACTGCTGGTCGGACTCAATGATCACTCTATCTTGGCTTCGCGAACAACCATCAAATTTCAACATTTTTGTTTCAAACAGAGTGAGTCAGATACAAACGCTTACTAAAGGTATGACTTGGCATCACGTGCCAACTGCCTTGAATCCAGCAGACATCCTTTCGAGGGGATGCAGTCCCAATGAATTACTAAATTCTAAACTTTGGAGCAATGGTCCATCATTTTTGTCAAAGGAGCGCTCAGAATGGCCACATAGCATGGATTTTTTAACTGAATTACCTGAGCGGCGACGTAAAGTTTTAGTTACTTCTCATCTGCGAGACATAACACTCGAATGCAAATACCACAACTCCTTTGACAAGTTGCAACGCATCTTTGCATATGTTTACTATTTTTGCCAACCACGCAGTACTCACGTTGATAATCCACCGCTGACTCCGCTAAACATTAAAATGGGTACGCACTTACTAATTCGTCATATTCAACAAATTCATTTTGCAGCAGAACTTAAGGCACTACTACATGATAAGAAAATTAGCACATCAAGCAATCTACACTCATTAAATCCATTCGTCGACTCATTTGGGCTTCTTCGTGTAGGAGGACGGTTGCAAAACTCATCGTTGGACTTTGAAGCAAAACATCCACCTTTGTTGCCAAAGCATCATCCGGTCACTAACGCAATAATTGACTACTTTCATCGTAAATATTTGCATGCAGGACCGCAGAGCGTGTTAGCGTCCATTCGACAGGAATATTGGCCAATTGGTGGTCGAAAGACTATTGCCAGCGTCATAAACAAATGCGTTCGTTGTTTCCGGTTGAAACCAAAAATCTACGAGCATATTATGGGCAGCCTGCCATCCGACAGAGTGCAAGCAAATAGAGCCTTCTTCACCACTGGCACTGACTATTGTGGTCCATTCTATTATAAGTCGGAAGTTCGGACAAGGCCACCCATCAAATGCTACATATGCATTTTCGTTTGCTTCAGTACAAGGCTTGTCATCTGGAACTTGTTAAGGACCTCTCCACATCATCATTTTTGGCAGCCCTAAATCGCTTTATTTGCACAAGGGGCAGGCCGCATACCATTTGGTCTGATAATGCAACGAACTTTGTTGGAGCAAACAACGAGTTGCAAGACCTAAGGCGATTATTTTTAAGCAATTCTCATAACGTTGAAGTCACTAATAAATGCATCTCAGAAGGCATCGCTTGGAGATTCATTCCGCCACGTTCACCACATTTTGGTGGATTGTGGGAGGCGGCGGTAAAGTCAGCGAAATTCCACTTTCTACGCGTTGTTGGCCTCTCAGTTCTAACGTTTGAAGAGCTTCGCACTCTTGTATGTGAAATCGGAGCGATAATTAATTCTCGCCCACTTTGTCCAATTTCAGAGAATCCGGACGACTTTGATGTGCTCACTCCCGCTCACTTCCTCATAGGTGCACCATTTACGTCTTTCGTTGAACCAGACGTAACCAGTGTCGATATCAGTCGTCTAAACCGGTGGCAGCGCGTTTGCTATATGCAGCAGGTGTTTTGGAAAAAATGGAGCATATCGTACCTCTCCCTTCTCCAAGAGCGAGTCAAATGGCGAAAATCAACTGGGAATATTCAAACTGGAAATATGGTAATTATGAAGGACGAAAACCTTCCATCACTCAAATGGCGACTGGGGCGTGTGGAAAGTTGTATTCGTGGCGCCGACGGCGTGACGCGTATTGTAATAATTCGCACCGCTAATGGACTTATCAAACGGGCTGTCGGAAAAATAGCCGTGCTCCCTATTGAGACTGAAGCGGTTGAAAGTCTACACATTTCAACGCGGGGAGGATGTTCGCAGCAGCACTAACTTTTCATTTCGAGATTAGCAACATTAAATCGCGCGATCATTAACGTAGCTGTAAATCTCTTTTGCATTGTATTAAAATGTTCTATCTCCTTCTCCGCTGCATTCCATTATATGTATGTACATATGTATGAGCATAAGCGTAGCTTAAGTTTATAGTGGTAAATTACTTTGGTTTCACTTCAACTGCGATCACAGACAAATAAAGTTGAACCACATTAAAGCGCTCTATATGTGTTTGGTTTTGGAAACAGGTGGGGCAAATCAACTCCTCCTCGAAACACCATGGTTATGAGTAGCGTACTCATACAACATTGCTTTTGACAATCTTAAAAATTTGAACAAAAATTAAGTTGCTCCAAAATCGGTCGGGTTTAGACTCAAATGTGTGGAAATACATATATAATCACTTGTCCAAAATAAAAACTCGATTAAAGTTGATGAAATTTTTGCAAAAAAAATTCATATGACGCATTGTTATGAGTAGCGTACTCATACAACATTGCTTTTGATAATCTTCAAAATTTGAACAAAAATTAAGTTGCTCCAAAATCCGTCGTGTTTAGACTCAAATGTGTGGAAATACATATATAATCACGTGTACAAAATAAAAACTCGATTAAAGATGAAGAAATTTTTGCGAAAAAAATTCATATGACGCATTGTTATAAGTAGCGTAGTCATACAAAATTGCTTTTGACAATCTTCAAAATTTGAACAAAAATTATACTCAAATGTGTGGAAATACATATATAATCACGTGTACAAAATAAAAACTCGATTAAATATGATCAAATTTTTGCAAAAAAAGTTCATATGACCCATGGTTATGAGTAGCGTACTCATACAACATTGCTTTTGATAATCTTCAAAATTTGAACAAAAATTAAGTTGCTCCAAAATCGGTCGGGTTTAGACTCAAATGTGTGGAAATACATATATAATCACTTGTCCAAAATAAAAACTCGATTAAAGTTGATGAAATTTTTGCAAAAAAAATTCATATGACGCATTGTTATGAGTAGCGTACTCATACAACATTGCTTTTGATAATCTTCAAAATTTGAACAAAAATTAAGTTGCTCCAAAATCCGTCGTGTTTAGACTCAAATGTGTGGAAATACATATATAATCACGTGTACAAAATAAAAACTCGATTAAAGTTGATGAAATTTTTGCAAAAAAAATCCATATGACCCATTGTTATGAGTAGCGTACTCATACAACATTGCTTTTGACAATCTTAAAAATTTGAACAAAAATTAAGTTGCTCCAAAATCGGTCGTGTTTAGACTCAAATGTGTGGAAATACATATGTATATACATAATCACTTGTCCAAAATAAAAACTCGATTAAAGTTGATGAAATTTTTGCAAAAAAAATTCATATGACGCATTGTTATGAGTAGCGTACTCATACAACATTGCTTTTGACAATCTTCAAAATTTGAACAAAAATTAAGTTGCTCCAAAATCGGTCGGGTTTAGACTCAAATGTGTGGAAATACATATACAATCACGTGTACAAAATAAAAACTCGATTAAAGATGATGAAATTTTTGCAAAAAAATTCATATTATGAGTAGCGTACTCATACAACATTGCTTTTGACAATCTTAAAAATTTGAACAAAAATTAAGTTGCTCCAAAATCGGTCGGGTTTAGACTCAAATGTGTGGAAATACATATACAATCACGTGTACAAAATAAAAACTCGATTAAAGATGATCAAATTTTTGCAAAAAAAATTCATATGACCCATGGTTATGAGTAGCGTACTCATACAACATTGCTTTTGACAATCTTAAAAATTTGAACAAAAATTAAGTTGCTCCAAAATCGGTCGGGTTTAGACTCAAATGTGTGGAAATACATATATAATCACGTGTACAAAATAAAAACTCGATTAAAGATGATGAAATTTTTGCAAAAAAAATTCATATGACGCATTGTTATGAGTAGCGTGCTCATACAACATTGCTTTTGACAATCTAAAAATTTGAACTAAAATTAAGTTGCTCCAAAATCGGTCGTGTTTAGACACAAATGTGTGGAAATACATATATAATCACGTGTTCAAAATAAAAACTCGATTGAAGATGATGAAATTTTTGCAAAAAAAATCCATATGACCCATTGTTATCAGTAGCGTACTCATACAACATTGCTTTTGACAATCTTCAAAATTTGAACAAAAATTAAGTTGCTCCAAAATCGGTCGTGTTTAGACTCAAATGTGTGGAAATACATATATAATCACTTGTCCAAAATAAAAACTCGATTAAAGATGAAGAAATTTTTGCAAAAAAAATTCATATGACGCATTGTTATGAGTAGCGTACTCATACAACATTGCTTTTGACAATCTTCAAAATTTGAACAAAAATTAAGTTGCTCCAAAATCGGTCGGGTTTAGACTCAAATTTGTGGAAATACATATACAATCACGTGTACAAAATAAAAACTCGATTAAAGATGATCAAATTTTTGCAAAAAAAATTCATATGACCCATGGTTATGAGTAGCGTACTCATACAACATTGCTTTTGACAATCTTAAAAATTTGAACAAAAATTAAGTTGCTCCAAAATCGGTCGGCTTTAGACTCAAATGTGTGGAAATACATATATAATCACGTGTACAAAATAAAAACTCGATTAAAGATGATGAAATTTTTGCAAAAAAAATTCATATGACGCATTGTTATGAGTAGCGTGCTCATAGAACATTGCTTTTGACAATCTAAAAATTTGAACTAAAATTAAGTTGCTCCAAAATCGGTCGTGTTTAAACACAAATGTGTGGAAATACATATATAATCACGTGTTCAAAATAAAAACTCGATTGAAGATGATGAAATTTTTGCAAAAAAAATCCATATGACCCATTGTTATGAGTAGCGTACTCATACAACATTGCTTTTGACAATCTTCAAAATTTGAACAAAAATTAAGTTGCTCCAAAATCGATCGTGTTTAGACCCAAATGTGTGGAAATACATATATAATCACTTGTCCAAAATAAAAACTCGATTAAAGATGAAGAAATTTTTGCAAAAAAAATTCATATGACGCATTGTTATGAGTAGCGTACTCATACAACATTGCTTTTGACAATCTTCAAAATTTGAACAAAAATTAAGTTGCTCCAAAATCGGTCGGGTTTAGACTCAAATGTGTGGAAATACATATATAATCACGTGTACAAAATAAAAACTCGATTAAAGATGATGCAATTTTTGCAAAAAAAGTTCATATGACGCATTGTTATGAGTAGCGTACTCATACCACATTGGTTCTGGCAATCTTAAAAATTTGAACAAAAATTAAGTTGCTCCAAAATCGGTCGGGTTTATACGCAAATTTGTGGAAGTACATATACTTATAATCACGTGTACAAAATAAAAACTCGATTAAAGAAGATGAAATTTTTGCAAAAAAAATCCATATGACCCATTGTTATGAGTAGCGTACTCATACAACATTGCTTTTGACAATCTTCAAAATTTGAACAAAAATTAAGTTGCTCCAAAATCGGTCGTGTTTAGACTCAAATGTGTGGAAATACATATATAATTACTTGTCCAAAATAAAAACTCGATTAAAGATGAAGAAATTTTTGCGAAAAAAATTCATATGACGCATTGTTATGAGTAGCGTACTCATACAAAATTGCTTTTGACAATCTTCAAAATTTGAACAAAAATTAAGTTGCTCCAAAATCGGTCGGGTTTAGACTCAAATGTGTGGAAATACATATATAATCACTTGTCCAAAATAAAAACTCGATTAAAGTTGATGAAATTTTTGCAAAAAAAATCCATATGACCCATTGTTATGAGTAGCGTACTCATACAACATTGCTTTTGACAATCTTCAAAATTTGAACAAAAATTAAGTTGCTCCAAAATCGGTCGTGTTTAGACTCAAATGTGTGGAAATACATATATACATAATCACTTGTCCAAAATAAAAACTCGATTAAAGATGAAGAAATTTTTGCAAAAAAAATTCATATGACGCATTGTTATGAGTAGCGTACTCATACAACATTGCTTTTGACAATCTTAAAAATTTGAACAAAAATAAGTTGCTCCAAAATCGGTCGGGTTTAGACTCAAATGTGTGGAAATACATATATAATCACGTGTACAAAATAAAAACTCGATTAAAGATGATCAAATTTTTGCAAAAAAATTCATATGACCCATGGTTATGAGTAGCGTACTCATACAACATTGCTTTTGACAATCTTAAAAATTTGAACTAAAATTAAGTTGCTCCAAAATCGGTCGGGTTTAGACTCAAATGTGTGGAAATACATATATAATCACGTGTACAAAATAAAAACTCGATTAAAGAAGATGAAATTTTTGCAAAAAAAAACCATATGACCCATTGTTATGAGTAGCGTACTCATACAACATTGCTTTTGACAATCTTCAAAATTTGAACAAAAATTAAGTTGCTCCAAAATAGGTTGGGTTTAGACTCAAATGTGTTGAAATACATATATAATCACGTGTACAAAATAAAAAGTCGATTAAAGATGATGAAATTTTTGCAAAAAAATTCATATGACCCATGGTTATGAGTAGCGTACTCATACAACATTGCTTTTGACAATCTTAAAATATTGAACAAAAATTAAGTTGCTCCAAAATCGGTCGGCTTTAGACTCAAATGTGTGGAAATACATATATAATCACGTGTACAAAATAAAAACTCGATTAAAGATGATGAAATTTTTGCAAAAAAAATTCATATGACGCATTGTTATGAGTAGCGTGCTCATAGAACATTGCTTTTGACAATCTTCAAAATTTGAACAAAAATTAAGTTGCTCCAAAATCGGTCGTGTTTAGACTCAAATGTGTGGAAATACATATATACATAATCACTTGTCCAAAATAAAAACTCGATTAAAGATGAAGAAATTTTTGCAAAAAAAATTCATATGACGCATTGTTATGAGTAGCGTACTCATACAACATTGCTTTTGACAATCTTAAAAATTTTAACAAAAATAAGTTGCTCCAAAATCGGTCGGGTTTAGACTCAAATGTGTGGAAATACATATATAATCACGTGTACAAAATAAAAACTCGATTAAAGATGATCAAATTTTTGCAAAAAAATTCATATGACCCATGGTTATGAGTAGCGTACTCATACAACATTGCTTTTGACAATCTTAAAAATTTGAACAAAAATTAAGTTGCTCCAAAATAGGTTGGGTTTAGACTCAAATGTGTGGAAATACATATACAATCACGTGTACAAAATAAAAACTCGATTAAAGATGATGAAATTTTTGCTCATACAACATTGCTTTTGACAATCTTAAAAATTTGAACAAAAATTAAGTTGCTCCAAAATAGGTTGGGTTTAGACTCAAATGTGTGGAAATACATATACAATCACGTGTACAAAATAAAAACTCGATTAAAGTTGATGACATTTTTGCAAAAAAAATCCATATGACCCATTGTTATGAGTAGCGTACTCATACAACATTGCTTTTGACAATCTTAAAAATTTGAACAAAAATTAAGTTGCTCCAAAATCGGTCGGGTTTAGACTCAAATGTGTGGAAATACATATGTATATAATCACGTGTACAAAATAAAAACTCCATTAAAGATGATGAAATTTTTGCAAAAAAAATTCATATGACGCGTTGTTATGAGTAGCGTGCTCATACAACATTGCTTTTGACAATCTTCAAAATTTGAACAAAAATTAAGTTGCTCCAAAATCGGTCGTGTTTAGACACAAATGTGTGGAAATACATATATAATCACGTGTACAAAATAAAAACTCGGTTAAAGATGATCAAATTTTTGCAAAAAAATTCATGTGACCCATATTTATGAGTAGCGTACTCATACAACATCGCTTTTGACAATCTTAAAAATTTGAACAATAATTATGTTGCTCCAAAATCGGTCGGGTTTAAACTCAAATGTGTGGAAATACATATATAATCACGTGTACAAAATAAAAACTCGATTGAAGATGATGAAATTTTTGCAAAAAAAATCCATATGACGCATTGTTATGAGTAGCGCACTCATACAACATTGCCTTTGACAATATTCAAAATTTGAACAAAAATTAAGTTGCTCCAAAATCGGTCGTGTTTAGACTCAAATGTGTGGAAATACATATATAATCACGTGTACAAAATAAAAACTCGATTGAAGATGATGAAATTTTTGCAAAAAAAATCCATATGACCCATTGTTATGAGTAGCGTACTCATACAACATTGCTTTTGACAATCTTAAAAATTTGAACAAAAATTAAGTTGCTCCAAAATCGGTAGGGTTTAGACTCATATGTGTGGAAATACATATATAATCACGTGTACAAAATAAAAACTCGATTGAAGATGATGAAATTTTTGCAAAAAAAATCCATATGACCCATTGTTATGAGTAGCGTACTCATACAACATTGCCTTTGACAATCTTCAAAATTTGAACAAAAATTAAGTTGCTCCAAAATCGGTCGGGTTTAGACTCAAATGGGTGGAAATACATATATAATCACGTGTACAAAATAAAAACTCGATCGAAGATGATGAAATTTTTGCAAAAAAAATCCATATGACCCATTGTTATGAGTAGCGTACTCATACAACATTGCTTTTGACAATCTTAAAAATTTGAACAAAAATTAAGTTGCTCCAAAATCGGTAGGGTTTAGACTCAAATGTGTGGAAATACATATATAATCACGTGTACAAAATAAAAACTCGATTAAAGATGATGACATTTTTGCAAAAAAATTCATATGACCCATTGTTATGAGTAGCGTACTCATACAACATTGCTTTTGACAATCTTAAAAATTTGAACAAAAATTAAGTTGCTCCAAAATCGGTCGTGTTTAGACTCAAATGTGTGGAAATACATATATAATCACTTGTCCAAATTAAAAACTCGATTAATGTTATTGAAATTTTTGCAAAAAAAATCCATATGACCCATTGTTATGAGTAGCGTACTCATACAACATTGCTTTTGACAATCTTAAAAATTTGAACAAAAATTAAGTTGCTCCAAAATCGGTAGGGTTTAGACTCAAATGTGTGGAAATACATATATAATCACGTGTACAAAATAAAAACTCGATTAAAGATGATGAAATTTTTGCAAAAAAATTCATATGACCCATTGTTATGAGTAGCGTACTCATACAACATTGCTTTTGACAATCCTAAAAATTTGAACAAAAATTAAGTTGCTCCAAAATCGGTCGGGCTTAGACTCAAATGTGTGGAAATACATATATAATCAATTGTCCAAATTAAAAACTCGATTAAAGTTGATGAAATTTTTGCAAAAAAAAATCCATATGACCCATTGTTATGAGTAGCGTACTCATACAACATTGCTTTTGACAATCTTAAAAATTTGAACAAAAATTAAGTTGCTCCAAAATCGGTCGGGTTTAGACTCAAATGTGTGGAAATACATATATAATCACTTGTCCAAATTAAAAACTCGATTAAAGATGATGAAATTTTTGCAAAAAAAATCCATATGACCCATTGTTATGAGTAGCGTACTCATACAACATTGCTTTTGACAATCTTATAAATTTGAACAAAACTTGAGTTGCTCCAAAATCGGTCGTGTTTAGACACAAATGTGTGGAAATACATATATAATCACGTGTACAAAATAAAAACTCGATTATAGATGATGAAATTTTTGCAAAAAAATTCATATGACCCATGGTTATGAGTAGCGTACTCATACAACATTGCTTTTGACAAGCTTAAAAACTTGAAATAAACTTAAGTTGCTCCAAAATCGGTCGGGTTTAGACTCAAATGTGTGGAAATACATATACAATCACGTGTACAAAATAAAAACTCGATTAAAGATGATCAAATTTTTGCAAAAAAAATTCATATGACCCATGGTTATGAATAGCGTACTCATACAACATTGCTTTTGACAATCTTAAAAATTTGAACAAAAATTAAGTTGCTCCAAAATCGGTCGGGTTTAGACTCAAATGTGTGGAAATACATATATAATCACGTGTACAAAATAAAAACTCCATTAAAGATGATGAAATTTTTGCAAAAAAAATTCATATGACGCATTGTTATGAGTAGCGTGCTCATACAACATTGCTTTTGACAATCTTAAAAATTTGAACAAAAATTAAGTTGCTCCAAAATCGGTCGTGTTTAGACACAAATGTGTGGAAATACATATATAATCACGTGTACAAAATAAAAACTCGATTGAAGATGATGAAATTTTTGCAAAAAAAATCCATATGACCCATTGTTATGAGTAGCGTACTCATACAACATTGCTTTTGACAATCTTAAAAATTTGAACAAAAATTAAGTTGCTCCAAAATCGGTAGGGTTTAGACTCAAATGTGTGGAAATGCATATATAATCACGTGTACAAAATAAAAACTCGATTAAAGATGATGACATTTTTGCAAAAAAATTCATATGACCCATTGTTATGAGTAGCGTACTCATACAACATTGCTTTTGACAATCCTAAAAATTTGAACAAAAATTAAGTTGCTCCAAAATCGGTCGTGTTTAGACACAAATGTGTGGAAATACATATATAATCACGTGTACAAAATAAAAACTCGATTGAAGATGATGAAATTTTTGCAAAAAAAATCCATATGACCCATTGTTATGAGTAGCGTACTCATACAACATTGCTTTTGACAATCTTAAAAATTTGAACAAAAATTAAGTTGCTCCAAAATCGGTAGGGTTTAGACTCAAATGTGTGGAAATGCATATATAATCACGTGTACAAAATAAAAACTCGATTAAAGATGATGACATTTTTGCAAAAAAATTCATATGACCCATTGTTATGAGTAGCGTACTCATACAACATTGCTTTTGACAATCCTAAAAATTTGAACAAAAATTAAGTTGCTCCAAAATCGGTCGTGTTTAGACACAAATGTGTGGAAATACATATATAATCACGTGTACAAAATAAAAACTCGATTGAAGATGATGAAATTTTTGCAAAAAAAATCCATATGACCCATTGTTATGAGTAGCGTACTCATACAACATTGCTTTTGACAATCTTAAAAATTTGAACAAAAATTATGTTGCTCCAAAATCGGTCGGGTTTAGACTCAAATGTGTGGAAATACATATATAATCACTTGTACAAAATAAAAACTCGATTGAAGATGATGAAATTTTTGCAAAAAAAATCCATATGACGCATTGTTATGAGTAGCGCACTCATACAACATTGCCTTTGACAATCTTCAAAATTTGAACAAAAATTAAGTTGCTCCAAAATCGGTCGTGTTTAGACTCAAATGTGTGGAAATACATATATAATCACGTGTACAAAATAAAAACTCGGTTGAAGATGATGAAATTTTTGCAAAAAAAATCCATATGACCCATTGTTATGAGTAGCGTACTCATACAACATTGCTTTTGACAATCTTAAAAATTTGAACAAAAATTAAGTTGCTCCAAAATCGGTAGGGTTTAGACTCATATGTGTGGAAATACATATATAATCACGTGTACAAAATAAAAACTCGATTGAAGATGATCAAATTTTTGCAAAAAAAATCCATATGACCCATTGTTATGAGTAGCGTACTCATACAACATTGCCTTTGACAATCTTCAAAATTTGAACAAAAATTAAGTTGCTCCAAAATCGGTCGGGTTTAGACTCAAATGGGTGGAAATACATATATAATCACGTGTACAAAATAAAAACTCGATCGAAGATGATGAAATTTTTGCAAAAAAAATCCATATGACCCATTGTTATGAGTAGCGTACTCATATAACATTGCTTTTGACAATCTTAAAAATTTGAACAAAAATTAAGTTGCTCCAAAATCGGTAGGGTTTAGACTCAAATGTGTGGAAATGCATATATAATCACGTGTACAAAATAAAAACTCGATTAAAGATGATGACATTTTTGCAAAAAAATTCATATGACAACATTGCTTTTGACAATCTTCAAAATTTGAACAAAAATTAAGTTGCTCCAAAATCGGTCGTGTTTAGACTCAAATGTGTGGAAATACATATATAATCACTTGTCCAAATTAAAAACTCGATTAATGTTATTGAAATTTTTGCAAAAAAAATCCATATGACCCATTGTTATGAGTAGCGTACTCATACAACATTGCTTTTGACAATCTTAAAAATTTGAACAAAAATTAAGTTGCTCCAAAATCGGTAGGGTTTAGACTCAAATGTATGGAAATACATATATAATCACGTGTACAAAATAAAAACTCGATTAAACATGATGAAATTTTTGCAAAAAAATTCATATGACCCATTGTTTTGAGTAGCGTACTCATACAACATTGCTTTTGACAATCCTAAAAATTTGAACAAAAATTAAGTAGCTCCAAAATCGTTCGGGCTTAGACTCAAATGTGTGGAAATACATATATAATCAATTGTCCAAATTAAAAACTCGATTAAAGTTGATGAAATTTTTGCAAAAAAAAATCCATATGACCCATTGTTATGAGTAGCGTACTCATACAACATTGCTTTTGACAATCTTAAAAATTTGAACAAAAATTAAGTTGCTCCAAAATCGGTCGGGTTTAGACTCAAATGTGTGGAAATACATATATAATCACTTGTCCAAATTAAAAACTCGATTAAAGTTGATGAAATTTTTGCAAAAAAAATCCATATGACCCATTGTTATGAGTAGCGTACTCATACAACATTGCTTTTGACAATCTTATAAATTTGAACAAAACTTGAATTGCTCCAAAATCGGTCGTGTTTAGACACAATTGTGTGGAAATACATATATAATCACGTGTACAAAATAAAAACTCGATTAAAGATGATGAAATTTTTGCAAAAAAATTCATATGACCCAGGTTATGAGTAGCGTACTCATACAACATTGCTTTTGACAATCTTAAAAATTTGAACAAAAATTATGTTGCTCCAAAATCGGTCGGGTTTAGACTCAAATGTGTGGAAATACATATATAATCACTTGTCCAAATTAAAAACTCGATTAAAGTTGATGAAATTTTTGCAAAAAAAATCCATATGACCCATTGTTATGAGTAGCGTACTCATACAACATTGCTTTTGACAATCTTAAAAATTTGAACAAAAATTAAGTTGCTCCAAAATCGGTCGGGTTTAGACTCAAATGTGTGGAAATACATATATAATCACTTGTCCAAATTAAAAACTCGATTAAAGTTGATGAAATGTTTGCAAAAAAAATCCATATGACCCATTGTTATGAGTAGCGTACTCATACAACATTGCTTTTGACAATCTTAAAAATTTGAACAAAACTTAAGTTGCTCCAAAATCGGTCGTGTTTAGACACAAATGTGTGGAAATACACGTGTACAAAATAAAAACTCGATTATAGATGATGAAATTTTTGCAAAAAAATTCATATGACCCATGGTTATGAGTAGCGTACTCATACAACATTGCTTTTGACAATCTTAAAAATTTGAAATAAACTTAAGTTGCTCCAAAATCGGTCGGGTTTAGACTCAAATGTGTGGAAATACATATACAATCACGTGTACAAAATAAAAACTCGATTAAAGATGATCAAATTTTTGCAAAAAAAATTCATATGACCCATGGTTATGAATAGCGTACTCATACAACATTGCTTTTGACAATCTTCAAAATTTGAACAAAAATTAAGTTGCTCCAAAATCGGTCTTGTTTAGACTCAAATGTGTGGAAATACATATATAATCACTTGTCCAAAATAAAAACTCGATTAAAGTTGATGAAATTTTTGCAAAAAAAATTCATATGACCCATTGTTATGAGTGGCGTACTCATACAACATTGCTTTTGACAATCTTTAAAAATTTGAACAAAAATAAGTTGCACCAAAATCGGTCGGGTTTAGACTCAAATATGTGGAAATACATATGTATATAATCACGTGTACAAAATAAAAACTCGATTAAAGATGATCAAATTTTTGCAAAAAAAATGCATATGACCCATGGTTATGAGTAGCGTACTCATACAACATTGCTTTTGACAATCTTAAAAATTTGAACAAAAATTATGTTGCTCCAAAATCGGTCGGGTTTAGACTCAAATGTGTGGAAATACATATATATAATCACTTGTCCAAATTAAAAACTCGATTAAAGTTGATCAAATTTTTGCAAAAAAAATTCATATGACGCATTGTTATGAGTGGCGTACTCATACAACATTGCTTTTGACAATCTTAAAAATTTGAACAAAAATAAGTTGCACCAAAATCGGTCGGGTTTAGACTCAAATGTGTGGAAATACATATGTATATAATCACGTGTACAAAATAAAAACTCGATTAAAGATGATCAAATTTTTGCAAAAAAAATGCATATGACCCTTGGTTATGAGTAGCGTACTCATACAACATTGCTTTTGACAATCTTAAAAATTTGAACAAAAATTAAGTTGCTCCAAAATCGGTCGGGTTTAGACTCAAATGTGTGGAAATACATATGTATATAATCACTTGTCCAAAATAAAAACTCGATTAAAGATGAAGAAATTTTTGCAAAAAAAATTCATATGACGCATTGTTATGAGTGGCGTACTCATACAACATTGCTTTTGACAATCTTAAAAATTTGAACAAAAATTATGTTGCTCCAAAATCGGTCGGGTTTAGACTCAAATGTGTGGAAATACATATATATAATCACTTGTCCAAATTAAAAACTCGATTAAAGTTGATCAAATTTTTGCAAAAAAAATTCATATGACGCATTGTTATGAGTGGCGTACTCATACAACATTGCTTTTGACAATCTTAAAAATTTGAACAAAAATAAGTTGCACCAAAATCGGTCGGGTTTAGACTCAAATGTGTGGAAATACATATGTATATAATCACGTGTACAAAATAAAAACTCGATTAAAGATGATCAAATTTTTGCAAAAAAAATGCATATGACCCTTGGTTATGAGTAGCGTACTCATACAACATTGCTTTTGACAATCTTAAAAATTTGAACAAAAATTAAGTTGCTCCAAAATCGGTCGGGTTTAGACTCAAATGTGTGGAAATACATATATATAATCACTTGTCCAAATTAAAAACTCGATTAAAGTTGATCAAATTTTTGCAAAAAAAATTCATATGACGCATTGTTATGAGTGGCGTACTCATACAACATTGCTTTTGACAATCTTAAAAATTTGAACAAAAATAAGTTGCACCAAAATCGGTCGGGTTTAGACTCAAATGTGTGGAAATACATATGTATATAATCACGTGTACAAAATAAAAACTCGATTAAAGATGATCAAATTTTTGCAAAAAAAATGCATATGACCCTTGGTTATGAGTAGCGTACTCATACAACATTGCTTTTGACAATCTTAAAAATTTGAACAAAAATTAAGTTGCTCCAAAATCGGTCGGGTTTAGACTCAAATGTGTGGAAATACATATGTATATAATCACTTGTCCAAATTAAAAACTCGATTAAAGTTGATGAAATTTTTGCAAAAAAAAATCCATATGACCCATTGTTATGAGTAGCGTACTCATACAACATTGCTTTTGACAATCTTAAAAATTTGAACAAAAATTAAGTTGCTCCAAAATCGGTCGGGTTTAGACTCAAATGTGTGGAAATACATATATAATCACTTGTCCAAATTAAAAACTCGATTAAAGTTGATGAAATTTTTGCAAAAAAAATCCATATGACCCATTGTTATGAGTAGCGTACTCATACAACATTGCTTTTGACAATCTTATAAATTTGAACAAAACTTGAGTTGCTCCAAAATCGGTCGTGTTTAGACACAAATGTGTGGAAATACATATATAATCACGTGTACAAAATAAAAACTCGATTATAGATGATGAAATTTTTGCAAAAAAATTCATATGACCCATGGTTATGAGTAGCGTACTCATACAACATTGCTTTTGACAAGCTTAAAAACTTGAAATAAACTTAAGTTGCTCCAAAATCGGTCGGGTTTAGACTCAAATGTGTGGAAATACATATACAATCACGTGTACAAAATAAAAACTCGATTAAAGATGATCAAATTTTTGCAAAAAAAATTCATATGACCCATGGTTATGAATAGCGTACTCATACAACATTGCTTTTGACAATCTTAAAAATTTGAACAAAAATTAAGTTGCTCCAAAATCGGTCGGGTTTAGACTCAAATGTGTGGAAATACATATATAATCACGTGTACAAAATAAAAACTCCATTAAAGATGATGAAATTTTTGCAAAAAAAATTCATATGACGCATTGTTATGAGTAGCGTGCTCATACAACATTGCTTTTGACAATCTTAAAAATTTGAACAAAAATTAAGTTGCTCCAAAATCGGTCGTGTTTAGACACAAATGTGTGGAAATACATATATAATCACGTGTACAAAATAAAAACTCGGTTAAAGATGATGAAATTTTTGCAAAAAAATTCATGTGACCCATATTTATGAGTAGCGTACTCATACAACATCGCTTTTGACAATCTTAAAAATTTGAACAATAATTATGTTGCTCCAAAATCGGTCGGGTTTAGACTCAAATGTGTGGAAATACATATATAATCACTTGTACAAAATAAAAACTCGATTGAAGATGATGAAATTTTTGCAAAAAAAATCCATATGACGCATTGTTATGAGTAGCGCACTCATACAACATTGCCTTTGACAATCTTCAAAATTTGAACAAAAATTAAGTTGCTCCAAAATCGGTCGTGTTTAGACTCAAATGTGTGGAAATACATATATAATCACGTGTACAAAATAAAAACTCGATTGAAGATGATGAAATTTTTGCAAAAAAAATCCATATGACCCATTGTTATGAGTAGCGTACTCATACAACATTGCTTTTGACAATCTTAAAAATTTGAACAAAAATTAAGTTGCTCCAAAATCGGTAGGGTTTAGACTCATATGTGTGGAAATACATATATAATCACGTGTACAAAGTAAAAACTCGATTGAAGATGATCAAATTTTTGCAAAAAAAATCCATATGACCCATTGTTATGAGTAGCGTACTCATACAACATTGCCTTTGACAATCTTCAAAATTTGAACAAAAATTAAGTTGCTCCAAAATCGGTCGGGTTTAGACTCAAATGGGTGGAAATACATATATAATCACGTGTACAAAATAAAAACTCGATCGAAGATGATGAAATTTTTGCAAAAAAAATCCATATGACCCATTGTTATGAGTAGCGTACTCATACAACATTGCTTTTGACAATCTTAAAAATTTGAACAAAAATTAAGTTGCTCCAAAATCGGTAGGGTTTAGACTCATATGTGTGGAAATACATATATAATCACGTGTACAAAATAAAAACTCGATTGAAGATGATAAAATTTTTGCAAAAAAAATCCATATGACCCATTGTTATGAGTAGCGTACTCATACAACATTGCCTTTGACAATCTTCAAAATTTGAACAAAAATTAAGTTGCTCCAAAATCGGTCGGGTTTAGACTCAAATGGGTGGAAATACATATATAATCACGTGTACAAAATAAAAACTCGATCGAAGATGATGAAATTTTTGCAAAAAAAATCCATATGACCCATTGTTATGAGTAGCGTACTCATATAACATTGCTTTTGACAATCTTAAAAATTTGAACAAAAATTAAGTTGCTCCAAAATCGGTCGTGTTTAGACTCAAATGTGTGGAAATACATATATAATCACTTGTCCAAATTAAAAACTCGATTAATGTTATTGAAATTTTTGCAAAAAAAATCCATATGACCCATTGTTATGAGTAGCGTACTCATACAACATTGCTTTTGACAATCTTAAAAATTTGAACAAAAATTAAGTTGCTCCAAAATCGGTAGGGTTTAGACTCAAATGTATGGAAATACATATATAATCACGTGTACAAAATAAAAACTCGATTAAACATGATGAAATTTTTGCAAAAAAATTCATATGACCCATTGTTATGAGTAGCGTACTCATACAACATTGCTTTTGACAATCCTAAAAATTTGAACAAAAATTAAGTAGCTCCAAAATCGTTCGGGCTTAGACTCAAATGTGTGGAAATACATATATAATCAATTGTCCAAATTAAAAACTCGATTAAAGTTGATGAAATTTTTGCAAAAAAAAATCCATATGACCCATTGTTATGAGTAGCGTACTCATACAACATTGCTTTTGACAATCTTAAAAATTTGAACAAAAATTAAGTTGCTCCAAAATCGGTCGGGTTTAGACTCAAATGTGTGGAAATACATATATAATCACTTGTCCAAATTAAAAACTCGATTAAAGTTGATGAAATTTTTGCAAAAAAAATCCATATGACCCATTGTTATGAGTAGCGTACTCATACAACATTGCTTTTGACAATCTTATAAATTTGAACAAAACTTGAATTGCTCCAAAATCGGTCGTGTTTAGACACAATTGTGTGGAAATACATATATAATCACGTGTACAAAATAAAAACTCGATTAAAGATGATGAAATTTTTGCAAAAAAATTCATATGACCCAGGTTATGAGTAGCGTACTCATACAACATTGCTTTTGACAATCTTAAAAATTTGAACAAAAATTATGTTGCTCCAAAATCGGTCGGGTTTAGACTCAAATGTGTGGAAATACATATATAATCACTTGTCCAAATTAAAAACTCGATTAAAGTTGATGAAATTTTTGCAAAAAAAATCCATATGACCCATTGTTATGAGTAGCGTACTCATACAACATTGCTTTTGACAATCTTAAAAATTTGAACAAAAATTAAGTTGCTCCAAAATCGGTCGGGTTTAGACTCAAATGTGTGGAAATACATATATAATCACTTATCCAAATTAAAAACTCGATTAAAGTTGATGAAATGTTTGCAAAAAAAATCCATATGACCCATTGTTATGAGTAGCGTACTCATACAACATTGCTTTTGACAATCTTAAAAATTTGAACAAAACTTAAGTTGCTCCAAAATCGGTCGTGTTTAGACACAAATGTGTGGAAATACACGTGTACAAAATAAAAACTCGATTATAGATGATGAAATTTTTGCAAAAAAATTCATATGACCCATGGTTATGAGTAGCGTACTCATACAACATTGCTTTTGACAATCTTAAAAATTTGAAATAAACTTAAGTTGCTCCAAAATCGGTCGGGTTTAGACTCAAATGTGTGGAAATACATATACAATCACGTGTACAAAATAAAAACTCGATTAAAGATGATCAAATTTTTGCAAAAAAAATTCATATGACCCATGGTTATGAATAGCGTACTCATACAACATTGCTTTTGACAATCTTCAAAATTTGAACAAAAATTAAGTTGCTCCAAAATCGGTCTTGTTTAGACTCAAATGTGTGGAAATACATATATAATCACTTGTCCAAAATAAAAACTCGATTAAAGTTGATGAAATTTTTGCAAAAAAAATTCATATGACCCATTGTTATGAGTGGCGTACTCATACAACATTGCTTTTGACAATCTTTAAAAATTTGAACAAAAATAAGTTGCACCAAAATCGGTCGGGTTTAGACTCAAATATGTGGAAATACATATGTATATAATCACGTGTACAAAATAAAAACTCGATTAAAGATGATCAAATTTTTGCAAAAAAAATGCATATGACCCATGGTTATGAGTAGCGTACTCATACAACATTGCTTTTGACAATCTTAAAAATTTGAACAAAAATTATGTTGCTCCAAAATCGGTCGGGTTTAGACTCAAATGTGTGGAAATACATATATATAATCACTTGTCCAAATTAAAAACTCGATTAAAGTTGATCAAATTTTTGCAAAAAAAATTCATATGACGCATTGTTATGAGTGGCGTACTCATACAACATTGCTTTTGACAATCTTAAAAATTTGAACAAAAATAAGTTGCACCAAAATCGGTCGGGTTTAGACTCAAATGTGTGGAAATACATATGTATATAATCACGTGTACAAAATAAAAACTCGATTAAAGATGATCAAATTTTTGCAAAAAAAATGCATATGACCCTTGGTTATGAGTAGCGTACTCATACAACATTGCTTTTGACAATCTTAAAAATTTGAACAAAAATTAAGTTGCTCCAAAATCGGTCGGGTTTAGACTCAAATGTGTGGAAATACATATGTATATAATCACTTGTCCAAAATAAAAACTCGATTAAAGATGAAGAAATTTTTGCAAAAAAAATTCATATTACGCATTGTTATGAGTGGCGTACTCATACAACATTGCTTTTGACAATCTTAAAAATTTGAACAAAAATAAGTTGCACCAAAATCGGTCGGGTTTAGACTCAAATATGTGGAAATACATATGTATATAATCACGTGTACAAAATAAAAACTCGATTAAAGATGATCAAATTTTTGCAAAAAAAATGCATATGACCCATGGTTATGAGTAGCGTACTCATACAACATTGCTTTTGACAATCTTAAAAATTTGAAATAAACTTAAGTTGCTACAAAATCGGTCGGGTTTAGACTCAAATGTGTGGAAATACATATACAATCACGTGTACAAAATAAAAACTCGATTAAAGATGATCAAATTTTTGCAAAAAAAATTCATATGACCCATGGTTATGAATAGCGTACTCATACAACATTGCTTTTGACAATCTTAAAAATTTGAACAAAAATTAAGTTGCTCCAAAATCGGTCTTGTTTAGACTCAAATGTGTGGAAATACATATATAATCACTTGTCCAAATTAAAAACTCGATTAAAGTTGATGAAATGTTTGCAAAAAAAATCCATATGACCCATCGTTATGAGTAGCGTACTCATACAACATTGCTTTTGACAATCTTAAAAATTTGAACAAAACTTAAGTTGCTCCAAAATCGGTCGTGTTTAGACACAAATGTGTGGAAATACACGTGTACAAAATAAAAACTCGATTATAGATGATGAAATTTTTGCAAAAAAATTCATATGACCCATGGTTATGAGTAGCGTACTCATACAACATTGCTTTTGACAATCTTAAAAATTTGAAATAAACTTAAGTTGCTCCAAAATCGGTCGGGTTTAGACTCAAATGTGTGGAAATACATATACAATCACGTGTACAAAATAAAAACTCGATTAAAGATGATCAAATTTTTGCAAAAAAAATTCATATGACCCATGGTTATGAATAGCGTACTCATACAACATTGCTTTTGACAATCTTCAAAATTTGAACAAAAATTAAGTTGCTCCAAAATCGGTCTTGTTTAGACTCAAATGTGTGGAAATACATATATAATCACTTGTCCAAAATAAAAACTCGATTAAAGTTGATGAAATTTTTGCAAAAAAAATTCATATGACCCATTGTTATGAGTGGCGTACTCATACAACATTGCTTTTGACAATCTTTAAAAATTTGAACAAAAATAAGTTGCACCAAAATCGGTCGAGTTTAGACTCAAATATGTGGAAATACATATGTATATAATCACGTGTACAAAATAAAAACTCGATTAAAGATGATCAAATTTTTGCAAAAAAAATGCATATGACCCATGGTTATGAGTAGCGTACTCATACAACATTGCTTTTGACAATCTTAAAAATTTGAACAAAAATTATGTTGCTCCAAAATCGGTCGGGTTTAGACTCAAATGTGTGGAAATACATATATATAATCACTTGTCCAAATTAAAAACTCGATTAAAGTTGATCAAATTTTTGCAAAAAAAATTCATATGACGCATTGTTATGAGTGGCGTACTCATACAACATTGCTTTTGACAATCTTAAAAATTTGAACAAAAATAAGTTGCACCAAAATCGGTCGGGTTTAGACTCAAATGTGTGGAAATACATATGTATATAATCACGTGTACAAAATAAAAACTCGATTAAAGATGATCAAATTTTTGCAAAAAAAATGCATATGACCCATGGTTATGAGTAGCGTACTCATACAACATTGCTTTTGACAATCTTAAAAATTTGAACAAAAATTAAGTTGCTCCAAAATCGGTCGGGTTTAGACTCAAATGTGTGGAAATACATATGTATATAATCACTTGTCCAAAATAAAAACTCGATTAAAGATGATGAAATTTTTGCAAAAAAAATTCATATGACGCATTGTTATGAGTAGCGTGCTCATACAACATTGCTTTTGACAATCTAAAAATTTGAACTAAAATTAAGTTGCTCCAAAATCGGTCGTGTTTAGACACAAATGTGTGGAAATACATATGAATATAATCACGTGTACAAAATAAAAACTCGATTAAAGATGATGAAATTTTTGCAAAAAAATTCATATGACCCATGGTTATGAGTAGCGTACTCATACAACATTGCTTTTGACAATCTTAAAAATTTGAACAAAAATTATGTTGCTCCAAAATCGGTCGGGTTTAGACTCAAATGTGTGGAAATACAAATATATAATCACTTGTCCAAATTAAAAACTCGATTAAAGTTGATCAAATTTTTGCAAAAAAAATTCATATGACGCATTGTTATGAGTGGCGTACTCATACAACATTGCTTTTGACAATCTTAAAAATTTGAACAAAAATAAGTTGCACCAAAATCGGTCGGGTTTAGACTCAAATGTGTGGAAATACATATGTATATAATCACGTGTACAAAATAAAAACTCGATTAAAGATGATCAAATTTTTGCAAAAAAAATGCATATGACCCTTGGTTATGAGTAGCGTACTCATACAACATTGCTTTTGACAATCGTAAAAATTTGAACAAAAATTAAGTTGCTCCAAAATCGGTCGGGTTTAGACTCAAATGTGTGGAAATACATATGTATATAATCACTTGTCCAAAATAAAAACTCGATTAAAGATGAAGAAATTTTTGCAAAAAAAATGCATATGACCCTTGGTTATGAGTAGCGTACTCATACAACATTGCTTTTGACAATCGTAAAAATTTGAACAAAAATTAAGTTGCTCCAAAATCGGTCGGGTTTAGACTCAAATGTGTGGAAATACATATGTATATAATCACTTGTCCAAAATAAAAACTCGATTAAAGATGAAGAAATTTTTGCAAAAAAAATTCATATGACGCATTGTTATGAGTGGCGTACTCATACAACATTGCTTTTGACAATCTTAAAAATTTGAACAAAAATAAGTTGCACCAAAATCGGTCGGGTTTAGACTCAAATGTGTGGAAATACATATGTATATAATCACGTGTACAAAATAAAAACTCGATTAAAGATGATCAAATTTTTGCAAAAAAAATGCATATGACCCATGGTTATGAGTAGCGTACTCATACAACATTGCTTTTGACAATCTTAAAAATTTGAACAAAAATAAGTTGCACCAAAATCGGTCGGGTTTAGACTCAAATGTGTGGAAATACATATGTATATAATCACGTGTACAAAATAAAAACTCGATTAAAGATGATGAAATTTTTGCAAAAAAAATTCATATGACGCATTGTTATGAGTAGCGTGCTCATACAACATTGCTTTTGACAATCTAAAAATTTGAACTAAAATTAAGTTGCTCCAAAATCGGTCGTGTTTAGACACAAATGTGTGGAAATACATATGAATATAATCACGTGTACAAAATAAAAACTCGATTAAAGATGATGAAATTTTTGCAAAAAAATTCATATGACCCATGGTTATGAGTAGCGTACTCATACAACATTGCTTTTGACAATCTTAAAAATTTGAACAAAAATTATGTTGCTCCAAAATCGGTCGGGTTTAGACTCAAATGTGTGGAAATACAAATATATAATCACTTGTCCAAATTAAAAACTCGATTAAAGTTGATCAAATTTTTGCAAAAAAAATTCATATGACGCATTGTTATGAGTGGCGTACTCATACAACATTGCTTTTGACAATCTTAAAAATTTGAACAAAAATAAGTTGCACCAAAATCGGTCGGGTTTAGACTCAAATGTGTGGAAATACATATGTATATAATCACGTGTACAAAATAAAAACTCGATTAAAGATGATCAAATTTTTGCAAAAAAAATGCATATGACCCTTGGTTATGAGTAGCGTACTCATACAACATTGCTTTTGACAATCGTAAAAATTTGAACAAAAATTAAGTTGCTCCAAAATCGGTCGGGTTTAGACTCAAATGTGTGGAAATACATATGTATATAATCACTTGTCCAAAATAAAAACTCGATTAAAGATGAAGAAATTTTTGCAAAAAAAATTCATATGACGCATTGTTATGAGTGGCGTACTCATACAACATTGCTTTTGACAATCTTAAAAATTTGAACAAAAATAAGTTGCACCAAAATCGGTCGGGTTTAGACTCAAATATGTGGAAATACATATGTATATAATCACGTGTACAAAATAAAACTCGATTAAAGATGATCAAATTTTTGCAAAAAAAATGCATATGACCCATGGTTATGAGTAGCGTACTCATACAACATTGCTTTTGACAATCTTAAAAATTTGAAATAAACTTAAGTTGCTACAAAATCGGTCGGGTTTAGACTCAAATGTGTGGAAATACATATACAATCACGTGTACAAAATAAAAACTCGATTAAAGATGATCAAATTTTTGCAAAAAAAATGCATATGACCCATGGTTATGAATAGCGTACTCATACAACATTGCTTTTGACAATCTTCAAAATTTGAACAAAAATTAAGGTGCTCCAAAATCGGTCTTGTTTAGACTCAAATGTGTGGAAATACATATATAATCACTTGTCCAAAATAAAAACTCCATTAAAGTTGATGAAATTTTTGCAAAAAAAATTCATATGACCCATTGTTATGAGTGGCGTACTCATACAACATTGCTTTTGACAATCTTTAAAAATTTGAACAAAAATAAGTTGCACCAAAATCGGTCGGGTTTAGACTCAAATATGTGGAAATACATATGTATATAATCACGTGTACAAAATAAAAACTCGATTAAAGATGATCAAATTTTTGCAAAAAAAATGCATATGACCCATGGTTATGAGTAGCGTACTCATACAACATTGCTTTTGACAATCTTAAAAATTTGAACAAAAATTATGTTGCTCCAAAATCGGTCGGGTTTAGACTCAAATGTGTGGAAATACATATATATAATCACTTGTCCAAATTAAAAACTCGATTAAAGTTGATCAAATTTTTGCAAAAAAAATTCATATGACGCATTGTTATGAGTGGCGTACTCATACAACATTGCTTTTGACAATCTTAAAAATTTGAACAAAAATAAGTTGCACCAAAATCGGTCGGGTTTAGACTCAAATGTGTGGAAATACATATGTATATAATCACGTGTACAAAATAAAAACTCGATTAAAGATGATCAAATTTTTGCAAAAAAAATGCATATGACCCATGGTTATGAGTAGCGTACTCATACAACATTGCTTTTGACAATCTTAAAAATTTGAACAAAAATTAAGTTGCTCCAAAATCGGTCGGGTTTAGACTCAAATGTGTGGAAATACATATGTATATAATCACTTGTCCAAAATAAAAACTCGATTAAAGATGAAGAAATTTTTGCAAAAAAAATTCATATGACGCATTGTTATGAGTGGCGTACTCATACAACATTGCTTTTGACAATCTTAAAAATTTGAACAAAAATAAGTTGCACCAAAATCGGTCGGGTTTAGACTCAAATATGTGGAAATACATATGTATATAATCACGTGTACAAAATAAAAACTCGATTAAAGATGATCAAATTTTTGCAAAAAAAAATGCATATGACCCATGGTTATGAGTAGCGTACTCATACAACATTGCTTTTGACAATCTTAAAAATTTGAAATAAACTTAAGTTGCTACAAAATCGGTCGGGTTTAGACTCAAATGTGTGGAAATACATATACAATCACGTGTACAAAATAAAAACTCGATTAAAGATGATCAAATTTTTGCAAAAAAAATTCATATGACCCATGGTTATGAATAGCGTACTCATACAACATTGCTTTTGACAATCTTAAAAATTTGAACAAAAATTGAGTTGCTCCAAAATCGGTCTTGTTTAGACTCAAATGTGTGGAAATACATATATAATCACTTGTCCAAAATAAAAACTCGATTAAAGTTGATGAAATTTTTGCAAAAAAAATTCATATGACGCATTGTTATGAGTAGCGTACTCATACAACATTGCTTTTGACAATCTTAAAAATTTGAACAAAAATTATGTTGCTCCAAAATCGGTCGTGTTTAGACACAAATGTGTGGAAATACATATGAATATAATCACGTGTACAAAATAAAAACTCGATTAAAGATGATGAAATTTTTGCAAAAAAATTCATATGACCCATGGTTATGAGTAGCGTACTCATACAACATTGCTTTTGACAATCTTAAAAATTTGAACAAAAATTATGTTGCTCCAAAATTGGTCGGGTTTAGACTCAAATGTGTGGAAATACAAATACATAATCACTTGTCCAAATTAAAAACTCGATTAAAGTTGATCAAATTTTTGCAAAAAAAATTCATATGACGCATTGTTATGAGTGGCGTACTCATACAACATTGCTTTTGACAATCTTAAAAATTTGAACAAAAATAAGTTGCACCAAAATCGGTCGGGTTTAGACTCAAATGTGTGGAAATACATATGTATATAATCACGTGTACAAAATAAAAACTCGATTAAAGATGATCAAATTTTTGCAAAAAAAATGCATATGACCCTTGGTTATGAGTAGCGTACTCATACAACATTGCTTTTGACAATCGTAAAAATTTGAACAAAAATTATGTTGCTCCAAAATCGGTCGGGTTTAGACTCAAATGTGTGGAAATACATATGTATATAATCACTTGTCCAAAATAAAAACTCGATTAAAGATGAAGAAATTTTTGCAAAAAAAATTCATATGACGCATTGTTATGAGTGGCGTACTCATACAACATTGCTTTTGACAATCTTAAAAATTTGAACAAAAATAAGTTGCACCAAAATCGGTCGGGTTTAGACTCAAATATGTGGAAATACATATGTATATAATCACGTGTACAAAATAAAACTCGATTAAAGATGATCAAATTTTTGCAAAAAAAATGCATATGACCCATGGTTATGAGTAGCGTACTCATACAACATTGCTTTTGACAATCTTAAAAATTTG
This sequence comes from Philophylla caesio, assembly GCA_963971545.1. Taxonomy (NCBI): domain Eukaryota; kingdom Metazoa; phylum Arthropoda; class Insecta; order Diptera; family Tephritidae; genus Philophylla; species Philophylla caesio. The sequence goes on from OZ020607.1 coordinate 84,376,304, forward strand.
AAATAAACTTAAGTTGCTACAAAATCGGTCGGGTTTAGACTCAAATGTGTGGAAATACATATACAATCACGTGTACAAAATAAAAACTCGATTAAAGATGATCAAATTTTTGCAAAAAAAATTCATATGACCCATGGTTATGAATAGCGTACTCATACAACATTGCTTTTGACAATCTTAAAAATTTGAACAAAAATTAAGTTGCTCCAAAATCGGTCTTGTTTAGACTCAAATGTGTGGAAATACATATATAATCACTTGTCCAAATTAAAAACTCGATTAAAGTTGATGAAATGTTTGCAAAAAAAATCCATATGACCCATTGTTATGAGTAGCGTACTCATACAACATTGCTTTTGACAATCTTAAAAATTTGAACAAAACTTAAGTTGCTCCAAAATCGGTCGTGTTTAGACACAAATGTGTGGAAATACACGTGTACAAAATAAAAACTCGATTATAGATGATGAAATTTTTGCAAAAAAATTCATATGACCCATGGTTATGAGTAGCGTACTCATACAACATTGCTTTTGACAATCTTAAAAATTTGAAATAAACTTAAGTTGCTCCAAAATCGGTCGGGTTTAGACTCAAATGTGTGGAAATACATATACAATCACGTGTACAAAATAAAAACTCGATTAAAGATGATCAAATTTTTGCAAAAAAAATTCATATGACCCATGGTTATGAATAGCGTACTCATACAACATTGCTTTTGACAATCTTCAAAATTTGAACAAAAATTAAGTTGCTCCAAAATCGGTCTTGTTTAGACTCAAATGTGTGGAAATACATATATAATCACTTGTCCAAAATAAAAACTCGATTAAAGTTGATGAAATTTTTGCAAAAAAAATTCATATGACCCATTGTTATGAGTGGCGTACTCATACAACATTGCTTTTGACAATCTTTAAAAATTTGAACAAAAATAAGTTGCACCAAAATCGGTCGGGTTTAGACTCAAATATGTGGAAATACATATGTATATAATCACGTGTACAAAATAAAAACTCGATTAAAGATGATCAAATTTTTGCAAAAAAAATGCATATGACCCATGGTTATGAGTAGCGTACTCATACAACATTGCTTTTGACAATCTTAAAAATTTGAACAAAAATTATGTTGCTCCAAAATCGGTCGGGTTTAGACTCAAATGTGTGGAAATACATATATATAATCACTTGTCCAAATTAAAAACTCGATTAAAGTTGATCAAATTTTTGCAAAAAAAATTCATATGACGCATTGTTATGAGTGGCGTACTCATACAACATTGCTTTTGACAATCTTAAAAATTTGAACAAAAATAAGTTGCACCAAAATCGGTCGGGTTTAGACTCAAATGTGTGGAAATACATATGTATATAATCACGTGTATAAAATAAAAACTCGATTAAAGATGATCAAATTTTTGCAAAAAAAATGCATATGACCCATGGTTATGAGTAGCGTACTCATACAACATTGCTTTTGACAATCTTAAAAATTTGAACAAAAATTAAGTTGCTCCAAAATCGGTCGGGTTTAGACTCAAATGTGTGGAAATACATATGTATATAATCACTTGTCCAAAATAAAAACTCGATTAAAGATGAAGAAATTTTTGCAAAAAAAATTCATATGACGCATTGTTATGAGTGGCGTACTCATACAACATTGCTTTTGACAATCTTAAAAATTTGAACAAAAATAAGTTGCACCAAAATCGGTCGGGTTTAGACTCAAATATGTGGAAATACATATGTATATAATCACGTGTACAAAATAAAAACTCGATTAAAGATGATCAAATTTTTGCAAAAAAAAATGCATATGACCCATGGTTATGAGTAGCGTACTCATACAACATTGCTTTTGACAATCTTAAAAATTTGAAATAAACTTAAGTTGCTACAAAATCGGTCGGGTTTAGACTCAAATGTGTGGAAATACATATACAATCACGTGTACAAAATAAAAACTCGATTAAAGATGATCAAATTTTTGCAAAAAAAATTCATATGACCTATGGTTATGAATAGCGTACTCATACAACATTGCTTTTGACAATCTTAAAAATTTGAACAAAAATAAGTTGCACCAAAATCGGTCGGGTTTAGACTCAAATATGTGGAAATACATATGTATATAATCACGTGTACAAAATAAAAACTCGATTAAAGATGATCAAATTTTTGCAAAAAAAAATGCATATGACCCATGGTTATGAGTAGCGTACTCATACAACATTGCTTTTGACAATCTTAAAAATTTGAAATAAACTTAAGTTGCTACAAAATCGGTCGGGTTTAGACTCAAATGTGTGGAAATACATATACAATCACGTGTACAAAATAAAAACTCGATTAAAGATGATCAAATTTTTGCAAAAAAAATTCATATGACCTATGGTTATGAATAGCGTACTCATACAACATTGCTTTTGACAATCTTAAAAATTTGAACAAAAATTGAGTTGCTCCAAAATCGGTCTTGTTTAGACTCAAATGTGTGGAAATACATATATAATCACTTGTCCAAAATAAAAACTCGATTAAAGTTGATGAAATTTTTGCAAAAAAAATTCATATGACGCATTGTTATGAGTAGCGTACTCATACAACATTGCTTTTGACAATCTTCAAAATTTGAACAAAAATTAAGTTGCTCCAAAATCGGTCGAGTTTAGACAAAAAATGTGTGGAAATACATATATACATAATCACTTGTCCAAAATAAAAACTCGATTAAAGATGAAGAAATTTTTGCAAAAAAAATTCATATGACGCATTGTTATGAGTGGCGTACTCATACAGCATTGCTTTTGACAATCTTAAAAATTTGAACAAAAATAAGTTGCACCAAAATCGGTCGGGTTTAGACTCAAATGTGTGGAAATACATATGTATATAATCACGTGTACAAAATAAAAACTCGATTAAAGATGATCAAATTTTTGCAAAAAAAATGCATATGACCCATGGTTATGAGTAGCGTACTCATACAACATTGCTTTTGACAATCTTAAAAATTTGAACAAAAATTAAGTTGCTCCAAAATCGGTCGGGTTTAGACTCAAATGTGTGGAAATACATATGTATATAATCACTTGTCCAAAATAAAAACTCGATTAAAGTTGATGAAATTTTTGCAAAAAAAATTCATATGACGCATTGTTATGAGTAGCGTACTCATACAACATTGCTTTTAACAATCTTCAAAATTTGAACAAAAATTAAGTTGCTCCAAAATCGGTCGGGTTTAGACTCAAATGTGTGGAAATACATATACAATCACGTGTACAAAATAAAAACTCGATTAAAGATGATGCAATTTTTGCAAAAAAATTCATATGACCCATGGTTATGAGTAGCGTACTCATACAACATTGCTTTTGACAACTTAAAAATTTTAACAAAACTTAAGTTGCTCCAAAATCGGTCGGGTTTAGACTCAAATGTGTGGAAATACATATATAATCACGTGTACAAAATAAAAACTCGATTAAAGATGATGAAATTTTTGCAAAAAAATTCATACGACCCAGGTTATGAGTAGCGTACTCATACAACATTGCTTTTGACAACTTAAAAATTTGAACAAAAATTAAGTTGCTCCAAAATCGGTCGGGTTTAGACTCAAATGTGTGGAAATACATATATAATCACGTGTACAAAATAAAAACTCGATTGAAGATGATGAAATTTTTGCAAAATAAATTCATATGACGCATTGTTATCAGTAGCGTACTCATACAACACTGCTTTTGACAATCTTCAAAATTTGAACAAAATTAAGTTGCTCCAAAATCGGTCGGGTTTAGACTCAAATGTGTGGAAATACATATATAATCACTTGTCCAAAATAAAAACTCGATTAAAGTTGATGAAATTTTTGCAAAAAAAATTCATATGACCCATTGTTATGAGTAGCGTACTCATACAACATTGCTTTTGACAATCTTCAAAATTTGAACAAAAATTAAGTTGCTCCAAAATCGGTCGTGTTTAGACTCAAATGTGTGGAAATACATATATACATAATCACTTGTCCAAAATAAAAACTCGATTAAAGATGAAGAAATTTTTGCAAAAAAAATTCATATGACGCATTGTTATGAGTGGCGTACTCATACAACATTGCTTTTGACAATCTTAAAAATTTGAACAAAAATAAGTTGCACCAAAATCGGTCGGGTTTAGACTCAAATGTGTGGAAATACATATGTATATAATCACGTGTACAAAATAAAAACTCGATTAAAGATGATCAAATTTTTGCAAAAAAAATGCATATGACCCATGGTTATGAGTAGCGTACTCATACAACATTGCTTTTGACAATCTTAAAAATTTGAACAAAAATTAAGTTGCTCCAAAATCGGTCGGGCTTAGACTCAAATGTGTGGAAATACATATATAATCACTTGTACAAAATAAAAACTCGATTAAAGTTGATGAAATTTTTGCAAAAAAAATTCATATGACGCATTGTTATGAGTAGCGTACTCATACAACATTGCTTTTGACAATCTTAAAAATTTGAACAAAAATAAGTTGCACCAAAATCGGTCGGGTTTAGACTCAAATGTGTGGAAATACATATGTATATAATCACGTGTACAAAATAAAAACTCGATTAAAGATGATCAAATTTTTGCAAAAAAAATGCATATGACCCATTGTTATGAGTGGCGTACTCATACAACATTGCTTTTGACAATCTTAAAAATTTGAACAAAAATAAGTTGCACCAAAATCGGTCGGGTTTAGACTCAAATGTGTGGAAATACATATGTATATAATCACGTGTACAAAATAAAAACTCGATTAAAGATGATCAAATTTTTGCAAAAAAAATTCATATGACCCATCGTTATGAGTAGCGTACTCATACAACATTGCTTTTGACAATCTTCAAAATTTGAACAAAAATTAAGTTGCTCCAAAATCGGTCGGGTTTAGACTCAAATGTGTGGAAATACATATACAATCACGTGTACAAAATAAAAACTCGATTAAAGATGATGCAATTTTTGCAAAAAAATTCATATTATGAGTAGCGTACTCATACAACATTGCTTTTGACAATCTTAAAAATTTGAACAAAAATTAAGTTGCTCCAAAATCGGTCGGGTTTAGACTCAAATGTGTGGAAATACATATACAATCACGTGTACAAAATAAAAACTCGATTAAAGATGATCAAATTTTTGCAAAAAAAATTCATATAACCCATGGTTATGAGTAGCGTACTCATACAACATTGCTTTTGACAATCCTAAAAATTTTAACAAAACTTAAGTTGCTCCAAATTCGGTCGGGTTTAGACTCAAATGTGTGGAAATACATATATAATCACGTGTACAAAATAAAAACTCGATTAAAGATGATGAAATTTTTGCAAAAAAAATTCATATGACGCATTGTTATGAGTAGCTGGCTCATACAACATTGCTTTTGACAATCTAAAAATTTGAACTAAAATTAAGTTGCTCCAAAATCGGTCGTGTTTAGACACAAATGTGTGGAAATACATATGTATATAATCACGTGTACAAAATAAAAACACGATTAAAGATGATCAAATTTTTGCAAAAAAAAACATATGACCCATGGTTATGAGTAGCGTACTGATACAACATTGCTTTTGACAATCTTAAAAATTTTAACAAAACTTAAGTTGCTCCAAATTCGGTCGGGTTTAGACTCAAATGTGTGGAAATACATATATAATCACGTGTACAAAATAAAAACTCGATTAAAGATGATGAAATTTTTGCAAAAAAATTCATACGACCCAGGTTATGAGTAGCGTACTCATACAACATTGCTTTTGACAATCTTAAAAATTTGAACAAAAATTAAGTTGCTCCAAAATCGGTCGGGTTTAGACTCAAATGTGTGGAAATACATATATAATCACGTGTACAAAATAAAAACTCGATTGAAGATGATGAAATTTTTGCAAAATAAATTCATATGACGCATTGTTATCAGTAGCGTACTCATACGACATTGCTTTTGACAATCTTCAAAATTTGAACAAAATTAAGTTGCTCCAAAATCGGTCGGGTTTAGACTCAAATGTGTGGAAATACATATATAATCACGTGTACAAAATAAAAACTCGATTAAAGATGATCAAATTTTTGCAAAAAAAATTCATATGACCCATGGTTATGAGTAGCGTACTCATACAACATTGCTTTTGACAATCTTAAAAATTTGAACACAAATTAAGTTGCTCCAAAATCGGTCGAGTTTAGACTCAAATGTGTGGAAATACATATATAATCACTTGTCCAAAATAAAAACTCGATTAAAGTTGATGAAATTTTTGCAAAAAAAATCCATATGACCCATTGTTATGAGTAGCGTACTCATACAACATTGCTTTTGACAATCTTCAAAATTTGAACAAAAATTAAGTTGCTCCAAAATCGGTCGGGTTTAGACTCAAATGTTTGGAAATACATATATAATCACGTGTACAAAATAAAAACTCGATTAAAGATGATGAAATTTTTGCAAAAAAAATTCATATGACGCATTGTTATGAGTAGCGTGCTCATACAACATTGCTTTTGACAATCTTAAAAATTTGAACAAAAATTAAGTTGCTCCAAAATCGGTCGTGTTTAGACACAAATGTGTGGAAATACATATGTATATAATCACGTGTACAAAATAAAAACTCGATTAAAGATGATGCAATTTTTGCAAAAAAAATTCATATGACCCATATTTATGAGTAGCGTACTCATACAACATTGCTTTTGACAATCTTAAAAATTTGAACAATAATTATGTTGCTCCAAAATCGGTCGGGTTTAGACTCAAATGTGTGGAAATACATATATAATCACGTGTACAAAATAAAAACTCGATTAAAGATGATGAAATTTTTGCAAAAAAAATCCATATGACCCATTGTTATGAGTAGCGCACTCATACAACATTGCCTTTGACAATCTTCAAAATTTGAACAAAAATTAAGTTGCTCCAAAATCGGTCGTATTTAGACTCAAATGTGTGGAAATACATATATAATCACGTGTACAAAATAAAAACTCGATTGAAGATGAAGAAATTTTTGCAAAAAAAAATCCATATGACCGATTGTTATGAGTAGCGTACTCATACAACATTGCTTTTGACAATCTTAAAAATTTGAACAAAAATTAAGTTGCTCCAAAATCGGTAGGGTTTAGACTCATATGTGTGGAAATACATATATAATCACGGGTACAAAATAAAAACTCGATTGAAGATGATGAAATTTTTGCAAAAAAAATCCATATGACCCATTGTTATGAGTAGCGTACTCATACAACGTTGCCTTTGACAATCTTCAAAATTTGAACAAAAATTAAGTTGCTCCAAAATCGGTCGGGTTTAGACTCAAATGTGTGGAAATACATATATAATCACGTGTACAAAATAAAAATTCGATTGAAGATGATGAAATTTTTGCAAAAAAAATCCATATGACCCATTGTTATGAGTAGCGTACTCATACAACATTGCTTTTGACAATCTTAAAAATTTGAACAAAAATTAGGTTGCTCCAAAATCGGTAGGGTTTAGACTCAAATGTGTGGAAATACATATATAATCACGTGTACAAAATAAAAACTCGATTAAAGATGATGAAATTTTTGCAAAAAAATTCATATGACCCATTGTTATGAGTAGCGTACTCATACAACATTGCTTTTGACAATCTTAAAAATTTGAACAAAAATTAAGTTGTTCCCAAATCGGTCGGGTTTAGACTCAAATGTGTGGAAATACATATATAATCACTTGTCCAAATTAAAAACTCGATTATAGATGATGATATTTTTGCAAAAAAATTCATATGACCCATGGTTATGAGTAGCGTACTCATACAACATTGCTTTTGACAATCTTAAAAATTTGAAATAAACTTAAGTTGCTCCAAAATCGGTCGGGTTTAGACTCAAATGTGTGGAAATACATATATAATCACGTGTACAAAATAAAAACTCGATTAAAGATGATGAAATTTTTGAAAAAAAATTCATATGACCCAGGTTATGAGTAGCGTACTCATACAACATTGCTTTTGACAATCTTAAAAATTTGAACAAAAATTATGTTGCTCCAAAATCGGTCGGGTTTAAACTCAAATGTGTGGAAATACATATATAATCATGTATACAAAATAAAAACTCGATTAAAGATGATGGAATTTTCGCAAAAAAATTCATATGACCCATGGTTATGAGTAGCGTACTCATACAACATTACTTTTGACATATAATCACTTGTCCAAAATAAAAGCTCGATAAAAGATGAAGAAATTTTTGCAAAAAAAATTCATATGACGCATTGTTATGAGTAGCGTACTCATACAACATTGCTTTTGACAATCTTAAAAATTTGAACAAAAATTAAGTTGCTCCAAAATCGGTCGGGTTTAGACTCAAATGTGTGGAAATACATATATATCACTTGTCCAAATTAAAAACTCGATTAAAGTTGATGAAATTTTTGCAAAAAAAATCCATATGACCCATTGTTATGAGTAGCGTACTCATACAACATTGCTTTTGACAATCTTAAAAATTTGAACAAAACTTAAGTTGCTCAAAAATCGGTAGGGTTTAGACTCAAATGTGTGGAAATACATATATAATCACGTGTACAAAATAAAAACTCGATTAAAGATTATGAAATTTTTGCAAAAAAATTCATATGACCCATTGTTATGAGTAGCGTACTCATACAACATTGCTTTTGACAATCCTAAAAATTTGAACAAAAATTAAGTTGCTCCAAAATCGGTAGGGTTTAGACTCATATGTGTGGAAATACATATATAATCACTTGTCCAAATTAAAAACTCGATTAAAGTTGATGAAATTTTTGCAAAAAAAATCCATAAGACCCATTGTTATGAGTAGCGTACTCATACAACATTGCTTTTGACAATCTTCAAAATTTGAACAAAAATTAAATTGCTCCAAAATCGGTCGGGTTTAGACTCAAATGTGTGGAAATACATATATAATCACGTGTACAAAATAAAAACTCGATTAAAGAAGATCAAATTTTTGCAAAAAAAATTCATATGACCCATGGTTATGAGTAGCGTTCTCATACAACATTGCTTTTGACAATCTTAAAAATTTGAACAAAAATTAAGTTGCTCCAAAATCGGTCGGGTTTAGTCTCAAATGTGTAGAAATACATATATAATCACGTTTACAAAATAAAAACTCGTTTAAAGATGATGAAATTTTTGCAAAAAAATTCATATGACCCAGGTTATGAGTAGCGTACTCATACAACATTGCTTTTGACAATCTTAAAAATTTGAACAAAAATTATGTTGCTCCAAAATCGGTCGGGTTTAAACTCAAATGTGTGGAAATACATATATAATCACGTGTACAAAATAAAAACTCGATTAAAGATGATGGAATTTTTGCAAAAAAATTCATATGACCCATGGTTATGAGTAGCGTACTCATACAACATTGCTTTTGACAATCTTCAAAATTTGAACAAAAATTAAGTTGCTCCAAAATCGGTCGGGCTTAGACTCAAATGTGTGGAAATACATATATAATCACGTGTACAAAATAAAAACTCGATTAAAGAAGATCAAATTTTTGCAAAAAAAATTCATATGACCCATGGTTATGAGTAGCGTACTCATACAACATTACTTTTGACAATTTTAAAAATTTGAACAAAAATTAAGTTGCTCCAAAATCGGTCGGGTTTAGACTCAAATGTGTGGAAATACATATATAATCACGTGTACAAAATAAAAACTCGATTGAAGATGATGAAATTTTTGCAAAAAAAATCCATATGACGCATTGTTATGAGTAGCGTACTCATACAACATTGCCTTTGACAATGTTCAAAATTTGAACAAAAATTAAGTTGCTCCAAAATCGGTCGTGTTTAGACTCAAATGTGTGGAAATACATATATAATCACGTGTACAAAATAAAAACTCGATTGAAGATGATGAAATGTTTGCAAAAAAAATCCATATGACCCATTGTTATGAGTAGCGTACTCATACAACATTGCCTTTGACAATCTTCAAAATTTGAACAAAAATTAAGTTGCTCCAAAATCGGTCGTGTTTAGACTCAAATGTGTGGAAATACATATATAATCACGTGTACAAAATAAAAACTCGATTGAAGATGATGCAATTTTTGCAAAAATATCCATATGACCCATTGTTATGAGTAGCGTACTTATACAACATTGCTTTTGACAATCTTCAAAATTTTAACAAAAATTATGTTGCTCCAAAATCGGTCGTGTTTAGACTCAAATGTGTGGAAATACATATATAATCACTTGTCCAAAATAAAAACTCGATTATAGATGATGAAATTTTTGCAAAAAAATTCATATGACCCATGGTTATGAGTAGCGTACTGATACAACATTGCTTTTGACAATCTTAAAAATTTGAAATAAACTTAAGTTGCTCCAAAATCGGTCGTGTTTAGACACAAATGTGTGGAAATACATATATAATCACGTGCACAAAATAAAAACTAGATTATAGATGATGAAATTTTTGCAAACAAATTCATATGACCCATGGTTATGAAGAGCGTATTCATACAACATTGCTTTTGACAATCTTAAAAATTTGAACAAAAATTAAGTTGCTCCAAAATCGGTCGGGTTTAGACTCAAATGTGTGGAAATACATATATGTATAATCACGTGTACAAAATAAAAACTCGATTGAGGATGATGAAATTTTTGCAAAAAAAATCCATATGACCCATTGTTATGAGTAGCGTACTCATACAACATTGCCTTTGACAATCTTCAAAATTTGAACAAAAATTATGTTGCTCCAAAATCGGTCGGGTTTAGACTCAAATGTGTGGAAATACATATATAATCACGTGTACAAAATAAAAACTCGATTAAAGAAGATCAAATTTTTGCAAAAAAAATTCATATGACCCATGGTTATGAGTAGCGTTCTCATACAACATTGCTTTTGACAATCTTAAAAATTTGAACAAAAATTAAGTTGCTCCAAAATCGGTCGGGTTTATTCTCAAATGTGTAGAAATACATATATAATCACGTTTACAAAATAAAAACTCGTTTAAAGATGATGAAATTTTTGCAAAAAAATTCATATGACCCAGGTTATGAGTAGCGTACTCATACAACATTGCTTTTGACAATCTTCAAAATTTGAACAAAAATTATGTTGCTCCAAAATCGGTCGGGTTTAAACTCAAATGTGTGGAAATACATATATAATCACGTGTACAAAATAAAAACTCGATTAAAGATGATGGAATTTTTGCAAAAAAATTCATATGACCCATGGTTATGAGTAGCGTACTCATACAACATTGCTTTTGACAATCTTCAAAATTTGAACAAAAATTAAGTTGCTCCAAAATCGGTCGGGTTTAGACTCAAATGTGTGGAAATACATATATAATCACGTGTACAAAATAAAAACTCGATTAAAGAAGATCAAATTTTTGCAAAAAAAATTCATATGACCCATGGTTATGAGTAGCGTACTCATACAACATTACTTTTGACAATTTTAAAAATTTGAACAAAAATTAAGTTGCTCCAAAATCGGTCGGGTTTAGACTCAAATGTGTGGAAATACCTATATAATCACGTGTGCAAAATAAAAACTCGATTGAAGATGATGAAATTTTTGCAAAAAAAATCCATATGACCCATTGTTATGAGTAGCGTACTCATACAACATTGCCTTTGACAATGTTCAAAATTTGAACAAAAATTAAGTTGCTCCAAAATCGGTCGTCTTTAGACTCAAATGTGTGGAAATACATATATAATCACGTGTACAAAATAAAAACTCGATTGAAGATGATGAAATGTTTGCAAAAAAAATCCATATGACCCATTGTTATGAGTAGCGTACTCATACAACATTGCCTTTGACAATCTTCAAAATTTGAACAAAAATTAAGTTGCTCCAAAGTCGGTCGTGTTTAGACTCAAATGTGTGGAAATACATATTTAATCACGTGTACAAAATAAAAACTCGATTGAAGATGATGCAATTTTTACAAAAATATCCATATGACCCATTGTTATGAGTAGCGTACTTATACAACATCGCTTTTGACAATCTTCAAAATTTTAACAAAAATTAAGTTGCTCCAAAATCGGTCGTGTTTAGACTCAAATGTGTGGAAATACATATATAATCACTTGTCCAAAATAAAAACTCGATTATAGATGATGAAATTTTTGCAAAAAAATTCATATGACCCATGGTTATGAGTAGCGTACTGATACAACATTGCTTTTGACAATCTTAAAAATTTGAAATAAACTTAAGTTGCTCCAAAATCGGTCGTGTTTAGACACAAATGTGTGGAAATACATATTTAATCACGTGCACAAAATAAAAACTAGATTATAGATGATGAAATTTTTGCAAAAAAATTCATATGACCCATGGTTATGAGTAGCGTATTCATACAACATTGCTTTTGACAATCTTAAAAATTTGAACAAAAATTAAGTTGCTCCAAAATCGGTCGGGTTTAGACTCAAATGTGTGAAAATACATATATAATCACGTGTACAAAATAAAAACTCGATTAAAGATGATGAAATTTTTGCAAAAAAATTCATATGACCCAGGTTATGAGTAGCGTACTCATACAACATTGCTTTTGACAATCTTAAAAATTTGAACAAAATATATGTTGCTCCAAAATCGGTCTGGTTTAAACTCAAATGTGTGGAAATACATATATAATCACGTATACAAAATAAAAACTCGATTAAAGATGATGGAATTTTTGCAAAAAAATTCATATGACCCATGGTTATGAGTAGCGTACTCATACAACATTACTTTTGACAATCTTAAAAATTTGAACAAAAATTAAGTTGCTCCAAAATCGGTCGGGTTTAGACTCAAATGTATGGAAATACATATATAATCACGTGTACAAAATAAAAACTCAATTGAGGATGATGAAATTTTTGCAAAAAAATCCATATGACCCATTGTTATGAGTAGCGTACTCATACAACATTGCCTTTGACAATCTTCAAAATTTGAACAAAAATTAAGTTGCTCCAAAATCGGTCGTGTTTAGACTCAAATGTGTGGAAATACATATATAATCACTTGTCCAAAATAAAAACTCGATAAAAGATGAAGAAATTTTTGCAAAAAAAATTCATATGACGCATTGTTATGAGTAGCGTACTCATACAACATTGCTTTTGACAATCTTAAAAATTTGAACAAAAATTAAGTTGCTCCAAAATCGGTCGGGTTTAGACTCAAATGTGTGGAAATACATATATAATCACTTGTCCAAATTAAAAACTCGACCCATTGTTATGAGTAGGGGTCGAGCGGAAGCAGGGTGTGGATGAAGCGTAACACAGTGCATAGGACATCCGGTGCACCTAGCCTATCCCACATCAAGACCGTAGTGCACGATGCGGAATCGTACCCTTCAAGAGGTGACCCTGTTTTCACTGAACACTATGGATCTAGATCCGGAGGGTATCGAACAACCCTTCCCCCCTAATCCAGGGTATCATGCGTCACCGTGCCCATATATGGTTTGCAGTCAGGGGGCTTTTCCGACTGTATTCGAACGGCGCCTCCCGGATACCGGTCCGCCTCCGGGAGTACCGGTGGACTTACTGCGGCATGGGGCTCTGCCGTAGTCGACCGTTGCATTCCCCTTTCCTTTTATTCAGAACAAAGGCATGAAAGCAGCTGAGGCAAATGACACAGATCAGAGCCCCAGCTGCTCAAAAGCCATCAGGCCCCACGTCAGGGCCCAGCGCGATCGTAGGGCAGCACCGAAGGTCATAAAACGGCTGGAGGCTGTGCAATACGACAAATTGACGGAGACACAGAAAGCCTCACTCGAGTGGGCTAAGGGAGTCATGGCCGCAAGCGAAAAGCGCCCCTTGGGGAACGGCGGAAAAGACAAACCACCCACTCGACTGGACCACCGGAGAGAATTAGCCTCAAAGAGACAGCGATCTCTCGAGGAGACTCCGAGTGGTTCAAAAAGGTATAGAAAGTCCTCCCCTCCAAACCGTCGGTCGATGGCCGTAGCCACAAAGCCGTTCAACGAGGCTGCCAAAGAGCACCTCACACTGGCCGTGCTGGACAAGAGCCATCCCGACGGACACATCAGCACTGACAATTGGAAGTCCGTTCTGATGGGTCTCTGCAGGGTCTACAAGGGCATACTCGAGAAGTATCCCGGCCCTTCACCAGTCGTCCGCGACGCCGGATGGCATCAAGGTCGAATCAAACTCGTCTCGTGCGCGGAGGCAATCTCATCGGTGGGAGAGCTGTGGCCCGGGGCCGACCTGAGAGCCGTCCACAGGGAGGAAATCCCCAAACGGCCACGAGCCTGGGCCTGGGTCCCAGCGGAACCATCAGAACCGAAAGAGATCCTGGAGCTCATCCGCCTTGGCAACGCAGAACTACCCACCAGCGATTGGAGGATAGTGCGAGTTGGCGAGACCAAGGAGAAGCAGCGTTACGTTGACCTGGTCATCAACGATGCTTCCATGACAGTTCTTGCGGATTGTGGTGGGGTTATAAGCTACGGCTTTTACTCCATCACGGTTAAAATCCACAAGAAGGCGGAGGTTAGAGAAACCGAGAATGCAGGCAACGCTTCAAGCGACCAGCGACTTCTTCTGTCAGCGAAGAGGTCAGCAAAGTAGGAGACGCCGCGAGCGCCCCTACTGACCTCGAGGCGATTTCAACGGAGGCAACCGGGGGCGTCCCATTGGAGGTATTGGACACCGCGTCAGATGCCGAGAGCGATGCGGGCTCGGCGTCGGTATACGTGGGATCTGTGTACAGCCAATGGGTAACGCAACTCGAAGAGGACCAGCTTCTGGCTTCGGAACCTGAGGAGGCGGATCACGACACCACGGTCGTAGCCGCCGCCGAGAGGGTGGAGCAAGAGGCAATGGACATCGCAGACTGCGGAGATGGTACGGATTCTGCAAATTAATCTGCACCGCTCCAAAGCAGCCTCGGCTGCTCTTCTTCTTCGTCTCAGCGAAAAGGTTGAAGACGTTATTCTTGTCCAGGAGCCCTGGATCGTCAGGAACAGGGTTTGTGGATTAAACTCTGACGCCTACTAACAAGTAACGTCTCCAGTGACAGGTAGGATCAGAGCATGTATTCTTATAAAAAAAGTATATTCTTATTTTCTCCTCTCTCAATACAGCGACGAAGACACCGTTAGCGTAAGCGTACAGCTGGAAGAGAGCGTCGTCTGGCTCTTGGCGAGCTACATGGCCCACGACGGCCAATCTCTTCCTCCTCCAAGACTGAAGGAAGCCATCAAAGAGGCTAACAAGGAAAAATTCCCGGTCATAATTGGAGCCGACTCAAACTCGCACCACGAAATATGGGGCTCAAGCGACACCAATCCTCGAGGTGAGTGTTTACTTGACTTTATATTAGCAAATAATCTATATATATGTAACCGGGGGAACGATCCCACCTTCATCACCTCTGTCAGAAGAGAAGTGCTGGACATCACCCTCGCCTCAGGCTGCCTCTCGGACCTGATAAGCGACTGGCAAGTGTCCAAAGAACACTCCTTTTCTGACCACCTCTACATAACTTTTAAGATAAATCTCAATCCCTCTACTCTTACAGCGTATAGGAATAAGAGGCGGACGGATTGGCAGAAATATAAAAGCGTCCTCTCAGCCTCTTTGTCCAGACACGTTTATCACGATAGGCTAGGCCTATCGCAAACACCTGATGAAGCGAGTCCCTCAAACACGAAGGTCGTTTCTCTCGGTGAGCTGGACTCACCGTCAAAAATAGATGAAGCGGTAGACCTCGTAACAAACGCATGTAATTCCGCTTTCAGAGTCTCCTGCCCTAAGACCCTACCGAAGGGTAAAAAGAAACCCCAGTGGTGGAATCTAGAGATTTCAGCACTCAGGAAAGAGAGCAGGCGACTCTTTAACCAAGCCAAGAGGACGGGTTTTTGGCAACCATACAAAGACGCTCTTAAAACTTTCAAGAAGGCCATTAAGACAGCAAACGCAAATCTTGGCAAAACTTCTGTAATAACATAGAAGAAAACTCCGAAGCCAACAGGCTGAGGATGGTTCTCTTGAAAAGTGCTCCAACGATAAATTCTATTCAAAAACCAAACGGAGAATGGACATCTACAGCCGACTGGAGTTACTAATGACCACCCACTTTCCTGGGTGCTCTGATGACTCCAACATTTTGCCAGGTCACCAAACCAACTCACTCTTAGGGAATACCGCAGGGGATATAGTGAGGTACGAAAAGGTGGAATGGGCAGTAATGTCATTCGAACCTTACAAATCCCCAGGACCTGACGGAATTTTTCCCGCACTACTACAAACAGCGAAGGACCTTCTTTGTCCACTTCTCACACAGATTTTTACAGCATGCCTTACCCTCACCCACATTCCTAATGTGTGGACGAAGGCGAAAGTCGTCTTTCTACCGAAGGGAGGCAGGACTGCTCACGCAAAACCCAAAGACTTCCGGCCCATAAGCCTCACCTCATTCCTTATCAAAACTCTTGAGAGGCTCATAGACGAGCATATTCGGCGTAATATAAGGAAAGAAAAACTCTCCCCGAACCAACACGCATACTCTAAAGGCAAATCCGCGGAGACTGCTCTCCACGACATCGTCTCAACGATCGAGAAAGGATTGGCCATAAAAGAGTACACGCTGGGGATCTTTATTGACATCGAGGGAGCTTTCAACAATGTCTACCCCGAATCTGTTATCAAATCACTCCGTATGGTGGGGGTACAGCAGGGACTGGTGGATTTTGTGGGGCTCCTACTCAGGAAAAGATCGATTTTCTCAACAGTAGGGGATAGCTCTAAATCCAAACATGTGGCTAGAGGTACACCCCAGGGAGGGGTTTTGTCACCTTTACTCTGGAACCTTACCGTAAACGACTTACTCTTAAACCTGAAGGGCACTGGCTGCAAGGCCGTGGCATATGCTGACGACTTGGCAATCATAGCCACGGGTAAACATCTTCAAGTCATTAGTGATCTACTGCAAAACGCTCTAAATATTGTTACCCGCTGGTCTGTGGAGTGCGGACTTAACGTAAACCCTACTAAGACCGAAGCAGTGCTCTTTACAAGGAAATACAAAATCCCCGACTTCAAATTACCATCTGTAAACGGAATGGTACTTAGTCTCTCAACCGAGGTAAAATATCTCGGAATCGTACTAGATAGAAAACTCGACTGGAGGCGGAACATTGAAGACCGCTCCAAGAAATCAATTGTTGCTCTTTATGCCTGTAAGACGGCCGTGGGGAAGAAATGGGGAATAAAGCCACACATTGTACACTGGATGTACACAGCTGTGATAAGGCCCATTCTCTTTTACGGGATCGTCATATGGTGGCCGGCACGGAGCAGGGCGCTAACTAGAGCCAAGCTTGAACGGGTGCAGAGGGCGGCCTCAATGCTCACCACGGGAGAACTGCCCTCTACACCCACCAAATCTCTAGAGATAATGTTAAATCTTCCACCGGTGGATATCTACGGCAAATTTCTGGCGGCCTGCAGTGCTGCCAGGCTAAATGCGATCCTTCCGTGGAGAAATCTTGACTATGGGCACTCAAAAGTCCTGGAAACTCTGCCCGACAAGAAGTTGGATTATACCCTACACCCTTCTTTCTCTGCAAACAGGTTCTCCATAAGAATCCCAGAGAGAAACGAATGGATAGGTATCGTGGACCTGGATCCAGGATCGACGGCTGTGTACACAGACGGCTCCGAGTTAAACGAAAGAGTAGGCAGCGGGATTCACTCAAGCGAACTCGATCTAAACCTCAGCCTTCGTTTACCGGACCACTGTAGCGTTTTTCAGGCCGAACTAAATGCAATAATGGAAGCAGCTCGTGGCCTGACAACGTGTACCTCTTTAGAACGAGGCATCACCATTTATTCTGATAGCCAGGCTGCTATCAAATCTTTAAACTCCTACGGTACAACCTCCAAGGTAGCCATTGAATGCAGAGCGGCTTTAAACCATCTTGCAGATATGTGCTCCGTATGTGTTGTGTGGGTCCCTGGCCATAGAGACATTCCTGGCAACTGCCTGGCCGATGAACTAGCTAGGAAAGGGACGGAACTACCCGTAATAAACTCTGCTGAAGAGGTGGGTTTACCCTTAGCATCATATAAACACAGACTAAGATCTGAGCTTATGGATAAGGTAAATTTAAGGTGGGCATCGGAGCCCACCTGTCTCATTACCAGACAAATCTGGCCGGAAGTTGATGGGAAGCGCTCTAAAGCTCTCATTATGCTTGGTCGCTCCTCTCTCAGATTAGTAGTTGGGGTGATAACCGGGCACTGCCTTATGGGCACGCATGGGGAAAGACTAGGTTACCCAACAAATGATTTTTGCCGCAGCTGCTGAAACGAGGAGGAGGTGGAGAGCATTGAGCACTATCTCTGCCACTGCCCCGGCCTGGCCAAGACGCGCAGAAAATTTTTCAAAAGTTACTTTTTGGACTGTCTAGCCGATTTGAACTCGGCAAGCATCTCTAACTTTATACTCTACATCAAGCGCACAGGATGGTTCAATTTTTGAGAATAAGGGAGGGAGGGAATGCATGGCCTACGCCATTGGTATCACAATGGGCTTCTTACAGCCTAAGTGTGCCACCGTGCTTTGTGCGGTGGCAGCCACTCTAACCTAACCTAACCTAACCTATTGTTATGAGTAGCGTACTCATACAACATTGTTTTTGACAATCTTAAAAATTTGAACAAAACTTAAGTTGCTCCAAAATCGGTCGTGTTTAGACACAAATGTGTGGAAATACATATATAATCACGTGTACAAAATAAAAACTCGATTATAGATGATAAAATTTTTGCAAAAAAATTCATATGACCCATGGTTATGAGTAGCGTACTCATACAACATTGCTTTTGAAAATCTTAAAAATTTGAAATAAACGTAAGTTGCTCCAAACTCGGTTGGGTTTAGTCTCAAATGTGTGGAAATACATATATAATCACGTTTACAAAATAAAAACTCGTTTAAAGATGATGAAATTTTTGCAAAAAAATTCATATGACCCAGGTTATGAGTAGCGTACTCATACAACATTGCTTTTGACAATCTTAACAATTTGAACAAAAATTATGTTGCTCCAAAATCGGTCGGGTTTAAACTCAAATGTGTGAAAATACATATATAATCACGTGTACAAAATAAAAACTCGATTGAAGATGATGAAATTTTTGCAAAAAAAATCCATATGACCCATTGTTATGAGTAGCGTACTCATACAACATTGCCTTTGACAATCTTCAAAATTTGAACAAAAATTCAGTTGCTCCAAAATCGGTCGTGTTTAGACTCAAATGTGTGGAAATACATATATAATCACGTGTACAAAATAAAAACTCGATTGAAGATGATGAAATTTTTGCAAAAATATCCATATGACCCATTGTTATGAGTAGCGTACTTATACAACATTGCTTTTGACAATCTTCAAAATTTTAACAAAAATTGAGTTGCTCCAAAATCGGTCGGGTTTAGACTCAAATGTGTGGAAATACATATATAATCACTTGTCCAAAATAAAAACTCGATAAAAGATGAAGAAATTTTTGCAAAAAAAATTCATATGACGCATTGTTATGAGTAGCGTACTCATACAACATTGCTTTTGACAATCTTCAAAATTTGAACAAAAATTAAGTTGCTCCAAAATCGGTCGGGTTTAGACTCAAATGTGTGGAAATACATATATAATCACGTGTACAAAATAAAAACTCGATTAAAGATGATGAAATTTTTGCAAAAAAATTCATATGACCCATGGTTATGAGTAGCGTACTCATACAACATTGCTTTTGACAATCTTAAAAATTTGAACAAAAATTATGTTGCTCCAAAATCGGTCGGGTTTAGACTCAAATGTGTGGAAATACATATACAATCTACGTGTACAAAATAAAAACTCGATTGAAGATGATGAAATTTGTGCAAAAATATCCATATGACCCATTGTTATGAGTAGCGTACTTATACAACATTGCTTTTGACAATCTTCAAAATTTGAACAAAAATTAAGTTGCTCCAAAATCGGTCGTGTTTAGACTCAAATGTGTGGAAATACATATATAATCACTTGTCCAAAATAAAAACTCGATAAAAGATGAAGAAATTTTTGCAAAAAAAATTCATATGACGCATGGTTATGAGTAGCGTACTCATACAACATTGCTTTTGACAATCTTAAAAATTTGAACAAAAATTAAGTTGCTCCAAAATCGGTCGGGTTTAGACTCAAATGTGTGGAAATACATATATAATCACTTGTCCAAAATAAAAACTCGATAAAAGATGAAGAAATTTTTGCAAAAAAAATTCATATGACGCATTGTTATGAGTAGCGTACTCATACAACATTGCTTTTGACAATCTTCAAAATTTGAACAAAAATTAAGTTGCTCCAAAATCGGTAGGGTTTAGACTCAAATGTGTGGAAATACATATATAATCACGTGTACAAAATAAAAACTCGATTGAAGATGATGAAATTTGTGCAAAAAAATTCATATGACCCATGGTTATGAGCAGCGTACTCATACAACATTGCTTTTGACAATCTTAAAAATTTGAACAAAACTTAAGTTGCTCCAAAATCGGTCGGGTTTAGACTCAAATGTGTGGAAATACATATATAATCACGTGTACAAAATAAAAACTCGATTAAAGATTATGAAACTTTTGCAAAAAAATGCATATGACCCATGGTTATGAGTAGCGTACTCATACAACATTGCTTTTGAAAATCTTAAAAATTTGAACAAAAATTATGTTGCTCCAAAATCGGTCGGGTTTAGACTCAAATGTGTGGAAATACATATATAATCACGTGTACAAAATAAAAACTCGATTGAAGATGATGAAATTTGTGCAAAAATATCCATATGACAAATTGTTATGAGTAGCGTACTTATACAACATTGCTTTTGACAATCTTCAAAATTTGAACAAAAATTAAGTTGCTCCAAAATCGGTCGTGTTTAGACTCAAATGTGTGGAAATACATATATAATCACTTGTCCAAAATAAAAACTCGATAAAAAATGAAGAAATTTTTGCAAAAAAAATTCATATGACGCATGGTTATGAGTGGCGTACTCATACAACATTGCTTTTGACAATCTTCAAAATTTGAACAAAAATTAAGTTGCTCCAAAATCGGTCGGGTTTAGACTCAAATGTGTGGAAATACATATATGTATATTCACGTGTACAAAATAAAAACTCGATTAAAGATGATCAAATTTTTGCAAAAAAAATTCATATGACCCATGGTTATGAGTAGCGTACTCATACAACATTGCTTTTGACAATCTTAAAAATTTGAACAAAAATTAAGTTGCTCCAAAATCGGTAGGGTTTAGACTCAAATGTGTGGAAATACATATATAATCACTTGTCCAAAATAAAAACTCGATTAAAGTTGATGAAATTTTTGCAAAAAAAATCCATATGACCCATTGTTATGAGAAGCGTACTCATACAACATTGCTTTTGACAATCTTAAAAATTTGAACAAAAATTAAGTTTGCTCCAAAATCGGTCGGGTTTAGACTCAAATGTGTGGAAATACATATATAATCACGTGTACAAAATAAAAACTCGATTAAAGATGATGAAATTTTTGCAAAAAAAATTCATATGACGCATTGTTATGAGTAGCGTGCTCATACAACATTGCTTTTGACAATCTTAAAAATTTGAACAAAAATTAAGTTGCTCCAAAATCGGTCGTATTTAGACACAAATGTGTGGAAATACATATATAATCACGTGTACAAAATAAAAACTCGATTAAAGATGATGAAATTTTTGCAAAAAAAATTCATATGACGCATTGTTATGAGTAGCGTGCTCATACAACATTGCTTTTGACAATCTTCAAAATTTGAACAAAAATTAAGTTGCTCCAAAATCGGTCGTATTTAGACACAAATGTGTGGAAATACATATATAATCACGTGTACAAAATAAAAACTCGATTAAAGATGATGAAATTTTTGCAAAAAAAATTCATATGACGCATTGTTATGAGTAGCGTGCTCATACAACATTGCTTTTGACAATCTTCAAAATTTGAACAAAAATTAAGTTCCTCCAAAATCGGTCGGGTTTAGACTCAAATGTGTGGAAATACATATATAATCACGTGTACAAAATAAAAACTCGTTTAAAGATGATGAAATTTTTACAAAAAAATTCATATGACCCAGGTTATGAGTAGCGTACTCATACAACATTGCTTTTGACAATCTTAAAAATTTGAACAAAAATTATGTTGCTCCAAAATCGGTAGGGTTTAGACTCAAATGTGTGGAAATACATATATAATCACGTGTACAAAATAAAAACTCGATTGAAGATGATGAAATTTGTGCAAAAAAATTCATATGACCCATGGTTATGAGCAGCGTACTCATACAACATTGCTTTTGACAATCTTAAAAATTTGAACAAAACTTAAGTTGCTCCAAAATCGGTCGGGTTTAGACTCAAATGTGTGGAAATACATATATAATCACGTGTACAAAATAAAAACTCGATTAAAGATTATGAAACTTTTGCAAAAAAATGCATATGACCCATGGTTATGAGTAGCGTACTCATACAACATTGCTTTTGAAAATCTTAAAAATTTGAACAAAAATTATGTTGCTCCAAAATCGGTCGGGTTTAGACTCAAATGTGTGGAAATACATATATAATCACGTGTACAAAATAAAAACTCGATTGAAGATGATGAAATTTGTGCAAAAATATCCATATGACAAATTGTTATGAGTAGCGTACTTATACAACATTGCTTTTGACAATCTTCAAAATTTGAACAAAAATTAAGTTGCTCCAAAATCGGTCGTGTTTAGACTCAAATGTGTGGAAATACATATATAATCACTTGTCCAAAATAAAAACTCGATAAAAAATGAAGAAATTTTTGCAAAAAAAATTCATATGACGCATGGTTATGAGTGGCGTACTCATACAACATTGCTTTTGACAATCTTCAAAATTTGAACAAAAATTAAGTTGCTCCAAAATCGGTCGGGTTTAGACTCAAATGTGTGGAAATACATATATGTATATTCACGTGTACAAAATAAAAACTCGATTAAAGATGATCAAATTTTTGCAAAAAAAATTCATATGACCCATGGTTATGAGTAGCGTACTCATACAACATTGCTTTTGACAATCTTAAAAATTTGAACAAAAATTAAGTTGCTCCAAAATCGGTAGGGTTTAGACTCAAATGTGTGGAAATACATATATAATCACTTGTCCAAAATAAAAACTCGATTAAAGTTGATGAAATTTTTGCAAAAAAAATCCATATGACCCATTGTTATGAGAAGCGTACTCATACAACATTGCTTTTGACAATCTTAAAAATTTGAACAAAAATTAAGTTTGCTCCAAAATCGGTCGGGTTTAGACTCAAATGTGTGGAAATACATATATAATCACGTGTACAAAATAAAAACTCGATTAAAGATGATGAAATTTTTGCAAAAAAAATTCATATGACGCATTGTTATGAGTAGCGTGCTCATACAACATTGCTTTTGACAATCTTAAAAATTTGAACAAAAATTAAGTTGCTCCAAAATCGGTCGTATTTAGACACAAATGTGTGGAAATACATATATAATCACGTGTACAAAATAAAAACTCGATTAAAGATGATGAAATTTTTGCAAAAAAAATTCATATGACGCATTGTTATGAGTAGCGTGCTCATACAACATTGCTTTTGACAATCTTCAAAATTTGAACAAAAATTAAGTTCCTCCAAAATCGGTCGGGTTTAGACTCAAATGTGTGGAAATACATATATAATCACGTGTACAAAATAAAAACTCGTTTAAAGATGATGAAATTTTTACAAAAAAATTCATATGACCCAGGTTATGAGTAGCGTACTCATACAACATTGCTTTTGACAATCTTAAAAATTTGAACAAAAATTATGTTGCTCCAAAACCGGTCGGGTTTAAACTCAAATGTGTGGAAATACATATATGATCACGTGTACAAAATAAAAACTCGATTAAAGATGATGGAATTTTTGCAAAAAAATTCATATGACCCATGGGTATGAGTAGCGTACTCATACAACATTGCCTTTGACAATCTTCAAAATTTGAACAAAAATTAAGTTGCTCCAAAATTGGTCGTGTTTAGACTCAAATGTGTGGAAATACATATATAATCACGTGTACAAAATAAAAACTCGATTAAAGATGATGAAATTTTTGCAAAAAAATTCATATCACCCAGGTTATGTGTAGCGTACTCATACAACATTGCTTTTGACAATCTTAAAAATTTGAACAAAAATTATGTTGCTCCAAAATCGGTCGGGTTTAAACTCAAATGTGTGGAAATACATATATAATCACGTGTACAAAATAAAAACTCGATTAAAGATGATGGAATTTTTGCAAAAAAATTCATATGACCCATGGTTATGAGTAGCGTACTCATACAACATTACTTTTGACAATCTTAAAAATTTGAACAAAAATTAAGTTGCTGTAAAATCGGTCGTGTTTAGACTCAAATGTGTGGAAATACATATATAATCACGTGTACAAAATAAAAACTCGATTGAAGATGATGAAATTTTTCCAAAAATATCCATATGACCCATTGTTATGAGTAGCGTACTTATACAACATTGCTTTAGACAATCTTCAAAATTTGAACAAAAATTAAGTTGCTCCAAAATCGGTCGTGTTTAGACTCAAATGTGTGGAAATACATATATAATCACTTGTCCAAAATAAAAACTCGATAAAAGATGAAGAAATTTTTGCAAAAAAATTCATATGACGCATTGTTATGAGTAGCGTACTCATACAACATTGCTTTTGACAATCTTAAAAATTTGAACAAAAATTAAGTTGCTCCAAAATCGGTCGGGTTTAGACTCAAATGTGTGGAAATACATATATAATCACTTGTCCAAATTAAAAACTCGATTAAAGTTGATGAAATTTTGCAAAAAAAATCCATATGACCCATTGTTATGAGTAGCGTACTCATACAACATTGCTTTTGACAATCTCCAAAATTTGAACAAAAATTAAGTTGCTCCAAAATCGGTAGGGTTTAGACTCAAATGTGTGGAAATACATATATAATCACGTGTACAAAATAAAAACTCGATTAAAGATGATGAAATTTTTGCAAAAAAATTCATATGACCCTGTTTGCGGGGTCGCGTTTCCACGGAATGGTGAACGCTCCGGCGCAAATTATCGGATTTGAGATATGAAATGAATAAAATGCAGACAGGTACAATTAGTACTATGTTTTATTCAAAATTTCACTCAAGTACAAGTGTGATTATAATATCTAATTATTTTAAGATAATTGGTATTGGAAAAGTGGTCTTACCGGTAAACTGGCTTGGATGCTCCGATCTTTTGCTTGGTCTTCAAAGAAGTGCCGGTACCAAAAAAACGGCAAACACATCTGACCTGCCGGACCGCAACCCTTCGTCGAGTTTCCCCTCAACTTGGTTACGGTACGGCAGGCTGCGCTCAGTAACGGCTGAGGCAATTATGTCTATGCGTGTGTGTGTGTGTACGTATACACAAAGCAAAACACATCACAGTTCGCACACGAGGGTGGTAAGAAACTATAACCGCCTACTAGGGTGGCGCGAAATATTTAGGCCGGCGGCCTAAACATTTCGGCCCCCTTGCGGTCAGCAACCTACGTTAATGAAAAAAGATCGCAACTACCACGCCAGGTCAGCGGTTTACATCCGGAGTGCTTATACCTATGCTGTAAACGAATTTAAAAAAAAACCGGTTATGATGGAAACAAACGTGGTTTTTAAAAATTCAGTGCACTTTATTTAGAACAAGAAGAAGATAATATGAAAAAAAGAAAATATAAGAAAATATGTATACTTATTCATATAGGTGTTATAAAAATCCAATGCGCTAATAGTAGCGTTCTTGACGGGACAGTCGCAAAGGACGAGGTCTTGACTGCCCCGTCTACTTAACAAAAAAAAAGTGAAAAATATGTATATATTTCTACTGCTGGTGCGCGCCGGATACCACCAAGCCGAATATGGTGGCTTGGGCGAGCAGTCCGTTGACGGTTGTAGCCGGGGACCCGCTTACCAGGATTCGTGCATATACATCCACGCCAAGTGTCATTCGAACCGGCGACGCTCGGTAAAATTTTGGATCGGGCAGCCGCATCAATTCAAAAGCGGTGGCGACCGTTGCGTCAACTGAGGTAGGGGGGCTCATTCGAGCATGGCGCGTTACTACCGCGGCCTGGGTGACGACGCGCTCAGCCCCGCCATACTTGCCTCGTAGCACGAGGGAGCACTGTGGGTTGCGCCCAGTTCCGAGGCGTTGCAGATGCAACTCTGCTGCTAGGCCGGCGTCAATGGCGGAGGTAGGTGCGCACGGGTCAACGAGCGCGCGAACTAGATGGAGTCGCCCGCCGGATTCTATCCGCACAATTGCCGTGGGTGCAATAGGGATGACCGATCGCATTGTGGTCACGGCGATGGTGTTTGGCAATCTACCTGACCTGAACCCGGTGGTAGGCGCCCGTTGTAACGCGCGGTCCGCGTTGCGTTGTTGACGGTCTTGACGACGCTGCCAACGCTGACGGGGCGGTCGCAAAGAACTAGTTCTTGACTCGCCCTGTCTTTGGTCGGCTGGCGTTCGGCGCTCGTGTTGGAGCGATGGTCGGAACCGGCGCGTCTCGGGCTCGGCGCCTTCTACTGGCGGCGCTGTTACTTCGACTTCGTCATCGGCCCATGACATCGTCGGCTCCGTCATCATCAGTGACAGTACGTCAGAATAGTCTTCCGACTCTGCCTCCGCTTGGCTTGGCTCTGCCGCGAGATGAAGCGACGTGTGGTGCTGCTCCCCGCACTTTCGGCACCGTGCTTGGCTGGTGCACTCTTTTAAGTTATGGAACGGCGAGAGGCAGTTGCTGCAATACTTATGGATGAGGACTACCCTCATCCTTTCTTCTGTGTTCTTTTCCGT
The DNA here is from genome assembly GCA_963971545.1 of Philophylla caesio. NCBI lineage: Eukaryota > Metazoa > Arthropoda > Insecta > Diptera > Tephritidae > Philophylla > Philophylla caesio. The sequence goes on from OZ020607.1 coordinate 84,403,462, forward strand.
ATAACGGGGGCACAGCCGTACCGCGTGGCTCATGTCGCACAGCCGGCACGGGATCGCGAATGGTGTGTCGCGGTTCTCCGTCTTTTGCCGGGTTTGTATTACGCGCGACATTCTGTAAATTGATGAACAATTTAAAATAAACGTAAAATATTGATTACTGTGGTTGGTGGGGGGCGAGTGGCATACATCATCACATGTGTCTACGAGGCGCGTCTCTTGACGGTGGAGCGCCCCGGTGTAAATAGTGACTTTTTTATTATTTGATTTTATTCTATTTAAATTATTTATTTTTTTTTTTTTTTTTTTTATCCTGGTGTGGATGGGCTAATACTCATCACGTTGTTTTTGGTTTATTCGAAAACCGTTTGGCGCTGTTTGCTGACTACTTTGGTTTGGTTGCAACAAATTTTGTTGAGCGCCAGAAAACTAAGTTGAAATTTAAACTTAGTTTAACTTAACTTTGTTTAAACTAAGTTTAAACGGGCACTGACAAACTAGCTCTAATTCAGTATTCCCTTAAAAGTCTCGAGCGCGTTTACTAAAATAAATAGTCCATATATGTATGTCAATATATATGTTGCTAGTATTGTTTTAACCGCTGGAAGAAGAAGATCTCATTTTTGTATTTTTACGCCGAAGAAGATGAAGAGATATTCTCACCACTCGTCAAAGAGGGTTTCCCCACTTAAGTGACGGGTGCTACCAGCTGAAATTCCTTTTTGATCTGACTTTGGTTTGCAACACATTTATTTAGTTAACAAACGTGTTTTTTAACTATAACTTAATTTAATCATTAAACTAGATAATAAATTGCAATTTTTGGTTATATTTTTTCTAATAATTACTTAATTAAAAAAGCATGTGGCAACACTAACAGCTGTCAAAATAACTTGCATGCTACATGCCAGTAAATTTTGGGAGCACGCGCCTTTTTAGTGTAGTAGTACACAAAATTATTCCACCAAAGTTTTATAAGTTTACTTTTTAAGAGAACATGTGGCCGAAATTCGGTATTGAAATTGGCAACAGTACCTTGTGTATTGCACACGTTAAAGCAGATGGAGAACCTGAAGTAATTGCGAACAAGCAAGGCGATCGCAACTCGCAAGCATGCCTTCTTTGGGATGGGAAAGACGAAATCGAATGTGGATTGACTGCTACACAAAAAAATGGCTGCACGTCCAAGACAAGCTGTTGCGAATAGTTTTAAATGAATGTGTTGAACAGGCGAGATTGGAACACAGTGAAGTGACTGGTGTCAACTCAATTGTTTTGTTAGGTGCAACCATGCGCATACCGAAATTGCAATCTGTTACTGCTGCACGTTTCCCATATGCGCAACTGCATTCTGCAATTTCTGCTGATGAAGTTGTTGCTATAGGCTGTGCACGACAAGCAACTTTCCTCCATACGCCACATGAACAAGACCTGGTTGCAACAGAGGAGCGAGTTTCCGTAGAAGAAGACATATTAATTTGGCACGGCAATGATGAAACAAATGCGCAAGTACTGCTGGGCAAAGGGACGTCACTGCCGCGTGAAGTGCAACTCGAACTGAAGCAAGCGTTGGACTCGGAAGGTGGAAGTGTACTTCGTGTACGAGCTGGTGGAGAGGTTAAAAAAGTGCCGTTGGAGGGTGTGACACCTGCTGATAATGGCACTTACCGCATTGAGGCAGACATTGATTGCAAACAAGTCGGCTCTGAAGAAATTAGAAAACCGCGACTGCGAATACGGGTATTTTGAAAACGTTCAATTACCTTTAAAAATTACTTATTAAATTTCATGTAGTCTAATATTTCATTTATGACCGCTAAGTTGTTGTTAAAATATAACATTTTACTGAGAAAACTAAGTTATTATTTTTGGTAATTTTTTAATTAACAAAACCTCGGTCTTTACAGAAAAAGCATTGCAGCGAATATATGGCATTTTCTAGACACAAATCTTATACAGTTGACTAGGCAATTTTTTATGGTGTTTATACACTATTTTAAAAAAAAACTCAAAATATTTTAGCCAATTAAAACATGTATGTACATTGTATTGTAATAAAATTGAAGGTCCGCAAAACTGCAAACCAAAAAGTGTTGTGAGTGCTATCTAAGTTTGAATTTTTATTTATTTATGGTAACGATATCTTTTTTAAATAAAGCTCAAATTTAATAAACAAAAAAAGAAAAAAAAAACTTAAATTCCAAAAAATTTATAGCTTAATTTTTCTAAAAGTTACGAATATAAACTGAAGAAAATATGACTATTTTAACAAAACCATCTAATGAGAAAAAGGCAGAGAAGGTTCCCCTACCCTTGGCATTGGGTGGACACAATGATGCATCATCATTTCGAGGAGCCGCAGCGCATGGAACTCTGTTAGGCCAGTCCAGCTACCATGGTGATGTGGATTCCGAATCTATGGTTTTCAACCGACCGCCTGGCTCTTGCATTAAAACACTGCTCCTATTCCTTATCGCTGTTGTGGTCATGATGATGGGTCTGCTTGGTGGGAACACCATATATCGCACTTATGCTCCCGCTACTTCGAACTTACACTACCGTGCTCTTTGCGACATTCCATACATGCTGGCAATATAAGTGTACCACGTCTGTATGAACAAAACGATGAACTTGACTGGCGTAACCTATTTTCACGTCTTACAAACTTCAACGGTTATAATGCATTGGATGATGATTACTTCCGTGAAGAAATCGAGTTAGATATGAGCGACAATGAAAGCTATGCAAAGATTGACGTACCCGATTTCAAGGATGGACGACGGGGACGTTTCATGCATGATTTCAAAGAGAATCAGTCGGCGATTATTGATACTACAGCAAATCGTTGCTTTATCATGCCACTTGATCGCGATACCACTTTACCGCCCAAAAGTTTTCACGATTTGATGCAAAAAATGGGATCGGGCTACTATAACATTGACACCGATCGCGTTCGCCGTAAAATGCGTGTAGTTACGCCACCTATCACAGATCTCTCCATGATCTCTGAACGAATCGGTAATGAGTGCTACGACATGAAAGTTTACATGCTTGAGAATGACAGATATTGATAAGAAACTACATCTGCAACCAGTTGCTTTATTTTTATTGTTTTGTTGAGCACATTTTTCTTTAGCGGGCTAATAGTGATTATTTGTATATTGTGATAAAAAAGCACCTGTAATTAGAATCAACCGAGAGATTTGTATATAGCATTTACTGCTTAAGTTCAAAGTATAAAATCATTACAATTCACACAGCGATGAGTAACAGTAATCGTCTCAAAATTACACAACTCGCATATATATATATATGTACGCTTACTGCAACTGGAGTTCAAAATATGAGCCTGACTGCGTGCTTAGACGAACTTGTGACATTTAAACTTAGCGACATTGGTGAAGGGATTCGAGAAGTCACTGTAAAGGAATGGTTTGTCAATGTTGGTGACTCTGTGGAACAGTTCGACAACATTTGCGAAGTGCAATCGGATAAGGCATCCGTTACAATCACTAGTCGTTTCGATGGCAAAATCGCGAAGTTTTATCATACAGTAGACGAGATCGTTTTGGTTGGAAAACCATTACTAGACTTTGAGGTCGAAGAAGAAAGCGATGCGGAAAGCTCTGATTCAGAGTCGAGTTCGAATTCAAATTCCAATGCAAACAATCAGACTACTTCTCAATCAGCTATTGGAAAGGCGGCTAGTGATGAGGACGTAGCATGGCACATAACACTTGCTACTCCCGCTGTACGTCGTGTGGCCATGGAGAATAAAGTGGATCTCTTCAAGGTACCGGGGACTGGCAAACAGGGACGTGTCCTTAAAGGAGATGTACTCGAATATCTAGGATATTTGCCAGCTGGCACGAATATACCACATCCAACGATTGCCGCCTAGTCTGCGGTATCACTAGAAGCGAATTCGGCTCTAAATTCTACCCAAACTGCTGCCCATCGCATTGAGTCGTTAAAAGGTGTACCTCAAGGCAATGTTTAAGTCCATGTCTGAGACGTTGAAAATCCCCCATTTTGCATACAGCGATGAAATTGACATGACAAAATTAATAGATTTCCGCGATCAATTAAAAGTGGCAGCCAGTGAACAGGGAATATCAGAGCTAACCTTTATGCCTTTCTGCATCAAGGCTGCTTCCATTGCACTCTCCAAGTTTCCTATTTTAAATAGTTCACTAGATGTTGAGAACGAGGCAGTGATCTACAAGTCGTCTCACAATATCAGCGTAGCCATAGATACGCCACAAGGTTTAGTTGTACCCAATATAAAGAATTGTGAGAGTAAGAATATCGTAGAAATCGCAAAAAAATTAAATGAGCTAGTCGACAGAGGGCGCAAGAATGCGTTAACACCGAAAAACTTTGTTAATGGCACTTTTTCACTTTCAAATATTGGCGTGGTTGGAGGTACTTATACACATCCTTGCATTATGGGCCTTCAAATCTATAATTAACAATCAATGGGTGATATAATAATTTTTGTGTTGGAAAGCATTTAAAAAAATAATTTTTTAAAAAATGTTGGTTTGTGTATAAAGTTAATACTATTTCAAATGTGTATTTATTTTTTTTTAATAAAAAATGTACAAATAAAAAACAATTAGTAAATTAATATACACTATTTTTGGGTTGTATAAAAATTCACTTATACGCAAAAAAACAAACCAAAGTGCAAAACTTCCCTTATCACGTCAGGACGCGAAATAATTAATTTTATTTCTCATGACTGTGATTGTGAATGTTGGGTATGGTGAGGTGTTTAGGCCGCCGGCCTAAATATTTCGCGCCACCCTAGTAGGCGGTTATAGTTTTTTACCACCCTCGTGTACGAACTGTGATGTGTTTTGCTTTGTGTATACGTACACACACACACACGCATAGACATAATTGCCTCAGCCGTTACTGAGCGCAGCCTGCCGTACCGTAACCAAGTTGAGGGGAAACTCGACGAAGGGTTGCGGTCCGGCAGGTCAGATGTGTTTGCCGTTTTTTTGGTACCGGCACTTCTTTGAAGACCAAGCAAAAGATCGGAGCATCCAAGCCAGTTCACCGGTAAGACCACTTTTCCAATACCAATTATCTCAAAATAATTAGATATTATAATCACATTTGTACTTGAGTGAAATTTTGAATAAAACATAGTACTAATTGTACCTGTCTGCATTTTATTCATTTCATATCTCAAATCCGATAATTTGCGCCGGAGCGTTCACCATTCCGTGGAAACGCGCCTCCGCAAACATTGGTCCTACGAGCCGGATATAAAATTACAGTCCACTCTACAGAAGCACTATAAGCCATCATATACGCCAGCTATAAGCCATCATACACAGCAGCTATAAGCCAGCTATATATCCAAGCTATAAGCCAGCGTGTAAACCAGCTATCCACCAGCGCTTTTTCAACATAACAACAAGTCCGCACAGACGTCCAGTTTACTCTACGACAGAATTTAAAATATTTGAAATAAGGTACGTGGTTGAATTATTCAGTGCACTTCCATTGAAACTGTGTAAAAATTTAAAAGAAAAAACCAAAAACAAAAATTTTTTTATATTGTTAAACTGTGCGAGTGATTTACGGTGAATTGAAACAAATTAACAAAAAACCACGGTCCTCCGGTTCAGTGACAAACAGTGCAACAGTGCGAAAACCCAGTACACTAAAAGTTTTTTTTTATTAAATTACTGCACCCGGCATTAAACTTTGGTTAAAACATCACGGTTTATTGTGATTTCAATTAATTCTGCCTTTTTTGTTGTCGATGCAATATATCTTGGTTCACTTTTAAACTCTTTGTTGGTTTCACAGGTGCCGCACTGTCACTGCCCTGTTTGAGGTTATATATTGTTAACACACAAGAAATTTTTCCGCAAACCAATTTCCAGTCAATTTACCGAAAATCAAATATTTTCACAAACCGTCGCGATATTGTAACATTGTATACGCATTTTTATATATATATATATATAGTTATAGTCTTTACAAAATTGGCAAAACACCTTGTGTGAAAAAAAAAAAAAAAAAAAAAAAAGTGCGAAAAGTGGGGTGGCGAGTGCTACACAAATACATATACATACACGTATATACATATATTAAGAAAGTATACACTACAGTAGCGTCTAAAAATACTTAACGACGAAAATAAATAAATAAATTGTTATTCAATCATTTCAAACGAAACATACTGTCTTCTTTTATAAAAAAAAAGAGTACGATTTACTGGTGTGGGTTTATCGGGATTTTTTCTCAGTCTTTTATACAAAATATCTGCAATCGCTCTAAGTGCTTGTTTGTTATACCACCTAACCTCTATTTGAAAAGTTCCATCTTTGAACTATGGAGAAATTCATTAGGTTAGCAGATGCAGTAGTAGAATTCGCAGCTGACTACGAAGATATGAATCAAGAGGAACACTCCAAATATACTCTTACCCTTCAGCAAGAGGAGCTAAAAGCCATGTGGAAAAAGGCAAAGTTAGCTAGTGAAGATCTGCTCCAGTCAGATACGTTGGATGCTAAAGGGATTGCCGTTGTAAAACCCAAATGCAAGAGCACATACAAGGTTTATTTAAGATGCATGGCTGACAAACATGCAAGCCTTGTTAAAATCGACAGAGTGGAAAAGGTTACAGATGATACGTCTGAACCTGGCCACAACATTCGTCTCCCGCCGTGTGACACGGAAATTTTCAAGGGGGAGTACCTCTCCTGGCCCACATTTAGAGATTTGTTCACGGCCTTATATATAAAGAATAAGCGCCTCAGTGAAGTGGGAAAACTTTTCCACCTCAATCAGAAAACACAAGGGGAAGCGAGAGACATCGTGAAGAAGTGCCCCCTAACGAATGAAGGTTTTCGATCAGCGTGGAAGAATTTGACGGACAGATACGAGAATAAACGTATTTTGGTCAACACGCAATTAAAAATTTTATTCAACCTTGCTGCAGTGGAGAGTGAATGTGGTACCTCCATAAAACGACTCCAGCGCGAAATAAATAATTGCATGTCTGCCCTTCAATGTCAAAAGATTGACATTTCGAATTGGGATGCAATTATAACATATCTATGCTCGACAAGATTGCCAGAATGTACACTGGCTCTATGGGAACAGACCATAGAAAATAAAAGCGAAATTTCGCGGTAGGAGGACATGGACAGGTTCCTGTCAAATAGGTTCCAGACCTTGGAAACCGTGTCAGGTCTGAAAGGAAAAAAGACCGATACGAATATTAAGCCGCAAAAAACTTCCATGCCCCCCAAACGACTTGGCGTATATCAAACTAGTGTCGCTAAGTTCTCCTGCACGTTATGCAAAAGCAAAGAACATAAATTACGTGATTGCCAAAGGTTCCTCAACCTTACCACAAAGGAGAGGATAGAACACGTAAAAAACAACCACGGTTGCCTGAACTGCTTGTGCTGTGGACATACGGTGTCAAGATGTACGAGTTCTTTTAACTGCGGTACATGTCACTCGAGACATCACACCTTGCTCCATATAGAAGCATTCCGACCAAGAGCAAATGCGCCTAGGGGAACTCCGAACCCCTCAGACGACCAAGCATCTTCCTCTCGGCAGGCCCAGGAAAGACGAGCAGTTGGACATGTGGGTACAAAAAATATAAATTCTTGCTTTGCAAACACTAATGCAGGTGTGCTGCTAGGCACTGCACGTGTCAGTATACATTACAATGGCACAGACTACTCTGCAAGAGCATTAATTGATTCTGGTTCTGAGTGTTCCTTCATTACGGAGAGGCTCAAACGCAGAATCAACCTGCCTTCGGAACGAATGAGTGCCCAGGTTTCTGGCATCAATAATTCCACATCCGCGCATGTGTCTGAAGCATGCGCGATTCAGTTGGGGTCACCAATTGACCCATTAATAAAATTAGATACAGTGGTACTAGTTTTACCGAAACTAACCGGGAATCTTCCGACTTGCCAGATAAGCGCAATGACGAAGCAATCATTCCCAGATTTAGTACTGGCGGATCAACGTTTCTTTGTAAATGAACCAGTCGACTTGGTTCTCGGCGGAGACCTATATCCCCAGATTATTTTAAGCGGTTTGAGGAAGAATGTTCAAAATACACTTCTAGCTCAAGAAACCGTATTCGGTTGGATACTAACTGGTAGTGCTGATGCTACAAATCCAACCACCAATATCGTGTCGTTTTTCAACGAAGTGAGTCTGGACAGGCAGCTAACTACCTTCTGGGAATTGGAGGATATCCCAAAGAAGAAAAGCCTAAGTGAAGAAGACACATATTGTGAACAACTGTTCAAAACCACAACTAAGCGAAGCACGGAAGGGAAATATGTGGTATCTTTACCTTTTAAGCAAGATTTCCCGAAACTCATCAGCCTAGGACCTTCGCTGAAAAGCTCATGCTCTCAGTTCTTCCGGAATGAGACGCGATTAGCGAAAAATCCGCAGACCCAAGCGGAATATAACCGAGTCGTAACCGAATACGAAACGATGGGACACATGGCAAGGATAAATACCATCGTGTCAGCAGATTCTACGGACTGCTATTTTCTACCTCACCATGCCGTCGTGAAGGAAGAAAGTGTGTCTACCAAACTCCGTGTGGTATTCAACGCTTCATGTCCCACTGGAAATGGCACCAGCTTAAATGATGTCCTCCTACCAGGACCAGTACTTCAAGCTGATTTACCAATCTTGATCCTCCGATGGAGATTGATGAAATACGTCTTCAATAGCGATATTGAGAAGATGTATCGGCAAATCCTGGTGAACGATAATCAAACCAGGTACCAACGAATAGTCTTCCGGACCAGCCCAAAGGAACCGATAAGTCTTTTTGAACTAAAGACTGTCACCTTTGGCATAAACTGTGCTCCTTATCTTGCGATAAGAACATTGCATCAACTAGCCGATGACGTGGAGAGCGATTATCCGATCGCATCCAATATTCTGCGCAAATGCATGTACGTTGACGACGTGCTCGCCGGCGGACATAGCATCGATTCGGCGATAAAAGCCCGAGATGAAATATCGCAGGTACTTCAGTCAGCAGGATTTCCATTACGAAAATGGACTTCCAACTGTACAAACATTCTGCAAGGTATCCCAAAAGCTCATCTACTTAGTGATGACTTTTTGGAATTTGAGGATTCCAGTTCCGTAAAGGCATTGGGTATCCGATGGAATGCTCATTCTGACCAGTTTTATTTTCGAGTAAAGCCAATAGAGACAGACAAAGTTTTAACGAAAAGGGCAATACTTTCAGCGATAGTCAAACTATTCGACCCACTCGGTTGGCTCGCTCCTATCATCGTAATAGCCAAAATAATAATGCAAAATATTTGGTTGGAAGCGACAGGTTGGGACGAAACTGTGTCTCCAACAACATTGGACCGCTGGCAAACATTTATGCATGACTATGCGGAAATAGACAACATCCACATACCGAGATGAGTATATTTCTCACCTAGTGAAGAAGTAGAAATACACGGTTTCTGCGACGCGTCAGAAAAAGCATATGCAGCCACCGTGTACCTACGAGTAAAAACTGAAGATGCAATGCACATCAATCTACTTATGGCAAAATCGAAAGTGGCCCCAGTTAAAACAATATCATTACCAAGGTTAGAACTGTGCGGAGCGGTTCTATTGGCAGAAACAATGGAATCGGTGATGGAAAGTCTGAACTTAAGCCATCTAAAAATGAATCTCTGGACGGATTCACCCATAGTTTTAGCATGGATTAGAAAACCGCCGTGCTCTTGGTCAACCTTTGTTGCCCATCGGATAACAAAGATTGTCGAAAAAGTTGGCAACAAAGATTGGCTTCACGTGGATTCAGCTTCAAACCCAGCAGATTTGGCCAGCAGATGGCTTCCGGCCCATGAGCTGGTTAACAATCTGCTGTGGTGGCAGGGACCTTCTTGGCTACAAGAAGACAAGTCCAAATGGCCAGCACAGGATATGGAATTCAACACCGTTGTTGAAGAGAAAAGGGTGCAAATACATGCAACTCAAATAAAGAATAGCGATTTTAAACTTCTCGATCGATTTTCAGATTTCTCAAAAGCTTTGAGAATCATATCTTATATGATACGATTCTACAAAAGTACGCATCCAAAAACAAAAGCTTCCTTCAAAACGGAGTTTTGCGTAATTTCGCCCGACGAAATTAAAGCAACGACCACACGTTTAATAATCTTATGTCAAAAGCAATATTACAAAGAAGAGTACACGCAGCTGAAATCAGGAAAGTCCATCGGTGCGAAGAGTGAAGTGCTGCCCCTCAACCCCTTCATCGACGAAGATGATATCATGAAGACTGGTGGTCGTCTCAGCGCGTCCCTAGATTTGGCCTATAATGAGCGCCATCCGGTCATCCTTCCATATTCTTGCAGGTTGTCCCGTCTCTTGGTGGAGTTTATCCATCGAGTATCCTTACATAGAGGAAATCAACTGATGCTACGCCTCATCCGCACGCAGTACTGGATTCCGAAGGTGAAAAACATGATTAAGGCCGTCATCCACAATTGTAAGATCTGCACGATCTACAAAAAGCGAACCCAAACACAACTTATGGGAATCCTGCCACAGGAACGCACCACCTTCTCCCGTGCGTTTACAAACACAGGAGTTGATTTTGCGGGACCTTTCGACATAAAAAGTTTTAGCGGAAGAGGATGTCGAATGTCCAAAGGCTACGTCTGCCTTTTCATCTGTTTTACGACGAAAGCCATTCATCTGGAAGCTACCAGCGATCTGAGTACAGCTGCATTCCTGGCAGCATTTTCCAGATTCGCTGCAAGACGAGGATGTCCTCAGAACATTTACTCCGACAACGGTACGAACTTTGTCGGAGCATCACGATCTCTCCGATCAGAATTTAAGGCCTTTATTGCTGAAGCCCGCAACAACACCTTATCAAAATTCAGCCATCAACTAATGACATGGCATTTCATTCCCGCCGCGTCTCCGCATATGGGCGGATTGTGGGAGGCAGGGGTTAAAAGCTTCAAAAGCCACTTTAAAAAGATCGCATCGGATCACAAATATACTATAGAAGAGTTCTCGACTCTTTTATGCCGAATCGAGGCTTGCCTCAACTCGCGACCGATAAGCCCATCGTCAAATGAGCCATCAGACTTGGAGCCGCTTACTCCAGGACACTTTTTAGTGGGTGGACATTTATTAGCCCCAGCAGAAATAGATGTTAACGAAAATCCTGCCTCCATCGTCAACCGGTGGCAAAAGCTCCAGGCTTTACACCAAACCTTTTGTAGAAGATGGAAGACAGAATACCTAACGGAGATGCAGAAACGCATGAAATGGAAACATCCACAAAAGAATATGCAAGTAGGAGACCTTGTAGTGATCAAGGAAGAAAATCTACCACCTAACGAATGGAGATTGGGACGTATAACAAATCTACACCCAGGTTCTGACAACCGGGTACGAGTGGTGGACATCCTGACGGAAAAAGGCCAAATTACGAGACCACTCGTCAAGTTGGTTCTTCTTCCGCCCTTCACCGAAGAAAATGAGGAAGCCACCACCAACTAACCTAGGAAAAGACACCTAAAAACAAACATCTAAAAGAAGCTCCTCGTCCCGAGCAGTGGCGGAGGCTTCTAAATCAACATTTTTTGGTAGTATGTAGGTGGCTGACTATACATTTACATACATACATACATGCATGCATACATAAAGATGCATGTATGTGTGTGTGTACATATGCATGTTTGTGGGTACTAGGTTCATGTGTATCGTATTCTAGTAATTAAGATCAACTTAATTTGCCACATCCACATTAGATGTTCTCTCTGTTTTATATGTTGGAATTATTGTTCATTGAAAAGATTCCACGAACTTTCGTACGATTCTAAACTTTGTTTTAAATAAATCGTAGAAACCCATAATCATGCCGCAATTGGCGAAACACCCTAATGCATATACCCACGACATGCATAGCATACAAACATACATACATATGCACATTTTATGTCCCTTATGGGGATTGGCGAAACACCCACGACATGCATAGCATACAAACATACATACATATGCATATTTTATGTCCCTTATGGGGATCGAACTACCCCCTCCCTCCAACAATTGTAAGGGATACTACAGAATTCTAAAATATCTATTATAAAGGGCTCACCCGCGACGTCATCGCTTTGTCCCGCGTTGTGCCGATGTTGAGTTCCGCTCCTGTAGTTCAAAAATACCTGAAAAGGGACAATTATTAGGGAGTGCACTACCGTATTATTAGGGAGTGCACTACCGTATTAGTGTCGCCGCGTACTTACCATACCCGCTCTTATAAAAAAAAAAAAAAAAACAAAAAAAAAAAAAAAAACATTATTCTCGCCAGTGCGGTCAGAAAAGTTGAAAAGATTCAATTCAAACTTTACGTGACTTTCAAATTTGTAATCATATATACTAAGTTTTCGACTATGACTTTGCTAAGGTGCATACACACGCCTCGCCATCATTATTTTAAAAAGGAAAGCGAGCATTAAAAATCGATGCAAAATAATTTTTACACATTTAATTATCCATTTCATTGTATGTCCTCAACTAAATACATTTGACCACACGCTAGGAACGTCGTGGAAAGATTGATGATAAAAATATAGTCAATTTGGGAAACTAAGCGAAAATTTGGAGTATATTGTTAGCAATTGGTCTTCACGAATTCCTTAGAAAGATGAACCGTAGCTATTTCTATTGCACAATCCGTTTTTACGATGCCGAAGGCGGACCAAAGGACTGGTAGTGTTATACATGCACATGGCATAAAGCTACCTTTAAATACGAGAATACTAGGTACTGTATCGTTGTGGCACTTACTATGAAAAACGCATAGACAACTTATGTATGTATATACCAAAGCAGCAAGATTAGGAAATGCCATTAAACGCCCTAGAGTGGTGATCAACAGCCTTGTATGTATGTATGGCAAAATATGCAGACACACACTTACTAACATAATGGAAGTTAATGATACATATTTTGCGCTATGCTTAAAGAAAACGTATGTATGTATGTATGTATGTATAAGTCCAACACGTGTCTGATCACTCTTCCAATTTTTCAAGGCAAAACGTACTCATATAAAATGCTTTACCGCCCCGCGGACACAGTGACATCACTTTAAGATTTTTAGGCCAACACAGTTTACACAAGTTCGGCGTCTGCGTTACGCTTTCTGTTTTTGGCTGTGTGACCACAAATTAAAATATGTTACCTGTAACTTATGATGTGGTGAGCTTTCAACACCCGGAGGTTTCGGGGGACTAACACTGCGTCCGCCATGCTCGGCAGGCCCGGTATTCGAGGTTTTACTTGACACCGGAGGCTCGTGAATATCCACTATTCGATCGGAACAGAAAATTGCATTGGCACAAGCATCTTCGGGAATTGCTGCTACATATTAGAAGGTGGTCGGACAGCATCTGTTACCTTGAAAAGACAATTATTAATGAATATTCAATATAATGAACACAAGCTACATACATTACCGCTCATTTTTGTTGCAATTCATCATACTTACCTGCTCCATCTCTGCATTTTGTGCAGAAGCCAGCGCCAGGTCCCGGATCCCATGTGGTGTTTGTAAAGTATAAAAAATGTTCCATCCAGGTTAGGATCCATCCTTTAGTTCCGTCCGTCCTGTGTTTATGCTGTCAATGAATGTCATTTCCATTCATTGAGAGAGCGTTGCTACGTTTTTCTTTGTTCTATTTCACTACTGTGGTGAAATAGAATTTCATTAACAAGCAAGTGGCAGTAGAAAAGCGCGCACCAGCGTCACCTGTAGGCTATTTGGCCACCTTAGCATCGTACTGATAATTACCGGTATTAAGGTTCAGAACAGTGGCAGAGACTGTAACTTAGCATTGGTGAGCTTACGGCTCAGCCAAGGATTCTTTAATTTTCTGCCACTACTGGTGTAGAAATTTCAGTCACACCGAATGCTAGAATTAATTTCCTTTTGAGCATCTGCACAAAGCGCACCGGCGCCATCTGCACATCATTAGCAAACATCATACTACTTAAGTGCATTGGCGAGCTTCCGGCTCAGCCAAGTTCTCATTCTTTTTTTTTCGATTGGATGGCAGGCCATGGTGCGATAATAATAGCACCACATACAGAATTACACCTCACCATACCCAACATTCACAATCACAGTCATGAGAAATAAAATTAATTATTTCGCGTCCTGACGTGATAAGGGAATTTTTGCACCAATGTTTGCGGGGGCGCGTTTCCACGGAATGGTGAACGCTCCGGCGCAAATTATCGGATTTGAGATATGAAATGAATAAAATGCAGACAGGTACAATTAGTACTATGTTTTATTCAAAATTTCACTCAAGTACAAATGTGATTATAATATCTAATTATTTTCAGATAATTGGTATTGGAAAAGTGGTCTTACCGGTGAACTGGCTTGGATGCTCCGATCTTTTGCTTGGTCTTCAAAGAAGTGCCGGTACCAAAAAAACGGCAAACACATCTGACCTGCCGGACCGCAACCCTTCGTCGAGTTTCCCCTCAACTTGGTTACGGTACGGCAGGCTGCGCTCAGTAACGGCTGAGGCAATTATGCCTATGCGTGTGTGTGTGTGTACGTATACACAAAGCAAAACACATCACAGTTCGCACACGAGGGTGGTAAAAAACTATAACCGCCTACTAGGGTGGCGCGAAATATTTAGGCCGGCGGCCTAAACAGACCCATTGTTATGAGTAGCGTACTCATACAACATTGCTTTTGACAACCCTAAAAATTTGAACAAAAATTAAGTTGCTCCAAAATCGGTCGGGTTTAGACTCAAATGTGTGGAAATACATATATAATCACTTGTCCAAATTAAAAACTCGATTAAGGTTGATGAAATGTTTGCAAAAAAAATCCATGTGACCCATTGTTATGAGTAGCGTACTCATACAACATTGCTTTTGACAATCTTAAAAATTTGAACAAAACTTAAGTTGCTCCAAAATCGGTCGTGTTTAGACACAAATGTCTGGAAATACATATACAATCACGTGTACAAAATAAAAACTCGATTATAGATGATGAAATTTTTGCAAAAAAATTCATATGACCCATGGTTATGAGTAGCGTACTCATACAACATTGCTTTTGACAATCTTAAAAATTTGAAATAAACTTAAGTTGCTCCAAAATCGGTCGGGTTTAGACTCAAATGTGTGGAAATACATATATAATCACGTGTACAAAATAAAAACTCGTTTAAAGATGATGAAATTTTTGCAAAAAAATTCATATGACCCAGGTTATGAGTAGCGTACTCATACAACATTGCTTTTGACAATCTTAAAAATTTGAACAAAAATTATGTTGCTCCAAAATCAGTTGGGTTTAAACTCAAATGTGTGGAAATACATATATAATCACGTGTACAAAATAAAAACTCGATTGAAGATGATGAAATTTTTGCAAAAAAAATCCATATGACCCATTGTTATGAGTAGCGTACTCATACAACATTGCCTTTGACAATCTTCAAAATTTGAACAAAAATTAAGTTGCTCCAAAATCGGTCGTGTTTAGACTCAAATGTGTGGAAATACAAATATAATCACGTGTACAAAATAAAAACTCGATTAAAGATGATGAAATTTTTGCAAAAAAATTCATTTGACCCATGGTTATGAGTAGCGTACTCATACAACATTGCTTTTGACAATCTTAAAAATTTGAACAAAAATTAAGTTGCTCCAAAATCGGTCGGGTTTAGACTCAAATGTGTGGAAATACATATATAATCATGTGTACAAAATAAAAACTCGATTGAAGATGATGAAATTTTTGCAAAAAAAATCCATATGACCCATTGTTATGAGTAGCGTACTCATACAACATTGCCTTTGACAATCTTCAAAATTTGAACAAAAATTAAGTTGCTCCAAAATCGGTCGTGTTTAGACTCAAATGTGTGGAAATACATATATAATCACGTGTACAAAATTAAAACTCGATTGAAGATGATGAATTTTTTGCAAAAATATCCATATGACCCATTGTTATGAGTAGCGTTCTTATACAACATTGCTTTTGACAATCTTCAAAATTTGAACATAAATTAAGTTGCTCCAAAATCGGTCGTGTTTAGACTCAAATGTGTGGAAATACATATATATTCACTTGTCCAAAATAAAAACTCGATAAAAGATGAAGAAATTTTTGCAAAAAAAATTCATATCACGCATTGTTATGAGTAGCGTACTCATACAACACTGCTTTTGACAATCTTCAAAATTTGAACAAAAATTAAGTTCCTCCAAAATCGGTCGGGTTTAGACTCAAATGTGTGGAAATACATATATAATCACGTGTACAAAATAAAAACTTGTTTAAAGATGATGAAATTTTTGCAAAAAAATTCATATGACCCAGGTTATGAGTAGCGTACTCATACAACATTGCTTTTGACAATCTTAAAAATTTGAACAAAAATTATGTTGCTCCAAAATCGGTCGGGTTTAAACTCAAATGTGTGGAAATACATATATGATCACGTGTACAAAATAAAAACTCGATTAAAGATGATGGAATTTTTGCAAAAAAATTCATATGACCCATGGTTATGAGTGCCGTACTCATACAACATTGCTTTTGACAATCTTAAAAATTTGAACAAAAATTAAGTTGCTCCAAAATCGGTTGGGTTTAGACTCAAATGTGTGGAAACACATATATGTATAATCACGTGTACAAAATAAAAACTCGATTGAAGATGATGAAATTTTTGCAAAAAAAATCCATATGACCCATTGTTATGAGTAGCGTACTCATACAACATTGCCTTTGAAAATCTTCAAAATTTGAACAAAAATTAAGTTGCTCCAAAATCGGTCGTGTTTAGACTCAAATGTGTGGAAATACATATATAATCACGTGTACAAAATAAAAACTCGATTAAAGATGATGAAATTTTTGCAAAAAAATTCATATGACCCAGGTTATGAGTAGCGTACTCATACAACATTGCTTTTGACAATCTTAAAAATTTGAACAAAAATTAAGTTGCTCCAAAATCGGTCGCGTTTAGACTCAAATGTGTGGAAATACATATATAATCACGTGTACAAAATTAAAACTCGATTGAAGATGATGAATTTTTTGCAAAAAAAATCCATATGACCCATTGTTATGAGTAGCGTACTCATACAACATTGCCTTTGACAATCTTCAAAATTTGAACAAAAATTAAGTTGCTCCAAAATCGGTCGTGTTTAGACTCAAATGTGTGGAAATACATATATAATCACGTGTACAAAATTAAAACTCGATTGAAGATGATGAATTTTTTGCAAAAATATCCATATGACCCATTGTTATGAGTAGCGTTCTTATACAACATTGCTTTTGACAATCTTCAAAATTTGAACAAAAATTAAGTTGCTCCAAAATCGGTCGTGTTTAGACTCAAATGTGTGGAAATACATATATAATCACTTGTCCAAAATAAAAACTCGATAAAAGATGAAGAAATTTTTGCAAAAAAAATTCATATCACGCATTGTTATGAGTAGCGTACTCATACAACATTGCTTTTGACAATCTTCAAAATTTGAACAAAAATTAAGTTGCTCCAAAATCGGTCGGGTTTAGACTCAAATGTGTGGAAATACATATATAATCACGTGTACAAAATAAAAACTCGTTTAAAGATGATGAAATTTTTGCAAAAATATTCATATGACCCAGGTTATGAGTAGCGTAATCATACAACATAGCTTTTGACAATCTTAAAAATTTGAACAAAAATTATGTTGCTCCAAAATCGGTCGGGTTTAAACTCAAATGTGTGGAAATACATATAGTTATGATCACGTGTACAAAATAAAAACTCGATTAAAGATGATGGAATTTTTGCAAAAAAATTCATATGACCCATGGTTATGAGTGCCGTACTCATACAACATTGCTTTTGACAATCTTAAAAATTTGAACAAAAATTAAGTTGCTCCAAAATCGGTTGGGTTTAGACTCAAATGTGTGGAAACACATATATGTATAATCACGTGTACAAAATAAAAACTCGATTGAAGATGATGAAATTTTTGCAAAAAAAATCCATATGACCCATTGTTATGAGTAGCGTACTCATACAACATTGCCTTTGACAATCTTCAAAATTTGAACAAAAATTAAGTTGCTCCAAAATCGGTCGTGCTTAGACTCAAATGTGTGGAAATACATATATAATCACGTGTACAAAATAAAAACTCGATTGAAGATGATGAAATTTTTGCAAAAATATCCATATGACCCATTGTTATGAGTAGCGTACTTATACAACATTGCTTTTGACAATCTTCAAAATTTGAACAAAAATTAAGTTGCTCCAAAATCGGTCGTGTTTAGACTCAAATGTGTGGAAATACATATATAATCACGTGTACAAAATAAAAACTCGATCAAAGATGATGAAATTTTTGCAAAAAAATTCATATGACCCAGGTTATGAGTAGCGTACTCATACAACATTGCTTTTGACAATCTTAAAAATTTGAACAAAAATTATGTTGCTCCAAAATCGGTCGGGTTTAAACTCAAATGTGTGGAAATACATATATAATCACGTGTACAAAATAAAAACTCGATTAAAGATGATGGAATTTTTGCAAAAAAATTCATATGACCCATGGTTATGAGTAGCGTACTCATACAACATTACTTTTGACAATCTTAAAAATTTGAACAAAAATTAAGTTGCTGTAAAATCGGTCGTGTTTAGACTCAAATGTGTGGAAATACATATATAATCACGTGTACAAAATAAAAACTCGATTGAAGATGATGAAATTTTTGCAAAAAAAATCCATATGACCCATTGTTATGAGTAGCGTACTCATACAACATTACCTTTGACAATCTTCAAAATTTGAACAAAAATTAAGTTGCTGTAAAATCGGTCGTGTTTAGACTCAAATGTGTGGAAATACATATATAATCACGTGTACAAAATAAAAACTCGATTGAAGATGATGAAATTTTTGCAAAAATATCCATATGACCCATTGTTATGAGTAGCGTACTTATACAACATTGCTTTTGACAATCTTCAAAATTTGAACAAAAATTAAGTTGCTCCAAAATCGGTCGTGTTTAGACTCAAATGTGTGGAAATACATATATAATCACTTGTCCAAAATAAAAACTCGATAAAAGATGAAGAAATTTTTGCAAAAAAAATTCATATGACCCATTGTTATGAGTAGCGTACTCATACAACATTGCTTTTGACAATCTACAAAATTTGAACAAAAATTAAGTTGCTCCAAAATCGGTCGGGTTTAGACTCAAATATGTGGAAATACATATATAATCACGTGTACAAAATAAAAACTCGATTAAAGATGATGAAATTTTTGCAAAAAAAATTCATATGACGCATTGTTATGAGTAGCGTGCTCATACAACATTGCTTTTGACAATCTTAAAAATTTTAACAAAAATTAAGTTGCTCCAAAATCGGTCGGGTTTAGACTCAAATTTGTGGAAATACATATATAATCACTTGTCCAAATTAAAAACTCGATTAAAGTTGATGAAATTTTTGAAAAAAAACCATATGACCCATTGTTATGAGTAGCGTACTCATACAACATTGCTTTTGAGAATCTTAAAAATTTGAACAAAAATTAAGTTGCTCCAAAATCGGAAGGGTTTAGACTCAAATGTGTGGAAATACATATATAATCACGTGTACAAAATAAAAACTCGATTAAAGATGATGAAATTTTTGCAAAAAAATTCATATGACCCATTGTTATGAGTAGCGTACTCATACAACATTGCTTTTGACAATCCTAAAAATTTGAACAAAAATTACGTTGCTCCAAAATCTGTCGGGTTTAGACTCAAATGTGTGGAAATACATATATAATCACTTGTCCAAATTAAAAACTCGATTAAAGTTGATGAAATTTTTGCAAAAAAAATCCATGACCCATTGTTATGAGTAGCGTACTCGTACGACATTGCTTTCGACAATCTTGAAAATTTTAACAAAAATTAAGTTGCTCCAAAATCGGTCGGGTTTAGACTCAAATGTGTGGAAATACATATATGTTCACGTGAACAAAATAAGAACTCGGATAAAGATGATGAAATTTTTGCAAAAAAATCCATATGACCCATTATTATGAGTAGCGTACTCATACCACATTGCTTTCGACAATCTTGAAAATTTGAACAAAAATTAAGTTGCTCCAAAATCGGTCGGGTTTAGACTCAAATGTGTGGAAATACATATATGTTCACGTGTACAAAATAAGAACTCGAATAAAGATGTTGAAATTTTTGCAAAAAAAATCCATATGACCCATTGTTATGAGTAGCGTACTCATACAACATTGCTTTTGACAATCTTAAAAATTTGAACAAAACTTAAGTTGCTCCAAAATCGGTCGTGTTTAGACTCAAATGTGTGGAAATACATATATAATCACTTGTTCAAATTAAAAACTCGATTAAGGTTGATGAAATGTTTGCAAAAAAAATCCATATGACCCATTGTTATGAGTAGCGTACTCATACAACATTGCTTTTGACAATCT
The DNA here is from genome assembly GCA_963971545.1 of Philophylla caesio. NCBI lineage: Eukaryota > Metazoa > Arthropoda > Insecta > Diptera > Tephritidae > Philophylla > Philophylla caesio. The sequence continues at coordinate 84,424,075 of OZ020607.1, forward strand.
TAAAAATTTGAACAAAACTTAAGTTGCTCCAAAATCGGTCGTGTTTAGGCACAAATCTGTGGAAATACATATACAATCACGTGTACAAAATAAAAACTCGATTACAGATGATGAAATTTTTGCAAAAAAATTCATATGACCCATGCTTATGAGTAGCGTACTCATACAACATTGCTTTTGACAATCTTCAAAATTTGAAATAAACTTAAGTTGCTCCAAAATCGGTCGGGTTTAGACTAAAATGTGTGGAAATACATATATAATCACGTGTACAAAATAAAATCTCGTTTAAAGATGATGAAATTTTTGCAAAAAAATTCATATGACCCAGGTCATGAGTAGCGTACTCATACAACATTGCTTTTGACAATCTTAAAAATTTGAACAAAAATTATTTTGCTCCAAAATCAGTCGGGTTTAAACTCAAATGTGTGGAAATACATATATAATCACTTGTACAAAATAAAAACTCGATTAAAGATGATGAAATTTTTGCAAAAAAAATTCATATGACGCATTGTTATGAGTAGCGTGCTCATACAACATTGCTTTTGACAATCTTAAAAATTTGAACAAAAATTAAGTTGCTCCAAAATCGGTCGTGTTTAGACACAAATGTATGGAAATACATATATAATCACTTGTACAAAATAAAAACTCGATTAAAGATGATCAAATTTTTGCAAAAAAATTCATATGACCCATGGTTATGAGTAGCGTACTCATACAACATTGCTTTTGACAATCTTAAAAATTTGAACAAAACTTAAGTTGCTCCAAAATCGGTCGGGTTTAGACTCAAATGTGTGGAAATGCATATATAATCACGTGTACAAAATAAAAACTCGATTAAAGATGATGAAATTTTTGCAAAAAAATTCATATGGCCCATGGTTATGAGTAGCGTACTCATACAACATTGCTTTTGACAATCTTAAAAATTTTAACAAAACTTAAGTTGCTCCAAAATCGGTCGGGTTTAGACTCAAATGTGTGGAAATACATATATAATCACGTGTACAAAATAAAAACTCGATTAAAGATGATGAAATTTTTGCAAAAAAATTCATATGACCCATGGTTATGAGTAGCGTACTCATACAACATTGCTTTTGACAATCTTAAAAATTTTAACAAAAATTATGTTGCTCCAAAATCGGTCGGGTTAAGACTCAAATGTGTGGAAATACATATATAATCACGTGTACAAAATAAAAAATCGATTGAAGATGATGAAATTTTTGCAAAAATATCCATATGACCCATTGTTATGAGTAGCGTACTTATACAACATTGCTTTTGACAATCTTCAAAATTTGAACAAAAATTAAGTTGCTCCAAAATCGGTCGGGTTTAGACTCAAATGTGTGGAAATACATATATAATCACTTGTCCAAAATAAAAACTCGATTAAAGTTGATGAAATTTTTGCAAAAAAAATCCATATGACCCATTGTTATGAGTAGCGTACTCATACAACATTGCTTTTGACAATCTTAAAAATTTGAACAAAAATTAAGTTGCTCCAAAATCGGTCGGGTTTAGACTCAAATGTGTGGAAATACATATATAAGCACGTGTACAAAATAAAAACTCGATTAAAGATGATGAAATTTTCGCAAAAAAAATTCATATGACGCATTGTTATGAGTAGCGTGCTCATACAACATTGCTTTTGACAATCTTAAAAATTTGAACAAAAATTAAGTTGCTCCAAAATCGGTCGTGTTTAGACACAAATGTGTGGAAATACATATATAATCACGTGTACAAAATAAAAACTCGATTAAAGATGATGAAATTTTTGCAAAAAAAATCCATATGACCCATGGTTATGAGTAGCGTACTCATACAACATTGCTTTTGACAATCTTAAAAATTTGAACAAAAATTAAGTTGCTCCAAAATCGGTCGGGTTTAGACTCAAATGTGTGGAAATACATATATAATCACGTGTACAAAATAAAAACTCGATTAAAGATGATGAAATTTTTGCAAAAAAAATTCATATGACGCATTGTTATGAGTAGCGTGCTCATACAACATTGCTTTTGACAATCTTAAAAATTTGTACAAAAATTAAGTTGCTCCAAAATCGGTCGTGTTTAGACTCAAATGTGTGGAAATACATATACATATAATCACGTGTACAAAATAAAAACTCGATTAAAGATGATGAAATTTTTGCAAAAAAATTCATATGACCCATGGTTATGAGTAGCGTATTCATACAACATTGCTTTTGACAATCTTAAAAATTTGAACAAAAATTAAGTTGCTCCAAAATCGGTCGGGTTTAGACTCAAATGTGTGGAAATACAAATATAATCACGTGTACAAAATAAAAACTCGATTAAAGATGATGAAATTTTTGCAAAAAAACTCATATGACACATGGTTATGAGTAGCGTACTCATACAACATTGCTTTTGACAATCTTAAAAATTTGAACAAAAATTAAGTTGCTCCAAAATCGGTCGGGTTTAGACTCAAATGTGTGGAAATACAAATATAATCACGTGTACAAAATAAAAACTCGATTAAAGATGATGAAATTTTTGCAAAAAAACTCATATGACCCATGGTTATGAGTAGCGTACTCATACAACATTGCTTTTGACAATCTTAAAAATTTGAACAAAACTTAAGTTGCTCCAAAATCGGTCGGGTTTAGACTCAAATCTGTGGAAATACATATATAATCACTTGTCCAAAATAAAAACTCGATAAAAGATGAAGAAATTTTTGCAAAAAAAATCCATATGACCCATTGTTATGAGTAGCGTACTCATACAACATTGCTTTTGACAATCTTCAAAATTTGAACAAAAATTCAATTGCTCCAAAATCGGTCGGGTTTAGACTCAAATGTGTGGAAATACATATATAATCACTTGTCCAAAATAAAAACTCGATAAAAGATGAAGAAATTTTTGCAAAAAAAATTCATATGACCCATTGTTATGAGTAGCGTACTCATACAACATTGCTTTTGACAATCTTAAAAATTTGAACAAAACTTAAGTTGCTCCAAAATCGGTAGGGTTTAGACTCAAATGTGTGGAAATACATATATAATCACGTGTACAAAATAAAAACTCGATTAAAGATGATGAAATTTTTGCAAAAAAATTCATATGACCCATTGTTATGAGTAGCGTACTCATACAACATTGCTTTTGACAATCTTAAAAATTTGAACAAAACTTAAGTTGCTCCAAAATCGGTCGGGTTTAGACTCAAATGTGTGGAAATACATATATAATCACTTGTCCAAAATAAAAACTCGATAAAAGATGAAGAAATTTTTGCAAAAAAAATTCATATGACCCATTGTTATGAGTCATACAACATTGCTTTTGACAATCTTAAAAATTTGAACAAAACTTAAGTTGCTCCAAAATCGGTCGGGGTTAGACTCAAATGTGTGGAAATACATATATAATCACGTGTACAAAATAAAAACTCGATTGAAAATGATGAAATTTTTGCAAAAAAAATCCATATGACCCATTGTTATGAGTAGCGTACTCATACAACATTGCTTTTGACAATCTTCAAAATTTGAACAAAAATTAAGTTGCTCCAAAATCGGTCGGGTTTAGACTCAAATGTGTGGAAATACATATATAATCACTTGTCCAAAATAAAAACTCGATAAAAGATGAAGAAATTTTTGCAAAAAAAATTCATATGACCCATTGTTATGAGTAGCGTACTCATACAACATTGCTTTTGACAATCTTCAAAATTTGAACAAAAATTAAGTTGCTCCAAAATCGGTCGGGTTTAAACTCAAATGTGTGGAAATACAAATATAATCACTTGTACAAAATAAAAACTTGATTAACGATGATCAAATTTTTGCAAAAAAAATTCATATGACCCATGGTTATGAGTAGCGTACTCATACAACATTGCTTTTGACAATCTTAAAAATTTGAACAAAAATTAAGTTGCTCCAAAATCGGTCGGGTTTAGACTCAAATGTGTGGAAATAAATATATAATCACTTGTCCAAAATCAAAACTCGATTAAAGTTTATGAAATTTTTGAAAAAAAAAATCCATATGACCCATTGTTATGAGTAGCGTACTCATACAACATTGCTTTTGACAATCTTAAAAATTTGAACAAAAATGTAGTTGCTCCAAAATCGGTCGGGTTTAGACTCAAATGTGTGGCAATACATTTATAATCACGTGTACAAAATAAAAACTCGATTAAAGATGATGATATTTTTGCAAAAAAAATTCATATGACCCATTGTTATGAGTAGCGTACTCATACAACATTGCTTTTGAAAATCTTCAAAATTTGAACAAAAATGTAGTTGCTCCAAAATCGGTCGGGTTTAGACTTAAATGTGTGGAAATACATATATAATCACTTGTCCAAAATCAAAACTCGATTAAAGTTGGTGAAATTTTTGAAAAAAAAAATCCATATGACCGATTGTTATGAGTAGCGTACTCATACAACATTGCTTTTGACAATCTTAAAAATTTGAACAAAAATGTAGTTGCTCCAAAATCGGTCGGGTTTAGACTCAAATGTGTGGAAATACATATATAATCACGTGTACAAAATAAAAACTCGATTAAAGATGATGAAATTTTTGCAAAAAAAATTCATATGACCCATTGTTATGAGTAGCGTACTCATACAACATTGCTTTTGACAATCTTCAAAATTTGAACAAAACTGTAGTTGCTCCAAAATCGGTCGGGTTTAGACTCAAATGTGTGGAAATACAAATATAATCACGTGTACAAAATAAAAACTCGATTAAAGATGATCAAATTTTTGCAAAAAAAATTCATATGACCCATGGTTATGAGTAGCGTACTCATACAACATTGCTTTTGACAATCTTAAAAATTTGAACAAAAATTAAGTTGCTCCAAAATCGGTAGGGTTTAGACTCAAATGTGTGGAAATACATATATAATCACGTGTACAAAATAAAAACTCGATTAAAGATGATGAAATTTTTGCAAAAAAATTCATATGACCCATGGTTATGAGTAGCGTACTCATACAACATTGCTTTTGACAATCTTAAAAATTTGAACAAAAATTAAGTTGCTCCAAAATCGGTCGGGTTTAGACTCAAATGTGTGGAAATACATATATAGTCTCGTGTACAAAATAAAAACTCGATAAAAGATGATGAAATTTTTCCAAAAAAAATTCATATGACGCATTGTTATGAGTAGCGTACTCATAAAACATTGCTTTTGACAATTTTAAAAATTTGAACAAAACTTAAGTTGCTCCAAAATCGGTCGGGTTTAGACTCAAATGAGTGGAAATACATATATAATCTCGTGTACAAAATAAAAACTCGATTAAAGATGATGAAATTTTGCAAAAAAAATCTATATGACCCATTGTTATAAGTAGCGTACTCATACAACATTGCTTTTGTCAATCTTCAAAATTTGAACAAAAATTAAATTGCTCCAAAATCGGTCGGGTTTAGACTCAAATGTGAGGAAATACATATATAATCACGTGTACAAAATAAAAACTCGATTAAAGAAGATGAAATTTTTGCAAAAAAAATTCATATGACGCATTGTTATGAGTAGCGTACTCATACAACATTGCTTTTGACAATCTTAAAAATTTGAACAATAATTAAGTTGCTCCAAAATCGGTCGGGTTTAGACTCAAATGTGTGGAAATACATATATAATCACGTGTACGAAATAAAAACTCGATTAAAGATGATGAAATTTTTGCAAAAAAATTCATATGACCCATGGTTATGAGTAGCGTACTCATACAACATTGCTTTTGACAATCTTAAAAATTTGAACAAAAATTATGTTGCTCCAAAATCGGTCGGGTTTAGACTCAAATGTGTGGAAATACATATATAATCACGTGTACAAAATAAAAACTCGATTAAAGATGATGAAATTTTTGCAAAAAATATTCATATGACGCATTGTTATGAGTAGCGTGCTCATACAACATTGCTTTTGACAATCTTAAAATTAAGTTGCTCCAAAATCGGTCGGGTTTAGACTCAAATGTGTGGAAATACATATATAATCACGTGTACAAAATAAAAACTCGATTAAAGATGATGATATTTTTCCAAAAAAAAATCATATGACCCATTGTTATGAGTAGCGTACTCATACAACATTACTTTTGAAAATCTTCAAAATTTGAACAAAAATGTAGTTGCTCCAAAATCGGTCGGGTTTAGACTCAAATGTGTGGAAATACATATATAATCACTTGTCCAAAATCAAAACTCGATTAAAGTTGATGAAATTTTTGAAAAAAAAAATCCATATGACCCATTGTTATGAAAAGCGTACTCATACAACATTGCTTTTGACAATCTTAAAAATTTGAACAAAAATGTAGTTGCTCCAAAATCGGTCGGGTTTAGACTCAAATGTGTGGAAATACATATATAATCACGTGTACAAAATAAAAACTCGATTAAAGATGATGAAATTTTTGCAAAAAAAATTCATATGACCCATTGTTATGAGTAGCGTACTCATACAACATTGCTTTTGAAAATCTTCAAAATTTGAACAAAAATGTAGTTGCTCCAAAATCGGTCGGGTTTAGACTCAAATGTGTGGAAATACATATATAATCACTTGTCCAAAATCAAAACTCGATTAAAGTTGATGAAATTTTTGAAAAAAAAAATCCATATGACCCATTGTTATGAGTAGCGTACTCATACAACATTGCTTTTGACAATCTTAAAAATTTGAACAAAAATTAAGTTGCTCCAAAATCGGTCGGGTTTAGACTCAAATGTGTGGAAATACATTTATAATCACGTGTACAAAATAAAAACTCGATTAAAGATGATGATATTTTTGCAAAAAAAATTCATATGACCCATTGTTATGAGTAGCGTACTCATAGAACATTGCTTTTGAAAATCTTCAAAATTTGAACAAAAATGTAGTTGCTCCAAAATCGGTCGGGTTTAGACTCAAATGTGTGGAAATACATATATAATCACTTGTCCAAAATCAAAACTCGATTAAAGTTGGTGAAATTTTTGAAAAAAAAAATCCATATGACCGATTGTTATGAGTAGCGTACTCATACAACATTGCTTTTGACAATCTTAAAAATTTGAACAAAAATGTAGTTGCTCCAAAATCGGTCGGGTTTAGACTCAAATGTGTGGAAATACATATATAATCACGTGTACAAAATAAAAACTCGATTAAAGATGATGAAATTTTTGCAAAAAAAATTCATATGACCCATTGTTATGAGTAGCGTACTCATACAACATTGCTTTTGACAATCTTCAAAATTTGAACAAAACTGTAGTTGCTCCAAAATCGGTCGGGTTTAGACTCAAATGTGTGGAAATACAAATATAATCACGTGTACAAAATAAAAACTCGATTAAAGATGATCAAATTTTTGCAAAAAAAATTCATATGACCCATGGTTATGAGTAGCGTACTCATACAACATTGCTTTTGACAATCTTAAAAATTTGAACAAAAATTAAGTTGCTCCAAAATCGGTAGGGTTTAGACTCAAATGTGTGGAAATACATATATAATCACGTGTACAAAATAAAAACTCGATTAAAGATGATGAAATTTTTGCAAAAAAATTCATATGACCCATGGTTATGAGTAGCGTACTCATACAACATTGCTTTTGACAATCTTAAAAATTTGAACAAAAATTAAGTTGCTCCAAAATCGGTCGGGTTTAGACTCAAATGTGTGGAAATACATATATAGTCTCGTGTACAAAATAAAAACTCGATAAAAGATGATGAAATTTTTCCAAAAAAAATTCATATGACGCATTGTTATGAGTAGCGTACTCATAAAACATTGCTTTTGACAATTTTAAAAATTTGAACAAAACTTAAGTTGCTCCAAAATCGGTCGGGTTTAGACTCAAATGAGTGGAAATACATATATAATCTCGTGTACAAAATAAAAACTCGATTAAAGATGATGAAATTTTGCAAAAAAAATCTATATGACCCATTGTTATAAGTAGCGTACTCATACAACAGTGCTTTTGTCAATCTTCAAAATTTGAACAAAAATTAAATTGCTCCAAAATCGGTCGGGTTTAGACTCAAATGTGAGGAAATACATATATAATCACGTGTACAAAATAAAAACTCGATTAAAGAAGATGAAATTTTTGCAAAAAAAATTCATATGACGCATTGTTATGAGTAGCGTACTCATACAACATTGCTTTTGACAATCTTAAAAATTTGAACAATAATTAAGTTGCTCCAAAATCGGTCGGGTTTAGACTCAAATGTGTGGAAATACATATATAATCACGTGTACGAAATAAAAACTCGATTAAAGATGATGAAATTTTTGCAAAAAAATTCATATGACCCATGGTTATGAGTAGCGTACTCATACAACATTGCTTTTGACAATCTTAAAAATTTGAACAAAAATTATGTTGCTCCAAAATCGGTCGGGTTTAGACTCAAATGTGTGGAAATACATATATAATCACGTGTACAAAATAAAAACTCGATTAAAGATGATGAAATTTTTGCAAAAAATATTCATATGACGCATTGTTATGAGTAGCGTGCTCATACAACATTGCTTTTGACAATCTTAAAATTAAGTTGCTCCAAAATCGGTCGGGTTTAGACTCAAATGTGTGGAAATACATATATAATCACGTGTACAAAATAAAAACTCGATTAAAGATGATGATATTTTTCCAAAAAAAAATCATATGACCCATTGTTATGAGTAGCGTACTCATACAACATTACTTTTGAAAATCTTCAAAATTTGAACAAAAATGTAGTTGCTCCAAAATCGGTCGGGTTTAGACTCAAATGTGTGGAAATACATATATAATCACTTGTCCAAAATCAAAACTCGATTAAAGTTGATGAAATTTTTGAAAAAAAAAATCCATATGACCCATTGTTATGAAAAGCGTACTCATACAACATTGCTTTTGACAATCTTAAAAATTTGAACAAAAATGTAGTTGCTCCAAAATCGGTCGGGTTTAGACTCAAATGTGTGGAAATACATATATAATCACGTGTACAAAATAAAAACTCGATTAAAGATGATGAAATTTTTGCAAAAAAAATTCATATGACCCATTGTTATGAGTAGCGTACTCATACAACATTGCTTTTGAAAATCTTCAAAATTTGAACAAAAATGTAGTTGCTCCAAAATCGGTCGGGTTTAGACTCAAATGTGTGGAAATACATATATAATCACTTGTCCAAAATCAAAACTCGATTAAAGTTGATGAAATTTTTGAAAAAAAAAATCCATATGACCCATTGTTATGAGTAGCGTACTCATACAACATTGCTTTTGACAATCTTAAAAATTTGAACAAAAATTAAGTTGCTCCAAAATCGGTCGGGTTTAGACTCAAATGTGTGGAAATACATTTATAATCACGTGTACAAAATAAAAACTCGATTAAAGATGATGATATTTTTGCAAAAAAAATTCATATGACCCATTGTTATGAGTAGCGTACTCATAGAACATTGCTTTTGAAAATCTTCAAAATTTGAACAAAAATGTAGTTGCTCCAAAATCGGTCGGGTTTAGACTCAAATGTGTGGAAATACATATATAATCACTTGTCCAAAATCAAAACTCGATTAAAGTTGATGAAATTTTTGAAAAAAAAAATCCATATGACCCATTGTTATGAGTAGCGTACTCATACAACATTGCTTTTGACAATCTTAAAAATTTGAACAAAAATGTAGTTGCTCCAAAATCGGTCGGGTTTAGACTCAAATGTGTGGAAATACATATATAATCACGTGTACAAAATAAAAACTCGATTAAAGATGATGAAATTTTTGCAAAAAAAATTCATATGACCCATTGTTATGAGTAGCGTACTCATACAACATTGCTTTTGACAATCTTCAAAATTTGAACAAAACTGTAGTTGCTCCAAAATCGGTCGGGTTTAGACTCAACTGTGTGGAAATACAAATATAATCACGTGTACAAAATAAAAACTCGATTAAAGATGATCAAATTTTTGCAAAAAAAATTCATATGACCCATGGTTATGAGTAGCGTACTCATACAACATTGCTTTTGACAATCTTAAAAATTTGAACAAAAATTAAGTTGCTCCAAAATCGGTAGGGTTTAGACTCAAATGTGTGGAAATACATATATAATCACGTGTACAAAATAAAAACTCGATTAAAGATGATGAAATTTTTGCAAAAAAATTCATATGACCCATGGTTATGAGTAGCGTACTCATACAACATTGCTTTTGACAATCTTAAAAATTTGAACAAAAATTAAGTTGCTCCAAAATCGGTCGAGTTTAGACTCAAATGTGTGGAAATACATATATAGTCTCGTGTACAAAATAAAAACTCGATAAAAGATGATGAAATTTTTCCAAAAAAAATTCATATGACGCATTGTTATGAGTAGCGTACTCATACAACATTGCTTTTGACAATCTTAAAAATTTGAACAATAATTAAGTTGCTCCAAAATCGGTCGGGTTTAGACTCAAATGTGTGGAAATACATATATAATCACGTGTACGAAATAAAAACTCGATTAAAGATGATGAAATTTTTGCAAAAAAATTCATATGACCCATGGTTATGAGTAGCGTACTCATACAACATTGCTTTTGACAATCTTAAAAATTTGAACAAAAATTAAATTGCTCCAAAATCGGTCGGGTTTAGACTCAAATGTGAGGAAATACATATATAATCACGTGTACAAAATAAAAACTCGATTAAAGAAGATGAAATTTTTGCAAAAAAAATTCATATGACGCATTGTTATGAGTAGCGTACTCATACAACATTGCTTTTGACAATCTTAAAAATTTGAACAATAATTAAGTTGCTCCAAAATCGGTCGGGTTTAGACTCAAATGTGTGGAAATACATATATAATCACGTGTACGAAATAAAAACTCGATTAAAGAAGATGAAATTTTTGCAAAAAAAATTCATATGACGCATTGTTATGAGTAGCGTACTCATACAACATTGCTTTTGACAATCTTAAAAATTTGAACAATAATTAAGTTGCTCCAAAATCGGTCGGGTTTAGACTCAAATGTGTGGAAATACATATATAATCACGTGTACGAAATAAAAACTCGATTAAAGAAGATGAAATTTTTGCAAAAAAAATCTATATGACCCATTGTTATAAGTAGCGTACTCATACAACATTGCTTTTGTCAATCTTCAAAATTTGAACAAAAATTAAATTGCTCCAAAATCGGTCGGGTTTAGACTCAAATGTGAGGAAATACATATATAATCACGTGTACAAAATAAAAACTCGATTAAAGAAGATGAAATTTTTGCAAAAAAAATCTATATGACCCATTGTTATAAGTAGCGTACTCATACAACATTGCTTTTGTCAATCTTCAAAATTTGAACAAAAATTAAATTGCTCCAAAATCGGTCGGGTTTAGACTCAAATGTGAGGAAATACATATATAATCACGTGTACAAAATAAAAACTCGATTAAAGAAGATGAAATTTTTGCAAAAAAAATTCATATGACCCATGGTTATGAGTAGCGTACTCATACAACATTGCTTTTGACAATCTTAAAAATTTGAACAATAATTAAGTTGCTCCAAAATCGGTCGGGTTTAGACTCAAATGTGTGGAAATACATATATAATCACGTGTACGAAATAAAAACTCGATTAAAGATGATGAAATTTTTGCAAAAAAATTCATATGACCCATGGTTATGAGTAGCGTACTCATACAACATTGCTTTTGACAATCTTAAAAATTTGAACAAAAATTATGTTACTCCAAAATCGGTCGGGTTTAGACTCAAATGTGTGGAAATACATATATAATTACGCGTACAAAATAAAAACTCGATTAAAGATGATGCAATTTTTCCAAAAAAAATTCATATGACGCATTGTTATGAGTAGCGTACTCATACAACATTGCTTTTGACAATCTTCAAAATTTGATCAAAAATTAAGTTGCTCCAAAATCGGTCGGGTTTAGACTCAAATGTGTGGAGAAACATATATAATCACGTGTACAAAATAAAAACTCGATTAAAGATGATCAAATTTTTGCAAAAAAAATTCATATGACCCATGGTTATGAGTAGTGTACTCATACAACATTGCTTTTGACAATCTTAAAAATTTGAACAAAACTTAAGTTGCTCCAAAATCGGTCGGGTTTAGACTCAAATGTGTGGAAATACATATATAATTTCGTGTACAAAATAAAAACTCGATTAAAGATGATGAAATTTTGCAAAAAAAATCTATATGACCCATTGTTATAAGTAGCGTACTCATACAACATTGCTTTTGGCAATCTTCAAAATTTGAACAAAAATTAAATTGCTCCAAAATCGGTCGGGATTAGACTCAAATGTGAGGAAATACATATATAATCACTTGTCCAAAATAAAAACTCGATTAAAGTTGATGCAATTTTTGCAAAAAAAATCCATATGACCCATTGCTATGAGTAGCGTACACATACAACATTGCTTTTGACAATCTTCAAAATTTGATCAAAAATTAAGTTGCTCCAAAATCGGTCGGGTTTAGACTCAAATGTGTGGAGATACATATATAATCACGTGTAGAAAATAAAAACTCGATTAAAGATGATCAAATTTTTGCAAAAAAAATTCATATGACCCATTGCTATGAGTAGCGTACACATACAACATTGCTTTTGACAATCTTCAAAATTTGATCAAAAATTAAGTTGCTCCAAAATCGGTCGGGTTTAGACTCAAATGTGTGGAGATACATATATAATCACGTGTAGAAAATAAAAACTCGATTAAAGATGATCAAATTTTTGCAAAAAAAATTCATATGACCCATGGTTATTAGTAGCGTACTCATACAACATTGCTTTTGACAATCTTAAAAATTTGAACAAAAATTAAGTTGCTCCAAAATCGGTCGGGTTTAGACTCAAATGTGTGGAAATACATATATAATCACGTGTACAAAATAAAAATTCGATTAAAGATGATGAAATTTTTCCAAAAAAAATTCATATGACGCATTGTTATGAGTAGCGTACTCATACAACATTGCTTTTGACAATCTTAAAAATTTGAACAAAAATTAAGTTGCTCCAAGATCGGTCGGGTTTAGACTCAAATGTGTGGAAATACATATATAATCACTTGTCCAAAATAAAAACTCGATTAAAGTTGATGCAATTTTTGCAAAAAAAATCCATATGACCCATTGCTATGAGTAGCGTACACATACAACATTGCTTTTGACAATCTTCAAAATTTGATCAAAAATTAAGTTGCTCCAAAATCGGTCGGGTTTAGACTCAAATGTGTGGAAATACATATATAATCACGTGTACAAAATAAAAATTCAATTAAAGATGATGAAATTTTTCCAAAAAAAAATTCATATGACGCATTGTTATGAGTAGCGTACTCATACAACATTGCTTTTGACAATCTTAAAAATTTGAACAAAAATTAAGTTGCTCCAAAATCGGTCGGGTTTAGACTCAAATGTGTGGAAATACATATATAATCACGTGTACAAAATAAAAATTCGATTAAAGATGATGAAATTTTTCCAAAAAAAAATTCATATGACGCATTGTTATGAGTAGCGTACTCATACAACATTGCTTTTGACAATCTTAAAAATTTGAACAAAAATTAAGTTGCTCCAAGATCGGTCGGGTTTAGACTCAAATGTGTGGAAATACATATATAATCACTTGTCCAAAATAAAAACTCGATTAAAGTTGATGCAATTTTTGCAAAAAAAATCCATATGACCCATTGCTATGAGTAGCGTACACATACAACATTGCTTTTGACAATCTTCAAAATTTGATCAAAAATTAAGTTGCTCCAAAATCGGTCGGGTTTAGACTCAAATGTGTGGAGATACATATATAATCACGTGTACAAAATAAAAACTCGATTAAAGATGATCAAATTTTTGCAAAAAAAATTCATATGACCCATGGTTATGAGTAGCGTACTCATACAACATTGCTTTTGACAATCTTCAAAATTTGAACAAAAATTAAGTTGCTCCAAAATAGGTTGAGTTTAGACTCAAATGTGTGGAAATACATATATAATCACGTGTACAAAATAAAAGCTCGATTAAAGAAGATGAAATTTTTGCAAAAAAAATTCATATGACGCATTGTTATGAGTAGCGTACTCATACAACATTGCTTTTGACAATCTTCAAAATTTGAACAAAAATTAAGTTGCTCCAAAATAGGTTGAGTTTAGACTCAAATGTGTGGAAATACATATATAATCACGTGTACAAAATAAAAACTCGATTAAAGAAGATGAAATTTTTGCAAAAAAAATTCATATGACGCATTGTTATGAGTAGCGTACTCATACAACATTGCTTTTGACAATCTTAAAAATTTGAACAATAATTAATTTGCTCCAAAATCGGTCGGGTTTAGACTCAAATGTGTGGAAATACATATATAATCACGTGTACAAAATAAAAACTCGATTAAAGATGATGAAATTTTGCAAAAAAAATCCATATGACCCATTGCTATGAGTAGCGTACTCATACAACATTGCTTTTGACAATCTTAAAAATTTGAACAAAAATTAAGTTGCTCCAAAATCGGTCGGGTTTAGACTCAAATGTGTGGAAATACATATATAATCACGTGTACAAAATAAAAATTCGATTAAAGATGATGAAATTTTTCCAAAAAAAAATTCATATGACGCATTGTTATGAGTAGCGTACTCATACAACATTGCTTTTGACAATCTTAAAAATTTGAACAATAATTAAGTTGCTCCAAAATCGGTCGGGTTTAGACTCAAATGTGTGGAAATACATATATAATCACGTGTACAAAATAAAAACTCGATTAAAGATGATGAAATTTTGCAAAAAAAATCCATATGACCCATTGCTATGAGTAGCGTACTCATACAACATTGCTTTTGACAATCTTAAAAATTTGAACAAAAATTAAGTTGCTCCAAAATCGGTCGGGTTTAGACTCAAATGTGTGGAAATACATATATAATCACGTGTACAAAATAAAAATTCGATTAAAGATGATGAAATTTTTCCAAAAAAAAATTCATATGACGCATTGTTATGAGTAGCGTACTCATACAACATTGCTTTTGACAATCTTAAAAATTTGAACAAAAATTATGTTGCTCCAAAATCGGTCGGGTTTAGACTCAAATGTGTGGAAATACATATATAATCACTTGTCCAAAATAAAAACTCGATTAAAGTTGATGCAATTTTTGCAAAAAAAATCCATATGACCCATTGCTATGAGTAGCGTACACATACAACATTGCTTTTGACAATCTTTAAAATTTGATCAAAAATTAAGTTGCTCCAAAATCGGTCGGGTTTAGACTTAAATGTGTGGAGATACATATATAATCACGTGTACAAAATAAAAACTCGATTAAAGATGATCAAATTTTTGCAAAAAAAATTCATATGACCCATGGTTATGAGTAGCGTACTCATACAACATTGCTTTTGACAATCTTCAAAATTTGAACAAAAATTAAGTTGCTCCAAAATAGGTTGGGTTTAGACTCAAATGTGTGGAGATACATATATAATCACGTGTACAAAATAAAAACTCGATTAAAGATGATCAAATTTTTGCAAAAAAAATTCATATGACCCATGGTTATGAGTAGCGTACTCATACAACATTGCTTTTGACAATCTTAAAAATTTGAACAAAAATTAAGTTGCTCCAAAATCGGTCGGGTTTAGACTCAAATGTGTGGAAATACATATATAATCACGTGTACAAAATAAAAATTCGATTAAAGATGATGAAATTTTTCCAAAAAAAAATTCATATGACGCATTGTTATGAGTAGCGTACTCATACAACATTGCTTTTGACAATCTTCAAAATTTGAACAAAAATTAAGTTGCTCCAAGATCGGTCGGGTTTAGACTCAAATGTGTGGAAATACATATATAATCACTTGTCCAAAATAAAAACTCGATTAAAGTTGATGCAATTTTTGCAAAAAAAATACATATGACCCATTGCTATGAGTAGCGTACACATACAACATTGCTTTTGACAATCTTCAAAATTTGATCAAAAATTAAGTTGCTCCAAAATCGGTCGGGTTTAGACTCAAATGTGTGGAGATACATATATAATCACGTGTACAAAATAAAAACTCGATTAAAGATGATCAAATTTTTGCAAAAAAAATTCATATGACCCATGGTTATGAGTAGCGTACTCATACAACATTGCTTTTGACAATCTTCAAAATTTGAACAAAAATTAAGTTGCTCCAAAATAGGTTGAGTTTAGACTCAAATGTGTGGAAATACATATATAACCACGTGTACAAAATAAAAACTCGATTAAAGAAGATGAAATTTTTGCAAAAAAAATTCATATGACGCATTGTTATGAGTAGCGTACTCATACAACATTGCTTTTGACAATCTTCAAAATTTGAACAAAAATTAAGTTGCTCCAAAATAGGTTGAGTTTAGACTCAAATGTGTGGAAATACATATATAATCACGTGTACAAAATAAAAACTCGATTAAAGAAGATGAAATTTTTGCAAAAAAAATTCATATGACGCATTGTTATGAGTAGCGTACTCATACAACATTGCTTTTGACAATCTTAAAAATTTGAACAATAATTAAGTTGCTCCAAAATCGGTCGGGTTTAGACTCAAATGTGTGGAAATACATATATAATCACGTGTACAAAATAAAAACTCGATTAAAGATGATGAAATTTTGCAAAAAAAATCCATATGACCCATTGCTATGAGTAGCGTACTCATACAACATTGCTTTTGACAATCTTAAAAATTTGAACAAAAATTAAGTTGCTCCAAAATCGGTCGGGTTTAGACTCAAATGTGTGGAAATACATATATAATCACGTGTACAAAATAAAAATTCGATTAAAGATGATGAAATTTTTCCAAAAAAAATTCATATGACGCATTGTTATGAGTAGCGTACTCTTACAACATTGCTTTTGACAATCTTAAAAATTTGAACAAAAATTAAGTTGCTCCAAAATCGGTCGGGTTTAGACTCAAATGTGTGGAAATACATATATAATCACGTGTACAAAATAAAAATTCGATTAAAGATGATGAAATTTTTCCAAAAAAAAATTCATATGACGCATTGTTATGAGTAGCGTACTCATACAACATTGCTTTTGACAATCTTAAAAATTTGAACAAAAATTAAGTTGCTCCAAGATCGGTCGGGTTTAGACTCAAATGTGTGGAAATACATATATAATCACTTGTCCAAAATAAAAACTCGATTAAAGTTGATGCAATTTTTGCAAAAAAAATCCATATGACCCATTGCTATGAGTAGCGTACACATACAACATTGCTTTTGACAATCTTCAAAATTTGATCAAAAATTAAGTTGCTCCAAAATCGGTCGGGTTTAGACTCAAATGTGTGGAGATACATATATAATCACGTGTACAAAATAAAAACTCGATTAAAGATGATCAAATTTTTGCAAAAAAAATTCATATGACCCATGGTTATGAGTAGCGTACTCATACAACATTGCTTTTGACAATCTTAAAAATTTGAACAAAAATTAAGTTGCTCCAAAATCGGTCGGGTTTAGACTCAAATGTGTGGAAATACATATATAATCACGTGTACAAAATAAAAATTCGATTAAAGATGATGAAATTTTTCCAAAAAAAAATTCATATGACGCATTGTTATGAGTAGCGTACTCATACAACATTGCTTTTGACAATCTTAAAAATTTGAACAAAAATTAAGTTGCTCCAAGATCGGTCGGGTTTAGACTCAAATGTGTGGAAATACATATATAATCACTTGTCCAAAATAAAAACTCGATTAAAGATGATGCAATTTTTGCAAAAAAAATCCATATGACCCATTGCTATGAGTAGCGTACTCATACAACATTGCTTTTGACAATCTTCAAAATTTGATCAAAAATTAAGTTGCTCCAAAATCGGTCGGGTTTAGACTCAAATGTGTGGAGATACATATATAATCACGTGTACAAAATAAAAACTCGATTAAAGATGATCAAATTTTTGCAAAAAAAATTCATATGACCCATGGTTATGAGTAGCGTACTCATACAACATTGCTTTTGACAATCTTAAAAATTTGAACAATAATTAAGTTGCTCCAAAATCGGTCGGGTTTAGACTCAAATGTGTGGAAATACATATATAATCACGTGTACAAAATAAAAATTCGATTAAAGATGATGAAATTTTTCCAAAAAAAAATTCATATGACGCATTGTTATGAGTAGCGTACTCATACAACATTGCTTTTGACAATCTTAAAAATTTGAACAAAAATTAAGTTGCTCCAAGATCGGTCGGGTTTAGACTCAAATGTGTGGAAATACATATATAATCACTTGTCCAAAATAAAAACTCGATTAAAGTTGATGCAATTTTTGCAAAAAAAATCCATATGACCCATTGCTATGAGTAGCGTACACATACAACATTGCTTTTGACAATCTTCAAAATTTGATCAAAAATTAAGTTGCTCCAAAATCGGTCGGGTTTAGACTCAAATGTGTGGAGATACATATATAATCACGTGTACAAAATAAAAACTCGATTAAAGATGACCAAATTTTTGCAAAAAAAATTCATATGACCCATGGTTATGAGTAGCGTACTCATACAACATTGCTTTTGACAATCTTAAAAATTTGAACAAAAATTAAGTTGCTCCAAAATCGGTCGGGTTTAGACTCAAATGTGTGGAAATACATATATAATCACGTGTACAAAATAAAAATTCGATTAAAGATGATGAAATTTTTGCAAAAAAAATTCATATGACCCATGGTTATGAGTAGCGTACTCATACAACATTGCTTTTGACAATCTTCAAAATTTGAACAAAAATTAAGTTGCTCCAAAATAGGTTGAGTTTAGACTCAAATGTGTGGAAATACATATATAATCACTTGTCCAAAATAAAAACTCGATTAAAGTTGATGCAATTTTTGCAAAAAAAATCCATATGACCCATTGCTATGAGTAGCGTACACATACAACATTGCTTTTGACAATCTTCAAAATTTGATCAAAAATTAAGTTGCTCCAAAATCGGTCGGGTTTAGACTCAAATGTGTGGAGATACATATATAATCACGTGTACAAAATAAAAACTCGATTAAAGATGACCAAATTTTTGCAAAAAAAATTCATATGACCCATGGTTATGAGTAGCGTACTCATACAACATTGCTTTTGACAATCTTAAAAATTTGAACAAAAATTAAGTTGCTCCAAAATCGGTCGGGTTTAGACTCAAATGTGTGGAAATACATATATAATCACGTGTACAAAATAAAAATTCGATTAAAGATGATGAAATTTTTCCAAAAAAAAATTCATATGACGCATTGTTATGAGTAGCGTACTCATACAACATTGCTTTTGACAATCTTAAAAATTTGAACAAAAATTAAGTTGCTCCAAGATCGGTCGGGTTTAGACTCAAATGTGTGGAAATACATATATAATCACTTGTCCAAAATAAAAACTCGATTAAAGTTGATGCAATTTTTGCAAAAAAAATCCATATGACCCATTGCTATGAGTAGCGTACACATACAACATTGCTTTTGACAATCTTCAAAATTTGATCAAAAATTAAGTTGCTCCAAAATCGGTCGGGTTTAGACTCAAATGTGTGGAGATACATATGTATATAATCACGTGTACAAAATAAAAACTCGATTAAAGTTGATCAAATTTTTGCAAAAAAAATTCATATGACCCATGGTTATGAGTAGCGTACTCATACAACATTGCTTTTGACAATCTTCAAAATTTGAACAAAAATTAAGTTGCTCCAAAATAGGTTGAGTTTAGACTCAAATGTGTGGAAATACATATATAATCACGTGTACAAAATAAAAACTCGATTAAAGAAGATGAAATTTTTGCAAAAAAAATTCATATGACGCATTGTTATGAGTAGCGTACTCATACAACATTGCTTTTGACAATCTTCAAAATTTGAACCAAAATTAAGTTGCTCCAAAATAGGTTGAGTTTAGTCTCAAATGTGTGGAAATACATATATAATCACGTGTACAAAATAAAAACTCGATTAAAGAAGATGAAATTTTTGCAAAAAAAATTCATATGACGCATTGTTATGAGTAGCGTACTCATACAACATTGCTTTTGACAATCTTAAAAATTTGAACAATAATTAAGTTGCTCCAAAATCGGTCGGGTTTAGACTCAAATGTGTGGAAATACATATATAATCACGTGTACAAAATAAAAACTCGATTGAAGATGATGAAATTTTTGCAAAAAATATCCATATGACCCATTGTTATGAGTAGCGTACTCATACAACATTGCTTTTGACAATCTTAAAAATTTGAACAAAAATTAAGTTGCTCCAAAATCGGTCGTGTTTAGACACAAATGTGTGGAAATACATATATAATCACGTGTACAAAATAAAAACTCGATTAAAGATGATGAAATTTTTGCAAAAAAAATCCATATGACCCATGGTTATGAGTAGCGTACTCATACAACATTGCTTTTGACAATCTTAAAAATTTGAACAAAAATTAAGTTGCTCCAAAATCGGTCGGGTTTAGACTCAAATGTGTGGAAATACATATATAATCACTTGTCCAAAATAAAAACTCGATTAAAGTTGATGCAATTTTTGCAAAAAAAATCCATATGACCCATTGCTATGAGTAGCGTGCTCATACAACATTGCTTTTGACAATCTTAAAAATTTGTACAAAAATTAAGTTGCTCCAAAATCGGTCGTGTTTAGACTCAAATGTGTGGAAATACATATACATATAATCACGTGTACAAAATAAAAACTCGATTAAAGATGATGAAATTTTTGCAAAAAAATTCATATGACCCATGGTTATGAGTAGCGTATTCATACAACATTGCTTTTGACAATCTTAAAAATTTGAACAAAAATTAAGTTGCTCCAAAATCGGTCGGGTTTAGACTCAAATGTGAGGAAATACATATATAATCACGTGTACAAAATAAAAACTCGATTAAAGAAGATGAAATTTTTGCAAAAAAAATTCATATGACGCATTGTTATGAGTAGCGTACTCATACAACATTGCTTTTGACAATCTTAAAAATTTGAACAATAATCAAGTTGCTCCAAAATCGGTCGGGTTTAGACTCAAATGTGTGGAAATACATATATAATCACGTGTACAAAATAAAAACTCGATTAAAGAAGATGAAATTTTTGCAAAAAAAATTCATATGACGCATTGTTATGAGTAGCGTACTCATACAACATTGCTTTTGACAATCTTAAAAATTTGAACAAAAATTAGGTTGCTCCAAAATAGGTTGGGTTTAGACTCAAATGTGTGGAAATACATATATAATCACGTGTACAAAATAAAAACTCGATTAAAGAAGATGAAATTTTTGCAAAAAAAATTCATATGACCCATGGTTATGAGTAGCGTACTCATACAACATTGCTTTTCAATCTTCAAAAATTGAACAAAAATTAAGTTGCTCCAAAATCGGTCGGGTTTAGACTCAAATGTGCGGAAATACATATATAATCACGTGTACAAAATAAAAACTCGATTAAAGAAGATGAAATTTTTGCAAAAAATATCCATATGATCCATTGTTATGAGTAGCGTACTCATACAACATTGCTTTTGACAATCTTAAAAATTTGAACAAAAATTAAGTTGCTCCAAAATCGGTAGGGTTTAGACTCAAATGTGTGGAAATACATATGTATATAATCACGTGTACAAAATAAAAACTCGATTAAAGAAGATGAAATTTTTGCAAAAAAAAACCATATGACGCATTGTTATGAGTAGCGTACTCATACAACATTGCTTTTGACAATCTTAAAAATTTGAACAAAAATTAGGTTGCTCCAAAATCGGTCGGGTTTAGACTCAAATGTGTGGAAATACATATATAATCACGTGTACAAAATAAAAACTCGATTAAAGAAGATGAAATTTTTGCAAAAAAAAACCATATGACCCATTGTTATGAGTAGCGTACTCATACAACATTGCTTTTGACAATCTTAAAAATTTGAACAAAAATTAAGTTGCTCCAAAATAGGTTGGGTTTAGACTCAAATGTGTGGAAATACATATATAATCACGTGTACAAAATAAAAACTCGATTAAAGATGATGCAATTTTTGCAAAAAAAATTTATATGACCCATGGTTATGAGTAGCGTACTCATACAACATTGCTTTTGACAATCTTAAAAATTTGAACAAAAATTAAGTTGCTCCAAAATCGGTCGGGTTTAGACTGAAATGTGTGGAAATACATATATAATCACTTGTCCAAAATAAAAACTCGATTAAAGATGATGAAATTTTTGCAAAAAAAATTCATATGACCCATTGTTATGAGTAGCGTACTCATACAACATTGCTTTTGACAATCTTAAAAATTTGAACAAAAATTAAGTTGCTCCAAAATCGGTAGGGTTTAGACTCAAATGTGTGGAAATACATATATAATCACGTGTACAAAATAAAAACTCGATTAAAGATGATGAAATTTTTGCAAAAAAATTCATATGACCCATGGTTATGAGTAGCGTACTCATACAACATTGCTTTTGACAATCTTAAAAATTTGAACAAAAATTAAGTTGCTCCAAAATCGGTCGTGTTTAGACTCAAATGTGTGGAAATATAGATATAATCACGTGTACAAAATAAAAACTCGATTAAAGATGATGAAATTTTTGCAAAAAACTCATATGACCCATGGTTATG
The DNA here is from genome assembly GCA_963971545.1 of Philophylla caesio. Classification (NCBI taxonomy): domain Eukaryota; kingdom Metazoa; phylum Arthropoda; class Insecta; order Diptera; family Tephritidae; genus Philophylla; species Philophylla caesio. The sequence continues at coordinate 84,446,944 of OZ020607.1, forward strand.
AGTAGCGTACTTATACAACATTGCTTTTGACAATCTTAAAAATTTGAACAAAACTAAAGTTGCTCCGAAATCGGTCGGGTTTAGACTCAAATGTGTGGAAATACATATATATTCTCGTGTACAAAATAAAAACTCGATTAAAGATGATCAAATTTTTGCAAAAAAAATTCATATGACCCATGGTTATGAGTAGCGTACTCATACAACATTGCTTTTGACAATCTTAAAAATTTTAACAGAACTTAAGTTGCTCCAAAATCGGTCGGGTTTAGACTCAAATGTGTGGAAATACATATATAATCTCGTGTACAAAATAAAAACTCGATTAACCCTTAACCACCTGAGCCCTATATCAGTTACGTAACCACCTGAGCACGGTCACAGTGGCCGCATCGGATACACTTGAATTTTCTTAGGATTTTAAGGTTTTATTATAAGAATACATTAATAAAACTCTTTAATATATATTAAATTATTTATTTAACTGAAAAAGGAACAAAAACAAAACATATTTTTCTCATAAATGTGAACAATTGAATTGCTGGCACATTTTAACTAAAATTACATACTAGTTTACATATTGAGATCTATCCACATAGGAACAAAATGTTATATAAAATTCTGACTTTCTTTAAAGAATATAATAATATTCTAATGACATAAAAAAATAAAAGTAAAAAAAAAATCAAAACTTCGAGAAAATTACAGGGGGTAAATTCTTACAATTTTTCACGACAATTATTGCAAATTTTGTTAGAACATTCCACACAGATTGGATTTTTACATATAAAACACAAATGAAATGTTTTTCGTTTCTTCTTGGGATCACAAGTTGAATACGTTTTACGTGTTTCAAGATGATCAGCTTCAGAAACAGAAGGCAATTTTTCTTCTATTTTCAAGATCCGGCGATTCATCAGAAGACGACACTTGCAGGCAGTAATCAGATTCACAGTCATCTGAAACCACAGGAACTTCCAAATCCTCAGGGTCTATATCACTGTAACTCTCATCCAGGGTTTGCTCCCCATCCGACAGTTCCTCCTCTAACCATCTCGTAATATTTTCGATGTTTACATTCATTTTTACTCTAAAACAATAAACATAAACGTAACACACAATAATCACATAACTACCTGCACGCAGTCACCATGACCGCTATCAAAATATTTTTACTCACCCAAGTCAAACGAGCGCACTTGTATGCTTGCCGAGCGCACACGCGACACTAAACCACCACCAGAAAAGGTACACGAACGCACACTAACATGCGATAACGAACTCCTACGAAATTAAAATTCAAAAAGTCGTTGCGGTCACCATGACCGCTGGCAGGTGGTAAAGGGTTAAAGATGATGAAATTTTGCAAAAAAAAATCTATATGACCCATTGTTATAAGTAGCGTACTCATACAACATTGCTTTTGACAATCTTAAAAATTTGAACAAAAATTAAGTTGCTCCAAAATCGGTCGTGTTTAGACTCAAATGTGTGGAAATATAGATATAATCACGTGTACAAAATAAAAACTCGATTAAAGATGATGAAATTTTTGCAAAAAACTCATATGACCCATGGTTATGAGTAGCGTACTTATACAACATTGCTTTTGACAATCTTAAAAATTTGAACAAAACTAAAGTTGCTCCGAAATCGGTCGGGTTTAGACTCAAATGTGTGGAAATACATATATATTCTCGTGTACAAAATAAAAACTCGATTAAAGATGATCAAATTTTTGCAAAAAAAATTCATATGACCCATGGTTATGAGTAGCGTACTCATACAACATTGCTTTTGACAATCTTAAAAATTTTAACAGAACTTAAGTTGCTCCAAAATCGGTCGGGTTTAGACTCAAATGTGCGGAAATACATATATAATCACGTGTACAAAATAAAAACTCGATTAAAGAAGATGAAATTTTTGCAAAAAATATCCATATGATCCATTGTTATGAGTAGCGTACTCATACAACATTGCTTTTGACAATCTTAAAAATTTGAACAAAAATTAAGTTGCTCCAAAATCGGTAGGGTTTAGACTCAAATGTGTGGAAATACATATGTATATAATCACGTGTACAAAATAAAAACTCGATTAAAGAAGATGAAATTTTTGCAAAAAAAAACCATATGACGCATTGTTATGAGTAGCGTACTCATACAACATTGCTTTTGACAATCTTAAAAATTTGAACAAAAATTAGGTTGCTCCAAAATCGGTCGGGTTTAGACTCAAATGTGTGGAAATACATATATAATCACGTGTACAAAATAAAAACTCGATTAAAGAAGATGAAATTTTTGCAAAAAAAAACCATATGACCCATTGTTATGAGTAGCGTACTCATACAACATTGCTTTTGACAATCTTCAAAATTTTAACAAAAATTAAGTTGCTCCAAAATAGGTTGGGTTTAGACTCAAATGTGTGGAAATACATATATAATCTCGTGTACAAAATAAAAACTCGATTAAAGATGATGAAATTTTGCAAAAAAAAATTCATATGACCCATGGTTATGAGTAGCGTACTCATACAACATTGCTTTTGACAATCTTCAAAAATTGAACAAAAATTAAGTTGCTCTAAATTCGGTCGGGTTTAGACTCAAATGTGCGGAAATACATATATAATCACGTGTACAAAATAAAAACTCGATTAAAGATGATGCAATTTTTCCAAAAAAATGCATATGACGCATTGTTATGAGTAGCGTACTCATACAACATTGCTTTTGACAATCTTAAAAATTTGAACAAAAATTAGGTTGCTCCAAAATCGGTCGGGTTTAGACACAAATGTGTGGAAATACATATATAATCACGTGTACAAAATAAAAACTCCATTAAAGTTGATGAAATTTTTGCAAAAAAAATTCATATGACCCATGGTTATGAGTAGCGTACTCATACAACATTGCTTTTGACAATCTTAAAAATTTGAACAAAAATTGAGTTGCTCCAAAATCGGTCGGGTTTAGACTGAAATGTGTGGAAATACATATATAATCACTTGTCCAAAATAAAAACTCGATTAAAGTTGATGAAATTTTTGCAAAAAATATCCATATGACGCATTGTTATGAGTAGCGTACTCATACAACATTGCTTTTGACAATCTTAAAAATTTGAACAATAATTATGTTGCTCCAAAATCGGTCGGGTTTAGACTCAAATGTGTGGAAATACATATATAATCACGTGTACAAAATAAAAACTCGATTGAAGATGATGAAATTTTTGAAAAAAAAATTCATATGACCCATTGTTATGAGTAGCGTACTTATACAACATTGCTTTTGACAGTCTTCAAAATTTGAACAAAAATTAAGTTGTTCGGTCGGGTTTAGACTCAAATGTGTGGAAATACATATATAATCACGTGTACAAAATAAAAACTCGATTAAAGAAGATGAAATTTTTGCAAAAAAAAACCATATGACCCATTGTTATGAGTAGCGTACTCATACAACATTGCTTTTGACAATCTTAAAAATTTGAACAAAAATTAAGTTGCTCCAAAATAGGTTGGGTTTAGACTCAAATGTGTGGAAATACATATATAATCACGTGTACAAAATAAAAACTCGATTAAAGAAGATGAAATTTTTGCAAAAAAAATTCATATGACCCATGGTTATGAGTAGCGTACTCATACAACATTGCTTTTGATAATCTTCAAAAATTGAACAAAAATTAAGTTGCTCCAAAATCGGTCGGGTTTAGACTCAAATGTGCGGAAATACATATATAATCACGTGTACAAAATAAAAACTCGATTAAAGAAGATGAAATTTTTGCAAAAAATATCCATATGACCCATTGTTATGAGTAGCGTACTCATACAACATTGCTTTTGACAATCTTAAAAATTTGAACAAAAATTAAGTTGCTCCAAAATCGGTAGGGTTTAGACTCAAATGTGTGGAAATACATATATAATCACGTGTACAAAATAAAAACTCGATTAAAGAAGATGAAATGTTTGCAAAAAAAAACCATATGACGCATTGTTATGAGTAGCGTACTCATACAACATTGCTTTTGACAATCTTAAAAATTTGAAAAAAAATTAGGTTGCTCCAAAATCGGTCGGGTTTAGACTCAAATGTGTGGAAATACATATATAATCACGTGTACAAAATAAAAACTCGTTTAAAGAAGATGAAATTTTTGCAAAAAAAAACCATATGACCCATTGTTATGAGTAGCGTACTCATACAACATTGCTTTTGACAATCTTCAAAATTTTAACAAAAATTAAGTTGCTCCAAAATAGGTTGGGTTTAGACTCAAATGTGTGGAAATACATATATAATCACGTGTACAAAATAAAAACTCGATTAAAGATGATGCAATTTTTGCAAAAAAAATTTATATGACCCATGGTTATGAGTAGCGTTTTCATACAACATTGCTTTTGACAATCTTAAAAATTTGAACAAAAATTAAGTTGCTCCAAAATCGGTCGGGTTTAGACTGAAATGTGTGGAAATACATATATAATCACTTGTCCAAAATAAAAACTCGATTAAAGTTGATGAAATTTTTGCAAAAAATATTCATATTACCCATTGTTATGAGTAGCGTACTCATACAACATTGCTTTTGACAATCTTCAAAATTTGACCAAAAATTAAATTGCTCCAAAATCGGTCGGGTTTAGACTCAAATGTGAGGAAATACATATATAATCACGTGTACAAAATAAAAACTCGATTAAAGAAGATGAAATTTTTGCAAAAAAAATTCATATGACGCATTGTTATGAGTAGCGTACTCATACAACATTGCTTTTGACAATCTTAAAAATTTGAACAATAATCAAGTTGCTCCAAAATCTCATACAACATTGCTTTTGACAATCTTAAAAATTTGAACAAAAATTAGGTTGCTCCAAAATCGGTCGGGTTTAGACTCAAATGTGTGGAAATACATATATAATCACGTGTACAAAATAAAAACTCCATTAAAGTTGATGAAATTTTTGCAAAAAAAATTCATATGACCCATGGTTATGAGTAGCGTACTCATACAACATTGCTTTTGACAATCTTAAAAATTTGAACAAAAATTGAGTTGCTCCAAAATCGGTCGGGTTTAGACTGAAATGTGTGGAAATACATATATAATCACTTGTCCAAAATAAAAACTCGATTAAAGTTGATGAAATTTTTGCAAAAAATATCCATATGACGCTATGTTATGAGTAGCGTACTCATACAACATTGCTTTTGACAATCTTAAAAATTTGAACAATAATTATGTTGCTCCAAAATCGGTCGGGTTTAGACTCAAATGTGTGGAAATACATATATAATCACGTGTACAAAATAAAAACTCGATTGAAGATGATGAAATTTTTGCAAAAAAAATTCATATGACCCATTGTTATGAGTAGCGTACTTATACAACATTGCTTTTGACAGTCTTCAAAATTTGAACAAAAATTAAGTTGTTCGGTCGGGTTTAGACTCAAATGTGTGGAAATACATATATAATCACGTGTACAAAATAAAAACTCGATTAAAGAAGATGAAATTTTTGCAAAAAAAAACCATATGACCCATTGTTATGAGTAGCGTACTCATACAACATTGCTTTTGACAATCTTAAAAATTTGAACAAAAATTAAGTTGCTCCAAAATCGGTAGGGTTAAGACTCAAATGTGTGGAAATACATATATAATCACGTGTACAAAATAAAAACTCGATTAAAGAAGATGAAATGTTTGCAAAAAAAAACCATATGACGCATTGTTATGAGTAGCGTACTCATACAACATTGCTTTTGACAATCTTAAAAATTTGAAAAAAAATTAGGTTGCTCCAAAATCGGTCGGGTTTAGACTCAAATGTGTGGAAATACATATATAATCACGTGTACAAAATAAAAACTCGTTTAAAGAAGATGAAATTTTTGCAAAAAAAAACCATATGACCCATTGTTATGAGTAGCGTACTCATACAACATTGCTTTTGACAATCTTCAAAATTTTAACAAAAATTAAGTTGCTCCAAAATAGGTTGGGTTTAGACTCAAATGTGTGGAAATACATATATAATCACGTGTACAAAATAAAAACTCGATTAAAGATGATGCAATTTTTGCAAAAAAAATTTATATGACCCATGGTTATGAGTAGCGTTTTCATACAACATTGCTTTTGACAATCTTAAAAATTTGAACAAAAATTAAGTTGCTCCAAAATCGGTCGGGTTTAGACTGAAATGTGTGGAAATACATATATAATCACTTGTCCAAAATAAAAACTCGATTAAAGTTGATGAAATTTTTGCAAAAAATATTCATATTACCCATTGTTATGAGTAGCGTACTCATACAACATTGCTTTTGACAATCTTAAAAATTTGAACAAAAATTAAGTTGCTCCAAAATCGGTAGGGTGTAGACTCAAATGTGTGGAAATACATATATAATCACGTGTACAAAATAAAAACTCGATTGAAGATGATGAAATTTTTGCAAAAAAAATTCATTTGACCCATGGTTATGAGTAGCGTACTCATACAACATTGCTTTTGACAATCTTAAAAATTTGAACAAAAATTAAGTTGCTCCAAAATCGGTCGGGTTTAGACTGAAATGTGTGGAAATACATATATAATCACTTGTCCAAAATAAAAACTCGATTAAAGATGATGAAATTTTTGCAAAAAAATTCATATGACCCATGGTTATGAGTAGCGTACTCATACAACATTGCTTTTGACAATCTTAAAAATTTGAACAATAATTAAGTTGCTCCAAAATCGGTCGGGTTTAGACTCAAATGTGTGGAAATACATATATAATCACGTGTACAAAATAAAAACTCGATTGAAGATGATGAAATTTTTGCAAAAAAAATTCATTTGACCCATGGTTATGAGTAGCGTACTCATACAACATTGCTTTTGACAATCTTAAAAATTTGAACAAATATTAAGTTGCTCCAATATCGGTCGGGTTTAGACTGAAATGTGTGGAAATACATATATAATCACTTGTCCAAAATAAAAACTCGATTAAAGTTGATGAAATTTTTGCAAAAAATATCCATATGACCCATTGTTATGAGTAGCGTACTCATACAACATTGCTTTTGACAATCTTAAAAATTTGAACAAAAATTAAGTTGCTCCAAAATCGGTAGGGTTTAGACTCAAATGTGTGGAAATACATATATAATCACGTGTACAAAATAAAAACTCGATTAAAGATGATGAAATTTTTGCAAAAAAATTCTTATGACCCATGGTTATGAGTAGCGTACTCATACAACATTGCTTTTGACAATCTTCAAAATTTGAACAAAAATTAAGTTGCTCCAAAATAGGTTGGGTTTAGACTCAAATGTGTGGAAATACATATATAATCACGTGTACAAAATAAAAACTCGATTAAAGATGATGAAATTTTTCCAAAAAAAATTCATATGACCCATTGTTATGAGTAGCGTACTCATACAACATTGCTTTTGACAATCTTAAAAATTTGAACAAAAATTAAGTTGCTCCAAAATCGGTCGGGTTTAGACTGAAATGTGTGGAAATACATATATAATCACGTGTACAAAATAAAAACTCGATTAAAGATGATGAAATTTTTGCAAAAAAATTCTTATGACCCATGGTTATGAGTAGCGTACTCATACAACATTGCTTTTGACAATCTTAAAAATTTTAACAAAAATTAAGTTGCTCCAAAATCGGTCGTGTTTAGACGCAAATGTGTGGAAATACATATATAATCACGTGTACAAAATAAAAACTCTATTAAAGATGATGAAATTTTTGCAAAAAAACTCATATGACCCATGGTTATGAGTAGCGTACTCATACAACATTGCTTTTGACAATCTTAAAAATTTGAACAAAACTTAAGTTGCTCCAAAATCGGTCGAGTTTAGACTCAAATGTGTGAAAATACATATATAATCACGTGTACAAAATAAAAACTCGATTAAAGATGATGAAATTTTTCCAAAAAAAATTCATATGACGCATTGTTATGAGTAGCGTACTCATACAACATTGCTTTTGACAATCTTAAAAATTTGAACAAAAATTAAGTTGCTCCAAAATCGGTCGGGTTGAGACTCAAATGTGTGGAAATACAGATATAATCACGTGTACAAAATAAAAACTCGATTAAAGATGATGAAATTTTTGCAAAAAAACTCATATGACCCATGGTCATGAGTAGCGTACTTATACAACATTGCTTTTGACAATCTTAAAAATTTGAACAAAACTAAAGTTGCTCCAAAATCGGTCGGGTTTAGACTCAAATGTGTGGAAATACATATATAATCTCGTGTACAAAATAAAAACTCGATTAAAGATGATGAAATTTTTCCAAAAAAAATTCATATGACGCATTGTTATGAGTAGCGTACTCATACAACATTGCTTTTGACAATCTTAAAAATTTGAACAAAAATTAAGTTGCTCCAAAATCGGTCGGGTTAAAACTGAAATGTGTGGAAATACATATATAATCACGTGTACAAAATAAAAACTCGATTAAAGAAGATGAAATTTTTGCATAAAAAATCTATATGACCCATTGTTATGAGTAGCGTACTCATACAACATTGCTTTTGACAATCTTCAAAATTTGATCAAAAATTAAGTTGCTCCAAAATCGGTCGGGTTTAGACTCAAATGTGTGGAGATACATATATAATCACGTGTACAAAATAAAAACTCGATTAAAGATGATCAAATTTTTGCAAAAAAAATTCATATGACCCATGGTTATGAGTAGCGTACTCATACAACATTGCTTTTGACAATCTTAAAAATTTGAACAGAACTTAAGTTGCTCCAAAATCGGTCGGGTTTAGGCTCAAATGTGTGGAAATACATATATAATCTCGTGTACAAAATAAAAACTCGATTAAAGATGATGAAAGTTTGCAAAAAAAATCTATATGACCCATTGTTATAAGTAGCGTACTCATACAACATTGCTTTTGACAATCTTCAAAATTTGACCAAAAATTAAATTGCTCCAAAATCGGTCGGGCTTAGACTCAAATGTGAGGAAATACATATATAATCACGTGTACAAAATAAAAACTCGATTAAAGAAGATGAAATTTTTGCAAAAAAAATTCATATGACGCATTGTTATGAGTAGCGTACTCATACAACATTGCTTTTGACAATCTTAAAAATTTGAACAATAATTAAGTTGCTCCAAAATCGGTCGGGTTTAGACTCAAATGTGTGGAAATACATATATAATCACGTGTACAAAATAAAAACTCGACTAAAGATGATGCAATTTTTGCAAATAAAATTCATATGACCCATGGTTATGAGTAGCGTACTCATACAACATTGCTTTTGACAATCTTCAAAAATTGAACACAAATTAAGTTGCTCCAAAATCGGTCGGGTTTAGACTCAAATGTGCGGAAATACATACATATATAATCACGTGTACAAAATAAAAACTCGATTAAAGATGATGCAATTTTTCCAAAAAAATGCATATGACGCATTGTTATGAGTGCGTACTCATACAACATTGCTTTTGACAATCTTAAAAATTTGAACAAAAATTAGGTTGCTCCAAAGTCGGTCGGGTTTAGACTCAAATGTGTGGAAATACATATATAATCACGTGTACAAAATAAAAACTCCATTAAAGTTGATGAAATTTTTGCAAAAAAAATTCATATGACCTATGGTTATGAGTAGCGTACTCATACAACATTGCTTTTGACAATCTTAAAAATTTGAACAAAAATTAAGTTGCTCCAAAATCGGTCGGGTTTAGACTCAAATGTGTGGAAATACATATATGTATAATCACGTGTACAAAATAAAAACTCGATTAAAGAAGATGAAATTTTTGCAAAAAAAAACCATATGACCCATTGTTATGAGTAGCGTACTCACACAACATTGCTTTTGACAATCTTCAAAATTTGAACAAAAATTAAGTTGCTCCAAAATCGGTCGGGTTTAGACTCAAATGTGTGGAAATACATATATAATCACGTGTACAAAATAAAAACTCGATTAAAGAAGATGAAATTTTTGCAAAAAAAAACCATATGACCCATTGTTATGAGTAGCGTACTCATACAATATTGCTTTTGACAATCTTCAAAATTTGAACAAAAATTAAGTTGCTCCAAAATCGGTCGGGTTTAGACTCAAATGTGTGGAAATACATATATAATCACGTGTACAAAATAAAAACTCCATTAAAGTTGATGAAATTTTTGCAAAAAAAATTCATATGACCCATGGTTATGAGTAGCGTACTCATACAACATTGCTTTTGACAATCTTAAAAATTTGAACAAAAATTAAGTTGCTCCAAAATCGGTCGGGTTTAGACTCAAATGTGTGGAAATACATATATAATCACGTGTACAAAATAAAAACTCGATTAAAGATGATGAAATTTTTGCAAAAAAATTCATATGACCCATGGTTATGAGTAGCGTACTCATACAACATTGCTTTTGACAATCTTAAAAATTTGAACAAAAATTAAGTTGCTCCAAAATCGGTCGTGTTTAGACTCAAATGTGTGGAAATACAGATATAATCACGTGTACAAAATAAAAACTCGATTAAAGATGATGAAATTTTTGCAAAAAAACTCATATGACCCATGGTTATGAGTAGCGTACTTATACAACATTGCTTTTGACAATCTTAAAAATTTGAACAAAAATTAAGTTGCTCCAAAATCGGTCGGGTTTAGACTCAAATGTGTGTAAATACATATATAATCACGTGTACAAAATAAAAACTCCATTAAAGTTGATGAAATTTTTGCAAAAAAAATTCATATGACCCATGGTTATGAGTAGCGTACTCATACAACATTGCTTTTGACAATCTTAAAAATTTGAACAAAAATTAAGTTGCTCCAAAATCGGTCGGGTTTAGACTGAAATGTGTGGAAATACATATATAATAACTGGTCCAAAATAAAAACTCGATTAAAGTTGATGAAATTTTTGCAAAAAATATCCATATGACCCATTGTTATGAGTAGCGTACGCATACAACATTGCTTTTGACAATCTTAAAAATTTGAACAAAAATTAAGTTGCTCCAAAATCGGTCGGGTTTAGACTCAAATGTGTGGAAATACATATATAATCACGTGTACAAAATAAAAACTCGATTAAAGATGATGAAATTTTTGCAAAAAAATTCATATGACCCATGGTTATGAGTAGCGTACTCATACAACATTGCTTTTGACAATCTTAAAAATTTGAACAAAAATTAAGTTGCTCCAAAATCGGTCGTGTTTAGACTCAAATGTGTGGAAATACAGATATAATCACGTGTACAAAATAAAAACTCGATTAAAGATGATGAAATTTTTGCAAAAAAACTCATATGACCCATGGTTATGAGTAGCCTACTTATACAACATTGCTTTTGACAATCTTAAAAAATTGAACAAAACTAAAGTTGCCTCCAAAATCGGTCGGGTTTAGACTCATATGTGTGGAAATACATATATAATCTCGTGTACAAAATAAAAACTCGATTAAAGATGATGAAATTTTTCCAAAAAAAATTCATATGACGCATTGTTATGAGTAGCGTACTCATACAACATTGCTTTTGACAATCTTCAAAATTTGATCAAAAATTAAGTTGCTCCAAAATCGGTCGGGTTTAGACTCAAATGTGTGGAGATACATATATAATCACGTGTACAAAATAAAAACTCGATTAAAGATGATCAAATTTTTGCAAAAAAAATTCATATGACCCATGGTTATGAGTAGCGTACTCATACAACATTGCTTTTGACAATCTTAAAAATTTGAACAAAACTTAAGTTGCTCCAAAATCGGTCGGGTTTAGACTCAAATGTGTGGAAATACATATATAATCTCGTGTGCAAAATAAAAACTCGATTAAAGATGATGAAATTTTGCAAAAAAAATCTATATGACCCATTGTTATAAGTAGCGTACTCATACAACATTGCTTTTGACAATCTTCAAAATTTTAACAAAAATTAAATTGCTCCAAAATCGGTCGGGTTTAGACTCAAATGTGTGGAAATACATATATAATCACGTGTACAAAATAAAAACTCGATTAAAGAAGATGAAATTTTTGCAAAAAAAATTCATATGACGCATTGTTATGAGTAGCGTACTCATACAACATTGCTCTTGACAATCTTAAAAATTTGAACAATAATGAAGTTGCTCCAAAATCGGTCGGGTTTAGACTCAAATGTGTGGAAATACATATATAATCACGTGTACAAAATAAAAACTCGATTAAAGATGATGAAATTTTGCAAAAAAAATCCATATGACCCATTGTTATGAGTAGCGTACTCATACAACATTGCTTTTGACAATCTTAAAAATTTGAACAAAAATTAAGTTGCTCCAAAATCGGTCGGGTTTAGACTCAAATGTGTGGAAATACATATATAATCACGTGTACAAAATAAAAACTCGATTAAAGATGATGAAATTTTTCCAAAAAAAATTCATATGACGCATTGTTATGAGTAGCGTACTCATACAACATTGCTTTTGACAATCTTAAAAATTTGAACAAAAATTAAGTTGCTCCAAAATCGGTCGGGTTTAGACTCAAATGTGTGGAAATACATATAAAATCACTTGTCCAAAATAAAAACTCGATTGAAGATGATGAAATTTTTGCAAAAAAAATTCATATGACCCATTGTTATGAGTAGCGTACTCATACAACATTGCTTTTGACAATCTTAAAAATTTGAACAAAAATTAAATATGACCCATTGTTATGAGTAGCGTACTCATACAACATTGCTTTTGACAATCTTCAAAATTTGAACAAAAATTAAGTTGCTCCAAAATAGGTCGGGTTAAGACTCAAATGTGTGGAAATACATATGTATATAATCACGTGTACAAAATAAAAACTCGATTAAAGATGATGAAATTTTTACAAAAAAAATTCATATGACCCATGGTTATGAGTAGCGTACTCAATAAACATTGCTTTTGACAATCTTCAAAAATTTAACAAAAATTAAGTTGCTCCAAAATTGGTCGGGGTTAGACTCAAATGTGCGGAAATACATATATAATCACGTGTACAAAATAAAAACTCGATTAAAGATGATGCAATTTTTCCAAAAAAATGCATATGACGCATTGTTATGAGTAGCGTACTCATACAACATTGTTTTTGACAATCTTAAACATTTGAACAAAAATTAAATTGCTCCAAAATCGGTAGGGTTTAGACTCAAATGTGTGGAAATACATATATAATCACGTGTACAAAATAAACACTCCATTAAAGTTGATGAAATTTTTGCAAAAAAAATTCATATGACCCATGGTTATGAGTAGCGTACTCATACAACATTTCTTTTGACAATCTTAAAAATTTGAACAAAAATTAAGTTGCTCCAAAATCGGTCGGGTTTAGACTCAAATGTGTGGAAATACATATATAATCACTTGTCCAAAATATAAACTCGATTAAAGTTGATGAAATTTTTGCAAAAAAAATCCATATGACCCATTGTTATGAGTAGCGTACTCATGCAACAGTGCTTTTGACAATCTTAAAAATTTGAACAAAAATTAAGTTGCTCCAAAATCGGTAGGGTTTAGACTCAAATGTGTGGAAATACATATATAATCACGTGTACAAAATAAAAACTGGATTAAAGATGATGAAATTTTTGCAAAAAAATTCATATGACCCATGGTTATGAGTAGCGTACTCATACAACATTGCTTTTGACAATCTTAAAAATTTGAACAAAAATTAAGTTGCTCCAAAATCGGTCGGGTTTAGACTCAAATGTGTGGAGATACATATATAATCACGTGTACAAAATAAAAACTCGATTAAAGATGATCAAATTTTTGCAAAAAAAATTCATATGACCCATGGTTATGAGTAGCGTACTCATACAACATTGCTTTTGACAATCTTAAAAATTTGAACAAAACTTAAGTTGCTCCAAAATCGGTCGGGTTTAGACTCAAATGTGTGGAAATACATATATAATCTCGTGTACAAAATAAAAACTCGATTAAAGATGATGAAATTTTGCAAAAAAAATCTATATAACCCATTGTTATAAGTAGCGTACTCATACAACATTGCTTTTGACAATCTTCAAAAATTGAATAAAAATTAAGTTGCTCCAAAATCGGTCGGGTTTAGACTCAAATGTGCGGAAATACATGTATAATCACGTGTACAAAATAAAAACTCGATTAAAGATGATGCAATTTTTCCAAAAAAAATGCATATGACGCATTGTTATGAGTAGCGTACTCATACAACATTGCTTTTGACAATCTTAAAAATTTGAACAAAAATTAAGTTGCTCCAAAATCGGTCGGGTTTAGATCAAATGTGTGTAAATACATATATAATCACGTGTACAAAATAAAAACTCCATTAAAGTTGATGAAATTTTTGCAAAAAAAATTCATATGACCCATGGTTATGAGTAGCGTACTCATACAACATTGCTTTTGACAATCTTAAAAATTTGAACAACAATTAAGTTGCTCCAAAATCGGTCGGGTTTAGACTCAAATGTGTGGAAATACATATATAATCACGTGTACAAAATAAAAACTCGATTAAAGATGATGAAATTTTTGCAAAAAAAATCCATATGACCCATTGTTATTAGTAGCGTACTCATACAACATTTCTTTTGACAATCTTCAAAATTTGAACAAAAATTAAGTTGCTCCAAAATAGGTCGGGTTTAGACTCAAATGTGTGGAAATACATATATAATCACGTGTACAAAATAAAAACTCGATTAAAGATGATGAAATTTTTGCAAAAAAAATTCATATGACCCACGGTTATGAGTAGCGTACTCATACAACATTGCTTTTGACAATCTTCAAAAATTGAACAAAAATTAAGTTGCTCCAAAATCGGTCGGGTTTAGACTCAAATGTGCGGAAATACATATATAATCACGTGTACAAAATAAAAACTCGATTAAAGATGATGCAATTTTTCCAAAAAAATGCATATGACGCATTGTTATGAGTAGCGTACTCATACAACATTGATTTTGACAATCTTAAAAATTTGAACAAAAATTAGGTTGCTCCAAAATCGGTCGGGTTTAGACTCAAATGTGTGGAAATACATATATAATCACGTGTACAAATTAAAAACTCCATTAAAGTTGATGAAATTTTTGCAAAAAAAATTCATATGACCCAAGGTTATGAGTAGCGTACTTTTACAACATTGCTTTTGACAATCTTAAAAATTTGAACAAAAATTATGTTGCTCCAAAATCGGTCGGCTTTAGACTCAAATGTGTGGAAATACATATATAATCACGTGTACAAAATAAGAACTCGATTAAAGAAGATGAAATTTTTGCAAAAAAAAAACCATATGACCCATTGTTATGAGTAGCGTACTCATACAACATTGCTTTTGACAATCTTCAAGATTTGAACAAAAATTAAGTTGCTCCAAAATAGGTCGGGTTTAGACTCAAATGTGTGAAAATACATATATAATCACGTGTACAAAATAAAAACTCGATTAAAGATGATGAAATTTTTGCAAAAAAAATTCATATGACCCATGGTTATGAGTAGCGTACTCATACAACATTGCTTTTGACAATCTTCAAAAATTGAACAAAAATTAAGTTGCTCCAAAATCGGTCGGGTTTAGACTCAAATGTGCGGAAATACATACATATATAATCACGTGTACAAAATAAAAACTCGATTAAAGATGATGCAATTTTTTCAAAAAAATTCATATGACGCATTGTTATGAGTAGCGTACTCATACAACATGCTTTTGACAATCTTAAAAATTTGAACAAAAATTAAGTTGCTTCAAAATCGGTCGGGTTTAGACTCAAATGTGTGGAAATACATATACAATCACGTGTACAAAATAAAAACTCCATTAAAGTTGATGAAATTTTTGCAAAAAAAATGCATATGACCCATTGTTATGAGTAGCGTACTCATACAACATGCTTTTGACAATCTTAAAAATTTTAACAAAAATTAAGTTGCTCCAAAATCGGTCGGGTTTAGACTCAAATGTGTGGAAATACATATATAATCACGTGTACAAAATAAAAACTCGATTAAAGATGATGAAATTTTTCCAAAAAAAATCCATATGACCCATTGTTATGAGTAGCGTACTCATACAACATTGCTTTTGACAATCTTCAAAAATTGAACAAAAATTAAGTTGCTCCAAAATCGGTCGGGTTTAGACTCAAATGTGCGGAAATACATACATATATAATCACGTGTACAAAATAAAAACTCGATTAAAGATGATGCAATTTTTTCAAAAAAATTCATCTGACGCATTGTTATGAGTAGCGTACTCATACAACATTGCTTTTGACAATCTTAAAAATTTGAACAAAAATTAAGTTGCTTCAAAATCGGTCGGGTTTAGACTCAAATGTGTGGAAATACATATACAATCACGTGTACAAAATAAAAACTCCATTAAAGATGATGCAATTTTTTCAAAAAAATTCATATGACGCATTGTTATGAGTAGCGTACTCATACAACATTGGTTTTGACAATCTTAAAAATTTGAACAAAAATTGAGTTGCTCCAAAATCGGTAGGCTTTAGACTCAAATGTGTGGAAATACATATATAATCACGTGTACAAAATAAAAACTCGATTAAAGATGATGAAATTTTTGCAAAAAAATTCATATGACCCATGGTTATGAGTAGCGTACTCATACAACATTGCTTTTGACAATCTTAAAAATTTGAACAAAAATTAAGTTGCTCCCAAATCGGTCGGGTTTAGACTCAAATGTGTGGAAATACATATATAATCACGTGTACAAAATAAAAACTCGATTAAAGATGATGAAATTTTTCCAAAAAAAATCCATATGACCCATTGTTATGAGTAGCGTACTCATACAACATTGCTTTTGACAATCTTCAAAATTTGAACAAAAATTAAGTTGCTCCAAAATAGGTCGGGTTTAGACTCAAATGTGTGGAAATACATATATAATCACGTGTACAAAATAAAAACTCGATTAAAGATGATGAAATTTTTGCAAAAAAAATTCATATGACCCATGGTTATGAGTAGCGCACTCATACAACATTGCTTTTGACAATCTTCAAAAATTGAACAAAAATTAAGTTGCTCCAAAATCGGTCGGGTTTAGACTCAAATGTGCGGAAATACATATATTATCATGAGTAGCGTACTCATACAACATTGGTTTTGACAATCTTAAAAATTTGAACAAAAATTGAGTTGCTCCAAAATCGGTAGGCTTTAGACGCAAATGTGTGGAAATACATATATAATCACGTGTACAAAATAAAAACTCGATTAAAGATGATGAAATTTTTGCAAAAAAATTCATATGACCCATGGTTATGAGTAGAGTACTCATACAACATTGCTTTTGACAATCTTAAAAATTTGAACAAAAATTAAGTTGCTCCAAAATCGGTCGGGTTTAGACTCAAATGTGTGGAAATACATATGTATATAATCACGTGTACAAAATAAAAACTCGATTAAAGATGATGAAATTTTTCCAAAAAAAATCCATATGACCCATTGTTATGAGTAGCGTACTCATACAACATTGCTTTTGACAATCTTCAAAATTTGAACTAAAATTAAGTTGCTCCAAAAGAGGTCGGGTTTAGACTCAAATGTGTGGAAATACATATATAATCACGTGTACAAAATAAAAACTCGATTAAAGATGATGAAATTTTTGCAAAAAAAATTCATATGACCCATGGTTATGAGTAGCGTACTCATACAACATTGCTTTTGACAATCTTCAAAAATTGAACAAAAATTAAGTTGCTCCAAAATCGGTCGGGTTTAGACTCAAATGTGCGGAAATACATATATAATCACGTGTACAAAATAAAAACTCGATTAAAGATGATGCAATTTTTCCAAAAAAATGCATATGACGCATTGTTATGAGTAGCGTACTCATACAACATTGCTTTTGACAATCTTAAAAATTTGAACAAAAATTAGGTTGCTCCAAAATCGGTCGGGTTTAGACTCAAATGTGTGGAAATACATATATAATCACGTGTACAAAATAAAAACTCCATTAAAGTTGATGAAATTTTTGCAAAAAAAATTCATATGACCCAAGGTTATGAGTAGCGTACTTTTACAACATTGCTTTTGACAATCTTAAAAATTTGAACAAAAATTGAGTTGCTCCAAAATCGGTAGGCTTTAGAATCAAATGTGTGGAAATACATATATAATCACGTGTACAAAATAAAAACTCGATTAAAGATGATGAAATTTTTGCAAAAAAAATTCATATGACCCATGGTTATGAGTAGCGTACTCATACAACATTGCTTTTGACAATCTTCAAAAATTGAACAAAAATTAAGTTGCTTCAAAATCGGTCGGGTTTAGACTCAAATGTGTGGAGATACATATATAATCACGTGTACAAAATAAAAACTCGATTAAAGATGATGAAATTTTTGCAAAAAAATTCATATGACCCATGGTTATGAGTAGCGTACTCATACAACATTGCTTTTGACAATCTTAAAAATTTGAACAAAAATTAAGTTGCTCCAAAATCGGTCGGGTTTAGACTCAAATGTGTGGAGATACATATATAATCACGTGTACAAAATAAAAACTCGATTAAAGATGATCAAATTTTTGCAAAAAAAATTCATATGACCCATGGTTATGAGTAGCGTACTCATACAACATTGCTTTTGACAATCTTAAAAATTTTAACAAAACTTAAGTTGCTCCAAAATCGGTCGGGTTTAGACTCAAATGTGTGGAAATACATATATAATCTCGTGTACAAAATAAAAACTCGATTAAAGATGATGAAATTTTGCAAAAAAAATCTATATGACCCATTGTTATAAGTAGCGTACTCATACAACATTGCTTTTGACAATCTTCAAAAATTGAACAAAAATTAAGTTGCTCCAAAATCGGTCGGGTTTAGACTCAAATGTGCGGAAATACATATATAATCACGTGTACAAAATAAAAACTCGAATAAAGATGATGCAATTTTTCCAAAAAAATGCATATGACGCATTGTTATGTGTAGCGTACTCATACAACATTGCTTTTGACAATCTTAAAAATTTGAACAAAAATTAAGTTGCTCCAAAATCGGTCGGGTTTAGACTCAAATGTGTGGAAATACATATATAATCACGTGTACAAAATAAAAACTCCATTAAAGTTGATGAAATTTTTGCAAAAAAAATTCATATGACCCATGGTTATAAGTAGCGTACTCATACAACATTGCTTTTGACAATCTTAAAAATTTGAACAAAAATTAAGTTGCTCCAAAATCGGTAGGGTTTAGACTCAAATGTGTGGAAATACATATATAATCACGTGTACAAAATAAAAACTCGATTAAAGATGATGAAATTTTTCCAAAAAAAATCCATATGACCCATTGTTATGAGTAGCGTACTCATACAACATTGCTTTTGACAATCTTCAAAATTTGAACAAAAATTAAGTTGCTCCAAAATAGGTCGGGTTTAGACTCAAATGTGTGGAAATACATATATAATCACGTGTACAAAATAAAAACTCGATTAAAGATGATGAAATTTTTGCAAAAAAATTCATATGACCCATGGTTATGAGTAGCGTACTCATACAACATTGCTTTTGACAATCTTCAAAAATTGAACAAAAATTAAGTTGCTCCAAAATCGGTCGGGTTTAGACTCAAATGTGCGGAAATACATACATATATAATCACGTGTACAAAATAAAAACTCGATTAAAGATGATGCAATTTTTTCAAAAAAATGCATATGACGCATTGTTATGAGTAGCGTACTCATACAACATTGCTTTTGACAATCTTAAAAATTTGAACAAAAATTAAGTTGCTTCAAAATCGGTCGGGTTTAGACTCAAATGTTAGGAAATACATATACAATCACGTGTACAAAATAAAAACTCCATTAAAGTTGATGAAATTTTTGCAAAAAAAATTCATATGACCCATGGTTATGAGTAGCGTACTCATACAACATTGCTTTTGACAATCTTAAAAATTTTAACAAAAATTAAGTTGCTCCAAAATCGGTCGGGTTTAGACTCAAATGTGTGGAAATACATATATAATCACTTGTCCAAAATAAAAACTCGATTAAAGTTGATGAAATTTTTGCAAAAAAAATCCATATGACCCATTGTTATGAGTAGCGTACTCATACAACATTGCTTTTGACAATCTTAAAAATTTGAACAAAAATTGAGTTGCTCCAAAATCGGTAGGCTTTAGAATCAAATGTGTGGAAATACATATATAATCACGTGTACAAAATAAAAACTCGATTAAAGATGATGATATTTTTGCAAAAAAATGCATATGACCCATGGTTATGAGTAGCGTACTCATACAACATTACTTTTGACAATCTTAAAAATTTGAACAAAAATTAAGTTGCTCCAAAATCGGTCGGGTTTAGACTCAAATGTGTGGAGATACATATATAATCACGTGTACAAAATAAAAACTCGATTAAAGATGATCAAATTTTTGCAAAAAAAATTCATATGACCCATGGTTATGAGTAGCGTACTCATACAACATTGCTTTTGACAATCTTAAAAATTTGAACAAAACTTAAGTTGCTCCAAAATCGGTCGGGTTTAGACTCAAATGTGTGGAAATACATATATAATCTCGTGTACAAAATAAAAACTCGATTAAAGATGATGAAATTTTGCAAAAAAAATCTATATGACCCATTGTTATAAGTAGCGTACTCATACAAAATTGCTTTTGACAATCTTCAAAAATTGAACAAAAATTAAGTTGCTCCAAAATCGGTCGGGTTTAGACTCAAATGTGCGGAAATACATATATAATCACGTGTACAAAATAAAAACTCGATTAAAGATGATGCAATTTTTCCAAAAAAATGCATATGACGCATTGTTATGAGTAGCGTACTCATACAACATTGCTTTCGACAATCTTAAAAATTTGAACAAAAATTAAGTTGCTCCAAAATCGGTCGGGTTTAGACTCAAATGTGTGGAAATACATATATAATCTCGTGTACAAAATAAAAACTCGATTAAAGATGATGAAATTTTGCAAAAAAAATCTATATGACCCATTGTTATAAGTAGCGTACTCATACAACATTGCTTTTGACAATCTTCAAAAATTGAACAAAAATTAAGTTGCTCCAAAATCGGTCGGGTTTAGACTCAAATGTGCGGAAATACATATATAATCACGTGTACAAAATAAAAACTCGAATAAAGATGATGAAATTTTTGCAAAAAAAATTCATATGACCCATGGTTATGAGTAGCGTACTCATACAACATTGCTTTTGACAATCTTAAAAATTGAACAAAAATTAAGTTGCTCCAAAATCGGTCGGGTTTAGACTCAAATGTGCGGAAATACATACATATATAATCACGTGTACAAAATAAAAACTCGATTAAAGATGATGAAATTTTTGCAAAAAAAATTCATATGACCCATGGTTATGAGTAGCGTACTCATACAACATTGCTTTTGACAATCTTCAAAAATTGAACAAAAATTAAGTTGCTCCAAAATCGGTCGGGTTTAGACTCAAATGTGCGGAAATACATACATATATAATCACGTGTACAAAATAAAAACTCGATTAAAGATGATGCAATTTTTTCAAAAAAATTCATATGACGCATTGTTATGAGTAGCGTACTCATACAACATTGCTTTTGACTATCTTAAAAATTTTAATAATAATTAAGTTGCTCCAAAATCGGTCGGGTTTAGACTCAAATGTGTGGAAATACATATATAATCACTTGTCCAAAATAAAAACTCGATTAAAGTTGATGAAATTTTTGCAAAAAAAATCCATATGACCCATTGTTATGAGTAGCGTACTCATACAACATTGGTTTTGACAATCTTAAAAATTTGAACAAAAATTGAGTTGCTCCAAAATCGGTAGGCTTTAGACTCAAATGTGTGGAAATACATATATAATCACGTGTACAAAATAAAAACTCGATTAAAGATGATGAAATTTTTGCAAAAAAATTCATATGACCCATGGTTATGAGTAGCGTACTCATACAAAATTGCTTTTGACAATCTTAAAAATTTGAACAAAAATTAAGTTGCTCCAAAATCGGTCGGGTTTAGACTCAAATGTGTGGAGATACATATATAATCACGTGTACAAAATAAAAACTCGATTAAAGATGATCAAATTTTTGCAAAAAAAATTCATATGACCCATGGTTATGAGTAGCGTACTCATACAACATTGCTTTTGACAATCTTAAAAATTTGAACAAAACTTAAGTTGCTCCAAAATCGGTCGGGTTTAGACTCAAATGTGTGGAAATACATATATAATCTCGTGTACAAAATAAAAACTCGATTAAAGATGATGAAATTTTGCAAAAAAAAATCTATATGACCCATTGTTATAAGTAGCGTACTCATACAGCATTGCTTTTGACAATCTTCAAAAATTGAACAAAAATTAAGTGGCTCCAAAATCGGTCGGGTTTAGACTCAAATGTGTGGAAATACATATGTAATCACGTTCAAAAATTGAACAAAAATTAAGTTGCTCCAAAATCGGTCGGGTTTAGACTCAAATGTGTGGAAATACATATATAATCTCGTGTACAAAATAAAAACTCGATTAAAGATGATGAAATTTTGCAAAAAAAAATCTATATGACCCATTGTTATAAGTAGCGTACTCATACAGCATTGCTTTTGACAATCTTCAAAAATTGAACAAAAATTAAGTGGCTCCAAAATCGGTAGGCTTTAGACTCAAATGTGTGGAAATACATATATAATCACGTGTACAAAATAAAAACTCGAATAAAGATGATGCAATTTTTCCAAAAAAATGCATATGACGCATTGTTATGAGTAGCGTACTCATACAACATTGCTTTTGACAATCTTAAAAATTTGAACAAAAATTAAGTTGCTCCAAAATCGGTCGGGTTTAGACTCAAATGTGTGGAAATACATATGTAATCACGTTCAAAAATTTAACAAAAATTAAGTTGCTCCAAAATCGGTCGGGTTTAGACTCAAATGTGTGGAAATACATATATAATCACATGTACAAAATAAAAACTCGATTAAAGATGATGAAATTTTTGCAAAAAAAATTCATATGACCCATTGTTATGAGTAGCGTACTCATACAACATTGCTTTTGACAATCTTCAAGATTTGAACAAAAATTAAGTTGCTCCAAAATCGGTTGGGTTTAGACTCAAATGTGTGGAAATACATATATAATCACGTGTACAAAATAAAAACTCGATTAAAGATGATGAAATTTTTCCAAAAAAAATTCATATGACCCATTGTTATGAGTAGCGTACTCATACAACATTGCTTTTGACAATCTTCAAAATTTGAACAAAAATTAAGTTGCTCCAAAATAGGTCGGGTTTAGACTCAAATGTGTGGAAATACATATATAATCACGTGTACAAAATAAAAACTCCATTAAGGTTGATGAAATTTTTGCAAAAAAAATTCATATGACCCATGGTTATAAGTAGCGTACTCATACAACATTGCTTTTGACAATCTTAAAAATTTGAACAAAACTTAAGTTGCTCCAAAATCGGTCGGGTTTAGACTCAAATGTGTGGAAATACATATATAATCTCGTGTACAAAATAAAAACTCGATTAAAGATGATGAAATTTTGCAAAAAAAAATCTATATGACCCATTGTTATAAGTAGCGTACTCATACAGCATTGCTTTTGACAATCTTCAAAAATTGAACAAAAATTAAGTTGCTCCAAAATCGGTCGGGTTTAGACTCAAATGTGCGGAAATACATATATAATCACGTGTACAAAATAAAAACTCGAATAAAGATGATGCAATTTTTCCAAAAAAATGCATATGACACATTGTTATGAGTAGCGTACTCATACAACATTGCTTTTGACAATCTTAAAAATTTGAACAAAAATTAAGTTGCTCCAAAATCGGTCGGGTTTAGACTCAAATGTGTGGAAATACATATGTAATCACGTTCAAAAATTGAACAAAAATTAAGTTGCTCCAAAATCGGTCGGGTTTAGACTCAAATGTGTGGAAATACATATATAATCACATGTACAAAATAAAAACTCGATTAAAGATGATGAAATTTTTGCAAAAAAAATTCATATGACCCATTGTTATGAGTAGCGTACTCATACAACATTGCTTTTGACAATCTTCAAGATTTGAACAAAAATTAAGTTGCTCCAAAATCGGTTGGGTTTAGACTCAAATGTGTGGAAATACATATATAATCACGTGTACAAAATAAAAACTCGATTAAAGATGATGAAATTTTTCCAAAAAAAATTCATATGACCCATTGTTATGAGTAGCGTACTCATACAACATTGCTTTTGACAATCTTCAAAATTTGAACAAAAATTAAGTTGCTCCAAAATAGGTCGGGTTTAGACTCAAATGTGTGGAAATACATATATAATCACGTGTACAAAATAAAAACTCCATTAAAGTTGATGAAATTTTTGCAAAAAAAATTCATATGACCCATGGTTATAAGTAGCGTACTCATACAACATTGCTTTTGACAATCTTAAAAATTTGAACAAAACTTAAGTTGCTCCAAAATCGGTCGGGTTTAGACTCAAATGTGTGGAAATACATATATAATCTCGTGTACAAAATAAAAACTCGATTAAAGATGATGAAATTTTGCAAAAAAAAATCTATATGACCCATTGTTATAAGTAGCGTACTCATACAGCATTGCTTTTGACAATCTTCAAAAATTGAACAAAAATTAAGTTGCTCCAAAATCGGTCGGGTTTAGACTCAAATGTGCGGAAATACATATATAATCACGTGTACAAAATAAAAACTCGAATAAAGATGATGCAATTTTTCCAAAAAAATGCATATGACACATTGTTATGAGTAGCGTACTCATACAACATTGCTTTTGACAATCTTAAAAATTTGAACAAAAATTAAGTTGCTCCAAAATCGGTCGGGTTTAGACTCAAATGTGTGGAAATACATATGTAATCACGTTCAAAAATTGAACAAAAATTAAGTTGCTCCAAAATCGGTCGGGTTTAGACTCAAATGTGTGGAAATACATATATAATCACATGTACAAAATAAAAACTCGATTAAAGATGATGAAATTTTTGCAAAAAAAATGCATATGACCCATTGTTATGAGTAGCGTACTCATACAACATTGCTTTTGACAATCTTCAAGATTTGAACAAAAATTAAGTTGCTCCAAAATCGGTTGGGTTTAGACTCAAATGTGTGGAAATACATATATAATCACGTGTACAAAATAAAAACTCCATTAAAGTTGATGAAATTTTTGCAAAAAAAATTCATATGACCCATGGTTATAAGTAGCGTACTCATACAACATTGCTTTTGACAATCTTAAAAATTTGAACAAAAATTAAGTTGCTCCAAAATCGGTAGGGTTTAGACTCAAATGTGTGGAAATACATATATAATCACGTGTACAAAATAAAAACTCGATTAAAGATGATGAAATTTTTCCAAAAAAAATCCATATGACCCATTGTTATGAGTAGCGTACTCATAAAACATTGCTTTTGACAATCTTCAAAATTTGAACAAAAATTAAGTTGCTCCAAAATAGGTCGGGTTTAGACTCAAATGTGTGGAAATACATATATAATCACGTGTACAAAATAAAAACTCGATTAAAGATGATGAAATTTTTGCAAAAAAATTCATATGACCCATGGTTATGAGTAGCGTACTCATACAACATTGCTTTTGACAATCTTCAAAAATTGAACAAAAATTAAGTTGCTCCAAAATCGGTCGGGTTTAGACTCAAATGTGCGGAAATACATACATATATAATCACGTGTACAAAATAAAAACTCGATTAAAGATGATGCAATTTATTCAAAAAAATGCATATGACGCATTGTTATGAGTAGCGTACTCATACAACATTGCTTTTGACAATCTTAAAAATTTGAACAAAAATTAAGTTGCTTCAAAATCGGTCGGGTTTAGACTCAAATGTGTGGAGATACATATATAATCACGTGTACAAAATAAAAACTCGATTAAAGATGATCAAATTTTTGCAAAAAAAATTCATATGACCCATGGTTATGAGTAGCGTACTCATACAACATTGCTTTTGACAATCTTAAAAATTTTAACAAAAATTAGGTTACTCCAAAATCGGTCGGGTTTAGACTCAAATGTGTGGAAATACATATATAATCACTTGTCCAAATTAAAAACTCGATTAAAGTTGATGAAATTTTTGCAAAAAAAATCCATATGACCCATTGTTATGAGTAGCGTACTCATACAACATTGCTTTTGACAATCTTAAAAATTTGAATAAAAATTGAGTTGCTCCAAAATCGGTAGGCTTTAGAATCAAATGTGTGGAAATACATATATAATCACGTGTCCAAAATAAAAACTCGATTAAAGATGATGAAATTTTTGCAAAAAAATTCATATGACCCATGGTTATGAGTAGCGTACTCATACAACATTGCTTTTGACAATCTTAAAAATTTGAACAAAAATTAAGTTGCTCCAAAATCGGTCGGGTTTAGACGCAAATGTGTGGAAATACATATATAATCACGTGTACAAAATAAAAACTCTATTAAAGATGATGAAATTTTTGCAAAAAAACTCATATGACCCATGGTTATGAGTAGCGTACTCATACAACATTGCTTTTGACAATCTTAAAAATTTGAACAAAACTTAAGTTGCTCCAAAATCGGTCGAGTTTAGACTCAAATGTGTGAAAATACATATATAATCACGTGTACAATATAAAAACTCGATTAAAGATGATGAAATTTTCCAAAAAAAATTCATATGATGCATTGTTATGAGTAGCGTACTCATACAACATTGCTTTTGACAATCTTAAAAATTTGAACAAAAATTAAGTTGCTCCAAAATCGGTCGGGTTGAGACTCAAATGTGTGGAAATACATATATAATCACGTGTACAAAATAAAAACTCGATTAAAGATGATGAAATTGTTGCAAAAAAAATTCATATGACCCATGGTTATGAGTAGCGTACTCATACAACATTGCTTTTGAAAATCTTCAAAAATTGAACAAAAATTAAGTTGCTCCAAAATCGGTCGGGTTTAGACTCAAATGTGCGGAAATACATACATATATAATCACGTGTACAAAATAAAAACTCGATTAAAGATGATGCAATTTTTTCAAAAAAATGCATATGACGCATTGTTATGAGTAGCGTACTCATACAACATTGCTTTTGACAATCTTCAAAATTTGAACAAAAATTAAGTTGCTCCATAATAGGTCGGGTTTAGACTCAAATGTGTGAAAATACATATATAATCACGTGTACAAAATAAAAACTCGATTAAAGATGATGAAATTTTTCCAAAAAAAATTCATATGACGCATTGTTATGAGTAGCGTACTCATACAACATTGCTTTTGACAATCTTAAAAATTTGAACAAAAATTAAGTTGCTCCAAAATCGGTCGGGTTTAGACTCAAATGTGTGGAAATACATATATAATCACGTGTACAAAATAAAAACTCGATTAAAGATGATGAAATTTTTGCAAAAAAAATTCATATGACCCATGGTTATGAGTAGCGTACTCATACAACATTGCTTTTGACAATCTTCAAAAATTGAACAAAAATTAAGTTGCTCCAAAATCGGTCGGGTTTAGACTCAAATGTGCGGAAATACATACATATATAATCACGTGTACAAAATAAAAACTCGATTAAAGATGATGCAATTTTTTCAAAAAAATGCATATGACGCATTGTTATGAGTCGCGTACTCATACAACATTGCTTTTGACAATCTTCAAAATTTGAACAAAAATTAAGTTGCTCCAAAATAGGTCGGGTTTAGACTCAAATGTGTGGAAATACATATATAATCACGTGTACAAAATAAAAACTCGATTAAAGATGATGAAATTTTTGCAAAAAAAATTCATATGACCCATTGTTATGAGTAGCGTACTCATACAACATTGCTTTTGACAATCTTCAAGATTTGAACAAAAATTAAGTTGCTCCAAAATAGGTTAGGTTTAGACTCAAATGTGTGGAAATACATATATAATCACGTGTACAAAATAAAAACTCGATTAAAGATGATGAAATTTTTCCAAAAAAAATTCATATGACCCATTGTTATGAGTAGCGTACTCATACAACATTGCTTTTGACAATCTTCAAAATTTGAACAAAAATTAAGTTGCTCCAAAATAGGTCGGGTTTAGACTCAAATGTGTGGAAATACATATATAATCACGTGTACAAAATAAAAACTCGATTAAAGATGATGAAATTTTTCCAAAAAAAATTCATATGACCCATGGTTATGAGTAGCGTACTCATAAAACATTGCTTTTGACAATCTTCAAAAATTGAACAAAAATTAAGTTGCTCCAAAATCGGTCGGGTTTAGACTCAAATGTGTGGAAATACATATACAATCACGTGTACAAAATAAAAACTCCATTAAAGTTGATGAAATTTTTGCAAAAAAAAATTCATATGACACATGGTTATGAGTAGCGTACTCATACAACATTGCTTTTGACAATCTTCAAAATTTGAACAAAAATTAAGTTGCTCCAAAATCGCTCGGGTATAGACTTAACTGTGTGGAAATACATATATAATCACTTGTCCAAATTAAAAACTCGATTAAAGTTGATGAAATTTTTGCAAAAAAAATCCATATGACCCATTGTTATGAGTAGCGTCCTCATACAACATTGCTTTTGACAATCTTAAAAATTTTAACAAAAATTAAGTTGCTCCAAAATCGGTCGGGTTTAGACTCAAATGTGTGGAAATACATATATAATCACGTGTACAAAATAAAAACTCGATTAAAGATGATGAAATTTTTGCAAAAAAATTCATATGACCCATGGTTATGAGTAGCGTACTCATACAACATTGCTTTTGACAATCTTAAAAATTTTAACAAAAATTAAGTTGCTCCAAAATCGGTCGGGTTTAGACGCAAATGTGTGGAAATACATATATAATCACGTGTACAAAATAAAAACTCTATTAAAGATGATGAAATTTTTGCAAAAAAACTCATATGACCCATGGTTATGAGTAGCGTACTCATACAACATTGGTTTTGACAATCTTAAAAATTTGAACAAAACTTAAGTTGCTCCAAAATCGGTCGAGTTTAGACTCAAATGTGTGAAAATACATATATAATCACGTGTACAAAATAAAAACTCGATTAAAGATGATGAAATTTTTCCAAAAAAAATTCATATGACGCATTGTTATGAGTAGCGTATTCATACAACATTGCTTTTGACAATCTTAAAAATTTGAACAAAAATTAAGTTGCTCCAAAATCGGTCGGGTTGAGACTCAAATGTGTGGAAATAATCACGTGTACAAAATAAAAACTCGATTGAAGATGATGAAATTTTTGCAAAAAAAATTCATATGACCCATTGTTATGAGTAGCGTACTCATACAACATTGCTTTTGACAATCTTAAAAATTTGAACAAAAATTAAGTTGCTCAAAAATCGGTCGGGTTTAGACTCAAATGTGTGGAAATACATATATAATCACGTGTACAAAATAAAAACTCGATTAAAGATGATGAAATTTTTGCAAAAAAATTCATATGACCCATGGTTATGAGTAGCGTACTCATACAACATTGCTTTTGACAATCTTAAAAATTTGAACAAAAATTGAGTTGCTCCAAAATCGGTAGGCTTTAGAATCAAATGTGTGGAAATACATATATAATCACGTGTCCAAAATAAAAACTCGATTAAAGATGATGAAATTTTTGCAAAAAAATTCATATGACCCATGGTTATGAGTAGCGTACTCATACAACATTGCTTTTGACAATCTTAAAAATTTGAACAAAAATTGAGTTGCTCCAAAATCGGTAGGCTTTAGAATCAAATGTGTGGAAATACATATATAATCACGTGTCCAAAATAAAAACTCGATTAAAGATGATGAAATTTTTGCAAAAAAATTCATATGACCCATGGTTATGAGTAGCGTACTCATACAACATTGCTTTTGACAATCTTAAAAATTTGAACAAAAATTAAGTTGCTCCAAAATCGGTCGGGTTTAGACTCAAATGTGTGGAGATACATATATAATCAAGTGTACAAAATAAAAACTCGATTAAAGATGATCAAATTTTTGCAAAAAAAATTCATATGACCCATGGTTATGAGTAGCGTACTCATACAACATTGCTTTTGACAATCTTAAAAATTTGAACAAAACTTAAGTTGCTCCAAAATCGGTCGGGTTTAGACTCAAATGTGTGGAAATACATATATAATCTCGTGTACAAAATAAAAACTCGATTAAAGATGATGAAATTTTGCAAAAAAAATCTATATGACCCATTGTTATGAGTAGCGTACTCATACAACATTGCTTTTGACAATCTTCAAAAATTGAACAAAAATTAAGTTGCTCCAAAATCGGTCGGGTTTAGACTCAAATGTGCGGAAATACATATATAATCACGTGTACAAAATAAAAACTCGATTAAAGATGATGCAATTTTTCCAAAAAAATGCATATGACGCATTGTTATGAGTAGCGTACTCATACAACATTGCTTTTGACAATCTTAAAAATTTTAACAAAAATTAAGTTGCTCCAAAATCGGTCGGGTTTAGACGCAAATGTGTGGAAATACATATATAATCACGTGTACAAAATAAAAACTCTATTAAAGATGATGAAATTTTTGCAAAAAAACTCATATGACCCATGGTTATGAGTAGCGTACTCATACAACATTGGTTTTGACAATCTTAAAAATTTGAACAAAACTTAAGTTGCTCCAAAATCGGTCGAGTTTAGACTCAAATGTGTGAAAATACATATATAATCACGTGTACAAAATAAAAACTCGATTAAAGATGATGAAATTTTTCCAAAAAAAATTCATATGACGCATTGTTATGAGTAGCGTATTCATACAACATTGCTTTTGACAATCTTAAAAATTTGAACAAAAATTAAGTTGCTCCAAAATCGGTCGGGTTGAGACTCAAATGTGTGGAAATAATCACGTGTACAAAATAAAAACTCGATTGAAGATGATGAAATTTTTGCAAAAAAAATTCATATGACCCATTGTTATGAGTAGCGTACTCATACAACATTGCTTTTGACAATCTTAAAAATTTGAACAAAAATTAAGTTGCTCAAAAATCGGTCGGGTTTAGACTCAAATGTGTGGAAATACATATATAATCACGTGTACAAAATAAAAACTCGATTAAAGATGATGAAATTTTTGCAAAAAAATTCATATGACCC
Organism: Philophylla caesio; assembly: GCA_963971545.1. Taxonomy (NCBI): domain Eukaryota; kingdom Metazoa; phylum Arthropoda; class Insecta; order Diptera; family Tephritidae; genus Philophylla; species Philophylla caesio. Next base: position 84,478,395 of record OZ020607.1, read on the forward strand.
ATGGTTATGAGTAGCGTACTCATACAACATTGCTTTTGACAATCTTAAAAATTTGAACAAAAATTGAGTTGCTCCAAAATCGGTAGGCTTTAGAATCAAATGTGTGGAAATACATATATAATCACGTGTCCAAAATAAAAACTCGATTAAAGATGATGAAATTTTTGCAAAAAAATTTATATGACCCATGGTTATGAGTAGCGTACTCATACAACATTGCTTTTGACAATCTTAAAAATTTGAACAAAAATTGAGTTGCTCCAAAATCGGTAGGCTTTAGAATCAAATGTGTGGAAATACATATATAATCACGTGTCCAAAATAAAAACTCGATTAAAGATGATGAAATTTTTGCAAAAAAATTCATATGACCCATGGTTATGAGTAGCGTACTCATACAACATTGCTTTTGACAATCTTAAAAATTTGAACAAAAATTAAGTTGCTCCAAAATCGGTCGGGTTTAGACTCAAATGTGTGGAGATACATATATAATCAAGTGTACAAAATAAAAACTCGATTAAAGATGATCAAATTTTTGCAAAAAAAATTCATATGACCCATGGTTATGAGTAGCGTACTCATACAACATTGCTTTTGACAATCTTAAAAATTTGAACAAAACTTAAGTTGCTCCAAAATCGGTCGGGTTTAGACTCAAATGTGTGGAAATACATATATAATCTCGTGTACAAAATAAAAACTCGATTAAAGATGATGAAATTTTGCAAAAAAAATCTATATGACCCATTGTTATGAGTAGCGTACTCATACAACATTGCTTTTGACAATCTTCAAAAATTGAACAAAAATTAAGTTGCTCCAAAATCGGTCGGGTTTAGACTCAAATGTGCGGAAATACATATATAATCACGTGTACAAAATAAAAACTCGATTAAAGATGATGCAATTTTTCCAAAAAAATGCATATGACGCATTGTTATGAGTAGCGTACTCATACAACATTGCTTTTGACAATATTAAAAATTTGAACAAAAATTAAGTTGCTCCAAAATCGGTCGGGTTTAGACTCAAATGTGTGGAAATACATATATAATCACGTGTACAAAATAAAAACTCGATTAAAGATGATGAAATTTTTCCAAAAAAAGTCCATATGACCCATTGTTATGAGTAGCGTACTCATACAACATTGCTTTTGACAATCTTCAAAATTTGAACAAAAATTAAGTTGCTCCAAAATCGGTCGGGTTTAGACTCAAATGTGTGGAAATACATATATAATCACGTGTACAAAATAAAAACTCGATTAAAGATGATGAAATTTTTGCAAAAAAATTCATATGACCCATGGTTATGAGTAGCGTACTCATACAACATTGCTTTTGACAATCTTCAAAAATTGAACAAAAATTAAGTTGCTCCAAAATCGGTCGGGTTTAGACTCAAATGTGCGGAAATACATATATAATCACGTGTACAAAATAAAAACTCGATTAAAGATGATGCAATTTTTCCAAAAAAATTCATATGACGCATTGTTATGAGTAGCGTACTCATACAACATTGCTTGTGACAATCTTAAAAATTTGAACAAAAATTAGGTTGCTCCAAAATCGGTCGAGTTTAGACTCAAATGTGTGGAAATACATATATAATCACGTGTACAAAATAAAAACTCCATTAAAGTTGATGAAATTTTTGCAAAAAAAATTCATATGACCCAAGGTTATGAGTAGCGTACTTTTACAACATTGCTTTTGACAATCTTAAAAATTTGAACAAAAATTAAGTTGCTCCAAAATCGGTCGGCTTTAGACTCAAATGTGTGGAAATACATATATAATCACGTGTACAAAATAAAAACTCGATTAAAGAAGATGAAATTTTTGCAAAAAAAAACCATATGACCCATTGTTATGAGTAGCGTACTCATACAACATTGCTTTTGACAATCTTCAAAATTTGAACAAAAATTAAGTTGCTCCAAAATAGGTCAGGTTTAGACTCAAATGTGTGGAAATACATATATAATCACGTGTACAAAATAAAAACTCGATTAAAGATGATGAAATTTTTGCAAAAAAAATTCATATGACCCATTGTTATGAGTAGCGTACTCATACAACATTGCTTTTGACAATCTTCAAAATTTGAACAAAAATTAAGTTGCTCCAAAATAGGTCAGGTTTAGACTCAAATGTGTGGAAATACATATATAATCACGTGTACAAAATAAAAACTCGATTAAAGATGATCAAATTTTTGCAAAAAAAATTCATATGACCCATGGTTATGAGTAGCGTACTCATACAACATTGCTTTTGACAATCTTAAAAATTTGAACAAAACTTAAGTTGCTCCAAAATCGGTCGGGTTTAGACTCAAATGTGTGGAAATACATATATAATCTCGTGTACAAAATAAAAACTCGATTAAAGATGATGAAATTTTGCAAAAAAAATCTATATGACCCATTGTTATGAGTAGCGTACTCATACAACATTGCTTTTGACAATCTTCAAAAATTGAACAAAAATTAAGTTGCTCCAAAATCGGTCGGGTTTAGACTCAAATGTGCGGAAATACATATATAATCACGTGTACAAAATAAAAACTCGATTAAAGATGATGCAATTTTTCCAAAAAAATGCATATGACGCATTGTTATGAGTAGCGTACTCATACAACATTGCTTTTGACAATCTTAAAAATTTGAACAAAAATTAAGTTGCTCCAAAATCGGTCGGGTTTAGACTCAAATGTGTGGAAATACATATATAATCACGTGTACAAAATAAAAACTCGATTAAAGATGATGAAATTTTTCCAAAAAAAGTCCATATGACCCATTGTTATGAGTAGCGTACTCATACAACATTGCTTTTGACAATCTTCAAAATTTGAACAAAAATTAAGTTGCTCCAAAATCGGTCGGGTTTAGACTCAAATGTGTGGAAATACATATATAATCACGTGTACAAAATAAAAACTCGATTAAAGATGATGAAATTTTTGCAAAAAAATTCATATGACCCATGGTTATGAGTAGCGTACTCATACAACATTGCTTTTGACAATCTTCAAAAATTGAACAAAAATTAAGTTGCTCCAAAATCGGTCGGGTTTAGACTCAAATGTGCGGAAATACATATATAATCACGTGTACAAAATAAAAACTCGATTAAAGATGATGCAATTTTTCCAAAAAAATTCATATGACGCATTGTTATGAGTAGCGTACTCATACAACATTGCTTGTGACAATCTTAAAAATTTGAACAAAAATTAGGTTGCTCCAAAATCGGTCGAGTTTAGACTCAAATGTGTGGAAATACATATATAATCACGTGTACAAAATAAAAACTCCATTAAAGTTGATGAAATTTTTGCAAAAAAAATTCATATGACCCAAGGTTATGAGTAGCGTACTTTTACAACATTGCTTTTGACAATCTTAAAAATTTGAACAAAAATTAAGTTGCTCCAAAATCGGTCGGCTTTAGACTCAAATGTGTGGAAATACATATATAATCACGTGTACAAAATAAAAACTCGATTAAAGAAGATGAAATTTTTGCAAAAAAAAACCATATGACCCATTGTTATGAGTAGCGTACTCATACAACATTGCTTTTGACAATCTTCAAAATTTGAACAAAAATTAAGTTGCTCCAAAATAGGTCAGGTTTAGACTCAAATGTGTGGAAATACATATATAATCACGTGTACAAAATAAAAACTCGATTAAAGAAGATGAAATTTTTGCAAAAAAAAACCATATGACCCATTGTTATGAGTAGCGTACTCATACAACATTGCTTTTGACAATCTTAAAAATTTGAACAAAAATTAAGTTGCTCCAAAATCGGTCGGCTTTAGACTCAAATGTGTGGAAATACATATATAATCACGTGTACAAAATAAAAACTCGATTAAAGAAGATGAAATTTTTGCAAAAAAAAACCATATGACCCATTGTTATGAGTAGCGTACTCATACAACATTGCTTTTGACAATCTTAAAAATTTGAACAAAAATTAAGTTGCTCCAAAATCGGTCGGGTTTAGACTCAAATGTGTGGAAATACATATATGTATAATCACGTGTACAAAATAAAAACTCGATTAAAGATGATGAAATTTTTGCAAAAAAAATTCATATGACCCATGGTTATGAGTAGCGTACTCATACAACATTGCTTTTGACAATCTTCAAAAATTGAACAAAAATTAAGTTGCTCCAAAATCGGTCGGGTTTAGACTCAAATGTGCGGAAATACATACATATATAATCACGTGTACAAAATAAAAACTCGATTAAAGATGATGCAATTTTTTCAAAAAAATGCATATGACGCATTGTTATGAGTAGCGTACTCATACAACATTGCTTTTGACAATCTTCAAAATATGAACAAAAATTAAGTTGCTCCAAAATAGGTCGGGTTTAGACTCAAATGTGTGGAAATACATATATAATCACATGTACAAAATAAAAACTCGATTAAAGATGATGAAATTTTTGCAAAAAAAATTCATATGACCCATTGTTATGAGTAGCGTACTCATACAACATTGCTTTTGACAATCTTCAAGATTTGAACAAAAATTAAGTTGCTCCAAAATCGGTTGGGTTTAGACTCAAATGTGTGGAAATACATATATAATCACGTGTACAAAATAAAAACTCGATTAAAGATGATGAAATTTTTCCAAAAAAAATTCATATGACCCATTGTTATGAGTAGCGTACTCATACAACATTGCTTTTGACAATCTTCAAAATTTGAACAAAAATAAAGTTGCTCCAAAATAGGTCGGGTTTAGACTCAAATGTGTGGAAATACATATATAATCACGTGTACAAAATAAAAACTCGATTAAAGATGATGAAATTTTTCCAAAAAAAATTCATATGACCCATGGTTATGAGTAGCGTACTCATAAAACATTGCTTTTGACAATCTTCAAAAATTGAACAAAAATTAAGTTGCTCCAAAATCGGTCGGGTTTAGACTCAAATGTGTGGAAATACATATATAATCACGTGAACAAAATAAAAACTCGATTAAAGATGATGAAATTTTTGCAAAAAAATTCATATGACCCATGGTTATGAGTAGCGTACTCATTCAACATTGCTTTTGACAATCTTAAAAATTTTAACAAAAATTAAGTTGCTCCTAAATCGGTCGGGTTTAGACGCAAATGTGTGGAAATACATATATAATCACGTGTACAAAATAAAAACTCGATTAAAGATGATGAAATTTTTCCAAAAAAAATTCATATGACGCATTGTTATGAGTAGCGTACTCATACAACATTGCTTTTGACAATCTTAAAAATTTGAACAAAAATTAAGTTGCTCAAAACTCGGTCGGGTTGAGACTCAAATGTGTGGAAATACATATATAATCACGTGTACAAAATAAAAACTCGATTAAAGATGATGAAATTTTTGCAAAAAAAATTCATATGACCCATGGTTATGAGTAGCGTACTCATACAACATTGCTTTTGACAATCTTCAAAAATTGAACAAAAATTAAGTTGCTCCAAAATCGGTCGGGTTTAGACTCAAATGTGCGGAAATACATACATATGTATATAATCACGTGTACAAAATAAAAACTCGATTAAAGATGATGCAATTTTTTCTAAAAAATGCATATGACGCATTGTTATGAGTAGCGTACTCATACAACATTGCTTTTGACAATCTTCAAAATTTGAACAAAAATTAAGTTGCTCCAAAATAGGTCGGGTTTAGACTCAAATGTGTGAAAATACATATATAATCACGTGTACAAAATAAAAACTCGATTAAAGATGATGAAATTTTTACAAAAAAAATTCATATGACGCATTGTTATGAGTAGCGTACTCATACAACATTGCTTTTGACAATCTTCAAGATTTGAACAAAAATTAAGTTGCTCCAAAATCGGTTGGGTTTAGACTCAAATGTGTGGAAATACATATATAATCACGTGTACAAAATAAAAACTCGATTAAAGATGATGAAATTTTTGCAAAAAAAATTCATATGACGCATTGTTATGAGTAGCGTACTCATACAACATTGCTTTTGACAATCTTCAAGATTTGAACAAAAATTAAGTTGCTCCAAAATCGGTTGGGTTTAGACTCAAATGTGTGGAAATACATATATAATCACGTGTACAAAATAAAAACTCGATTAAAGATGATGAAATTTTTCCAAAAAAAATTCATATGACCCTTTGTTATGAGTAGCGTACTCATACAACATTGCTTTTGACAATCTTCAAAATTTGAACAAAAATTAAGTTGCTCCAAAATAGGTCGGGTTTAGACTCAAATGTGTGGAAATACATATATAATCACGTGTACAAAATAAAAACTCGATTAAAGATGATGAAATGTTTCCAAAAAAAATTCATATGACCCATGGTTATGAGTAGCGTACTCATAAAACATTGCTTTTGACAATCTTCAAAAATTGAACAAAAATTAAGTTGCTCCAAAATCGGTCGGGTTTAGACTCAAATGTGTGGAAATACATATACAATCACGTGTACAAAATAAAAACTCCATTAAAGTTGATGAAATTTTTGCAAAAAAAATTCATATGACCCATGGTTATGAGTAGCGTACTCATACAACATTGCTTTTGACAATCTTAAAAATTTGAACAAAAATTAAGTTGCTCCAAAATCGCTCGGGTTTAGACTTAAATGTGTGGAAATACATATATAATCACTTGTCCAAATTAAAAACTCGATTAAAGTTGATGAAATTTTTGCAAAAAAAATCCATATGACCCATTGTTATGAGTAGCGTACTCATACAACATTGCTTTTGACAATCTTAAAAATTTGAACAAAAATTAAGTTGCTCCAAAATCGGTCGGGTTTAGACTCAAATGTGTGGAAATACATATATAATCACGTGTACAAAATAAAAACTCGATTAAAGATGATGAAATTTTTGCAAAAAAATTCATATGACCCATGGTTATGAGTAGCGTACTCATACAACATTGCTTTTGACAATCTTAAAAATTTTAACAAAAATTAAGTTGCTCCAAAATCGGTCGGGTTTAGACGCAAATGTGTGGAAATACATATATAATCACGTGTACAAAATAAAAACTCGATTAAAGATGATGAAATTTTTCCAAAAAAAATTCATATGACGCATTGTTATGAGTAGCGTACTCATACAACATTGCTTTTGACAATCTTAAAAATTTGAACAAAAATTGAGTTGCTCCAAAATCGGTCGGGTTTAGACTCAAATGTGTGGAAATACATATATAATCACGTGTACAAAATAAAAACTCGATTAAAGATGATAAAATTTTTGCAAAAAAAATTCATATGACCCATGGTTATGAGTAGCGTACTCATACAGCATTGCTTTTGACAATCTTCAAAAATTGAACAAAAATTAAGTTGCTCCAAAATCGGTCGGGTTTAGACTCAAATGTGCGGAAATACATACATATATAATCACGTGTACAAAATAAAAACTCGATTAAAGATGATGAAATTTTTCCAAAAAAAATTCATATGACGCATTGTTATGAGTAGCGTACTCATACAACATTGCTTTTGACAATCTTAAAAATTTGAACAAAAATTAAGTTGCTCCAAAATCGGTCGGGTTTAGACTCAAATGTGTGGAAATACATATATAATCACGTGTACAAAATAAAAACTCGATTAAAGATGATGAAATTTTTGCAAAAAAAATTCATATGACCCATGGTTATGAGTAGCGTACTCATACAACATTGCTTTTGACAATCTTCAAAAATTTAACAAAAATTAAGTTGCTCCAAAATCGGTCGGGTTTAGACTCAAATGTGTGGAAATACATACATATATAATCAAGTGTACAAAATAAAAACTCGATTAAAGATGATGCAATTTTTTCTAAAAAATGCATATGACGCATTGTTATGAGTAGCGTACTCATACAACATTGCTTTTGACAATCTTCAAAATTTGAACAAAAATTAAGTTGCTCCAAAATAGGTCGGGTTTAGACTCAAATGTGTGAAAATACATATATAATCACGTGTACAAAATAAAAACTCGATTAAAGATGATGAAATTTTTCCAAAAAAAATTCATATGACGCATTGTTATGAGTAGCGTACTCATACAACATTGCTTTTGACAATCTTAAAAATTTGAACAAAAATTAAGTTGCTCCAAAATCGGTCGGGTTTAGACTCAAATGTGTGGAAATACATATATAATCACGTGTACAAAATAAAAACTCGATTAAAGATGATAAAATTTTTGCAAAAAAAATTCATATGACCCATGGTTATGAGTAGCGTACTCATACAGCATTGCTTTTGACAATCTTCAAAAATTGAACAAAAATTAAGTTGCTCCAAAATCGGTCGGGTTTAGACTCAAATGTGCGGAAATACATACATATATAATCACGTGTACAAAATAAAAACTCGATTAAAGATGATGCAATTTTTTTGAAAAAAATGCATATGACGCATTGTTATGAGTAGCGTACTCATACAACATTGCTTTTGACAATCTTCAAAATTTGAACAAAAATTAAGTTGCTCCAAAATAGGTCGGGTTTAGACTCAAATGTGTGGAAATACATATATAATCACGTGTACAAAATAAAAACTCGATTAAAGATGATGAAATTTTTGCAAAAAAAATTCATATGACCCATTGTTATGAGTAGCGTACTCATACAACATTGCTTTTGACAATCTTCAAGATTTGAACAAAAATTAAGTTGCTCCAAAATAGGTTAGGTTTAGACTCAAATGTGTGGAAATACATATATAATCACGTGTACAAAATAAAAACTCGATTAAAGATGATGAAATTTTTCCAAAAAAAATTCATATGACCCATTGTTATGAGTAGCGTACTCATACAACATTGCTTTTGACAATCTTCAAAATTTGAACAAAAATTAAGTTGCTCCAAAATAGGTCGGGTTTAGACTCAAATGTGTGGAAATACATATATAATCACGTGTACAAAATAAAAACTCGATTAAAGATGATGAAATTTTTCCAAAAAAAATTCATATGACCTATGGTTATGAGTAGCGTACTCATAAAACATTGCTTTTGACAATCTTCAAAAATTGAACAAAAATTAAGTTGCTCCAAAATCGGTCGGGTTTAGACTCAAATGTGTGGAAATACATATACAATCACGTGTACAAAATAAAAACTCCATTAAAGTTGATGAAATTTTTGCAAAAAAAAATTCATATGACCCATGGTTATGAGTAGCGTACTCATACAACATTGCTTTTGACAATCTTCAAAATTTGAACAAAAATTAAGTTGCTCCAAAATCGTTTGGGTATAGACTTAAATGTGTGGAAATACATATATAATCACTTGTCCAAATTAAAAACTCGATTAAAGTTGATGAAATTTTTGCAAAAAAAATCCATATGACCCATTGTTATGAGTAGCGTCCTCATACAACATTGCTTTTGACAATCTTAAAAATTTGAACAAAAATTAAGTTGCTCCAAAATCGGTCGGGTTTAGACTCAAATGTGTGGAAATACATATATAATCACGTGTACAAAATAAAAACTCGATTAAAGATGATGAAATTTTTGCAAAAAAATTCATATGACCCATGGTTATGAGTAGCGTACTCATACAACATTGCTTTTGACAATCTTAAAAATTTTAACAAAAATTAAGTTGCTCCAAAATCGGTCGGGTTTAGACGCAAATGTGTGGAAATACATATATAATCACGTGTACAAAATAAAAACTCTATTAAAGATGATGAAATTTTTGCAAAAAAACTCATATGACCCATGGTTATGAGTAGCGTACTCATACAACATTGCTTTTGACAATCTTAAAAATTTGAACAAAACTTAATTTGGTCCAAAATCGGTCGGGTTGAGACTCAAATGTGTGGAAATACATATATAATCACGTGTACAAAATAAAAACTCGATTGAAGATGATGAAATTTTTGCAAAAAAAATTCATATGACCCATTGTTATGAGTAGCGTACTCATACAACATTGCTTTTGACAATCTTAAAAATTTTAACAAAAATTAAGTTGCTCAAAAATCGGTCGGGTTTAGACTCAAATGTGAGGAAATACATATATAATCACGTGTACAAAATAAAAACTCCATTAAAGTTGATGAAATTTTTGCAAAAAAAATTCATATAACCCATGGTTAGAGTAGCGTACTCATACAAAATTGCTTTTGACAATCTTCAAAAATTGAACAAAAATTAAGTTGCTCCAAAATCGGTCGGGTTTAGACTCAAATGTGTGGAAATACATATACAATCACGTGTACAAAATAAAAACTCCATTAAAGTTGATGAAATTTTTGCAAAAAAAATTCATATAACCCATGGTTATGAGTAGCGTACTCATACAACATTGCTTTTGACAATCTTAAAAATTTGAACAAAACTTAAGTTGCTCCAAAATCGGTCGGGTTTAGACACAAATGTGTGAAAATACATATATAATCACGTGTACAAAATAAAAACTCGATTAAAGATGATGAAATTTTTCCAAAAAAAATTCATATGACACATTGTTATGAGTAGCGTACTCATACAACATTGCTTTTGACAATCTTAAAAATTTGAACAAAAATTAAGATGCTCCAAAATCGGTCGGGTTTAGACTCAAATGTGTGGAAATACATATATAATCACGTGTACAAAATAAAAACTCGATTAAAGAAGATGAAATTTTTGCAAAAAAATTCATATGACCCATGGTTATGAGTAGCGTACTCATACAACATTGCTTTTGACAATCTTAAAAATTGAAACAAAACTTAAGTTGCTCCAAAATCGGTCGGGTTTAGACTCAAATGTGTGGAAATACATATATAATCACGTGTACAAAATAAAAACTCGATTAAAGATTATGAAATTTTTGCAAAAAAATTCATATGACCCATTGTTATGAGTAGCGTACTCATACAACATTGCTTTTGACAATCCTAAAAATTTGAACAAAAATTAAGTTGCTCCAAAATCGGTCGGGTTTAGACTCAAATGTGTGGAAATACATATATAATCACGTGTACAAAATAAAAACTCGATTAAAGATGATGAAATTTTTGCAAAAAAATTCATATGACCCATGGTTATGAGTAGCGTACTCATACAACATTGCTTTTGACAATCTTAAAAATTTGAACAAAAATTAAGTTGCTCCAAAATCGGTCGGGTTTAGACTCAAATGTGTGGAAATACATATATAATCACGTGTACAAAATAAAAACTCGATTAAAGATGATGAAATTTTTGCAAAAAAATTCATATGACCCATGGTTATGAGTAGCGTACTCATACAACATTGCTTTTGACAATCTTAAAAATTTGAACAAAAATTAAGTTGCTCCAAAATCGGTCGGGTTTAGATTCAAATGTGTGGAAATACAGATATAAATTTTTGCAAAAAAAACTCATATGACCCATGGTTATGAGTAGCGTACTCATACAACATTGCTTTTGACAATCTTAAAAATTTGAACAAAACTTAAGTTTCTCCAAAATCGGTCGGGTTTAGACTCAAATGTGTGGAAATACATATATTTATAATCACGTGTACAAAATAAAAACTCGATTAAAGATGATGAAATTTTTCCAAAAAAAATTCATATGACGCATTGTTATGAGTAGCGTACTCATACAACATTGCTTTTGACAATCTTAAAAATTTGAACAAAAATTAAGTTGCTCCAAAATCGGTCGGGTTTAGACTCAAATGTGTGGAAATCCATATATAATCACGTATACAAAATAAAAACTCGATTGAAGATGATGAAATATTTGCAAAAAAAATTCATATGACCCATTGTTATGAGTAGCGTACTCATACAACATTGCTTCTGACAATCTTAAAATTTTGAACAAAAATAAGTTGCTCCAAAATCGGTCGGGTTTAGACTCAAATGTGTGGAAATACATATATAATCTCGTGTACAAAATAAAAACTCGATTAAAGATGATGAAATTTTTCCAAAAAAAAAATGCATATGACGCATTGTTATGAGTAGCGTACTCATACAACATTGCTTTTGACAATCTTCAAAATTTGAACAAAAATTAAGTTGCTCCAAAATCGGTCGGGTTTAGACTCAAATGTGTGGAAATACATATATAATCACGTGTACAAAATAAAAACTCGATTAAAGAAGATGAAATTTTTGCATAAAAAATCCATATGACCCATTGTTATGAGTAGCGTACTCATACATCATTGCTTTTGACAATCTTCAAAATTTGAACAAAAATTAAGTTGCTCCAAAATAGGTCGGGTTTAGACTCAAAAGTGTGGAAATACATATATAATCACGTGTACAAAATAAAAACTCGATTAAAGATGATGAAATGTTTGCAAAAAAAATTCATATGACCCATGGTTATGAGTAGCGTACTCATAAAACATTGCTTTTGATAATCTTCAAAAATTGAATAAAAATTAAGTTGCTCCAAAATCGGTCAGGTTTAGACTCAAATGTGCGGAAATACATATATAATCACGTGTACAAAATAAAAACTCGATTAAAGATGATGAAATATTTGCAAAAAAAATTCATATGACCCATGGTTATGAGTAGCGTACTCATACAACATTGCTTTTGACAATCTTCAAAAATTGAACAAAAATTAAGTTGCTCCAAAATCGGTCAGGTTTAGACTCAAATGTGCGGAAATACATATATAATCACGTGTACAAAATAAAAACTCGATTAAAGATGATGCAATTTTTCCAAAAAAAATTCATATGACGCATTGTTATGAGTAGCGTACTCATACAAAATTGCTTTTGACAATCTTAAAAATTTGATCAAAAATTAAGTTGCTCCAAAATCGGTCGGGTTTAGACTCAAATGTGTGGAAATACATATATAATCACGTGTACAAAATAAAAACTCGATTAAAGATGATCAAATTTTTGCAAAAAAAATTCATATGACCCATGGTTATGAGTAGCGTACTCATACAACATTGCTTTTGACAATCTTAAAAATTTGAACAAAAATTAAGTTGCTCCAAAATCGGTCGGGTTTACACTCAAATGTGTGGAAATACATATATAATCACGTGTACAAAATAAAAACTCGATTAAAGAAGATGAAATTTTTGCAAAAAAAAACCATATGACCCATTGTTATGAGTAGCGTACTCATACAACATTGCTTTTGACAATCTTCAAAATTTGAACAAAAATTAAGTTGCTCCAAAATCGGTCGGGTTTAGACTCAAATGTGTGGAAATACATATATAATCACGTGTACAAAATAAAAACTCGATTAAAGAAGATGCAATTTTTGCAAAAAAAATTCATATGACCCATGGTTATGAGTAGCGTACTCATACAACATTGCTTTTGACAATCTTCAAATATTGAACAAAAATTAGGTTTCTCCAAAATCGGTCAGGTTTAAACCCAAATGTGCGGAAATACATATATAATCACGTGTACAAAATAAAAACTCGATTAAAGATGATGCAATTTTTCCAAAAAAATGCATATGACGCATTGTTATGAGTAGCGTACTCATACAACATTGCTTTTGACAATCTTAAAAATTTGAACAAAAATTAAGTTGCTCCAAAATCGGTCGGGTTTAGTCTCAAATGTGTGGAAATACATATATAATAACGTGTACAAAATAAAAACTCGATTAAAGATGATGAAATTTTTCGAAAAAAAATTCATATGACGCATTGTTATGAGTAGCGTACTAAGACAACATTGCTTTTGACAATCTTCAAAATTTGATCAAAAATTAAGTTGCTCCAAAATCGGTCGGGTTTAGACTCAAATGTGTGGAAATACATATATAATCACGTGTACAAAATAAAAACTCGATTAAAGATGATCAAATTTTTGCAAAAAAAATTCATATGACCCATGGTTATGAGTATAGTACTCATACAACATTGCTTTTGACAATCTTAAAAATTTTAACAAAAATTAAGTTGCTCCAAAATCGGTCGGGTTCAAACTCAAATGTGTGGAAATACATATATAATCACGTGTACAAAATAAAAACTCGATTAAAGATGATGAAATTTTGCAAAAAAAATCTATATGACGCATTGTTATAAGTAGCGTACTCATACAACATTGCTTTTGACAATCTTCAAAATTTGAACAAAAATTAAATTGCTCCAAAATCTGTCGGGTTTAGACTCAAATGTGAGGAAATACATATATAATCACGTGTACAAAATAAAAACTCGATTAAAGATGATGCAATTTTTCCAAAAAAATGCATATGACGCATTGTTATGAGTAGCGTACTCATACAACATTGCTTTTGACAATCTTAAAAAGTTGAACAAAAATTAAGTTGCTCCAAAATCGGTCGGGTGTAGACTCAAATGTGTGGAAATACATATATAATCACGTGTACAAAATAAAAACTCGATTAAAGATGATGAAATTTTGCAAAAAAAAATCTATATGACCCATTGTTATGAGTAGCGTACTCATACAACATTGCTTTTGACAATCTTCAAAATTTGAACAAAAATTAAATTGCTCCAAAATCGGTCGGGTTTAGACTCAAATGTGAGGAAATACATATATAATCACGTGTACAAAATAAAAACTCGATTAAAGATGATGAAATTTTGCAAAAAAAATCTATATGACCCATTGTAATAAGTAGCGTACTCATACAACATTGCTTTTGACAATCTTAAAAATTTGAACAAAAATTAAGTTGCTCCAAAATCGGTCGGGTTTAGACTCAAATGTGTGGAGATACAAATATAATCACGTGTACAAAATAAAAACTCGATTAAAGATGATGAAATTTTGCAAAAAAAATCTATAGTATGACCCATTGTTATAAGTAGCGTACTCATACAACATTTCTTTTGGCAATCTTCAAAATTTGAACAAAAATTAAGTTGCTCCAAAATCGGTCGGGCGTAGACTCAAATGTGTGGAAATACATATATAATCACGTGTACAAAATAAAAACTCGATTAAAGATGATGAAATTTTTCAAAAAAAAATTCATATGACCCATTGTTATGAGTAGCGTACTCATACAACATTGCTTTTGACAATCTTAAAAATTTGAACAAAAATTGAGTTGCTCCAAAATCGGTCGGGCGTAGACTCAAATGTGTGGAAATACATATATAATCACGTGTACAAAATAAAAACTCGATTAAAGATGATGAAATTTTTCAAAAAAAAATTCATATGACCCATTGTTATGAGTAGCGTACTCATACAACATTGCTTTTGACAATCTTCAAAATTTGAACAAAAATTAAGTTGCTCCAAAATCGGTCGGGTTGAGACTCAAATGTGTGGAAATAAATATATAATCACGTGTACAAAATAAAAACTCGATTAAAGATGATGAAATTTTTCCAAAAAAAAATTCATATGACGCATTGTTATGAGTAGCGTACTCATACAACATTGCTTTTGACAATCTTAAAAATTTGAACAAAAATTAAGTTGCTCCAAAATCGGTCGGCAATACATATATAATCACGTGTACAACATAAAAACTCGATTAAAATGATGAAATTTTTCCAAAAAAAATTCATATGACGCATTGTTATGAGTAGCGTACTCATACAACATTGCTTTTGACAGTCTTCAAAATTTGAACAAAAATTAAGTTGCTCCAAAATCGGTCGGGTTTAGACTCAAATGTGTGGAAATACATATATAATCACGTGTACAAAATAAAAACTCGATTAAAGATGATGAAATTTTGCAAAAAAAATCTATAGTATGACCCATTGTTATAAGTAGCGTACTCATACAACATTTCTTTTGACAATCTTCAAAATTTGAACAAAAATTAAGTTGCTCCAAAATCGGTCGGGTTTAGACTCAAATGTGTGGAAATACATATATAATCCCGTGTACAAAATAAAAACTTGATTAAAGATGATGAAATTTTTGCAAAAAAATTCATATGACCCATTGTTATGAGTAGCGTATTCATACAACATTGCTTTTGACAACCTTAAAAATTTGAACAAAAATTAAGTTGCTCCAAAATCGGTCGGGTTTAGACTCAAATGTGTGGAAATACATATATAATACGTGTACAAAATAAAAACTCGATTAAAGATGATGAAATTTTGCAAAAAAAATCCATATGACCCATTGTTATGAGAAGCGTACTCATACAAAATTGCTTTTGACAATCTTAAAAATTTGAACAAATATTAAGTTGCTCCAAAATCGGTCGGGTTTAGACTCAAATGTGTGGAAATACATATATAATCACGTGTACAAAATAAAAACTCGATTAAAGATGATGAAATTTTGCAAAAAAAATCTATATGACCCATTGTAATAAGTAGCGTACTCATACAACATTGCTTTTGACAATCTTAAAAATTTGAACAAAAATTTAATTGCTCCAAAATCGGTCGGGTTTAGACTCAAATGTGAGAAAATACATATATAATCACGTGTACAAAATAAAAACTCGATTAAAGGTGATGAAATTTTTCCAAAAAAAATTCATATGACGCATTGTTATGAGTAGCGTACTCATACAACATTGCTTTTGACAATCTTAAAAATTTGAACAAAAATTAAGTTGCTCCAAAATCGGTCGGGTTTAGACTCAAATGTGTGGAAATACTTATATAATCACGTGTACAAAATAAAAACTCGATTAAAGATGATGAAATTTTTGCAAAAAAAATTCATATGACGCATTGTTATGAGTAGCGTACTCATACAAAATTGCTTTTGACAATCTTAAAAATTTTAACACAAATTAAGTTGCTCCAAAATCGGTCGGGTTTAGACTCAAATGTGTGGAAATACATATATAATCACGTGTACAAAATAAAAACTCGATTAAAGATGATGAAATTTTTGCAAAAAAATTCATATTACCCATTGTTATGAGTAGCGTACTCATACAACATTGCTTTTGACAATCTTAAAAATTTGAACAAAAATTAAGTTGCTCCAAAATCGGTCGGGTTTAGACTCAAATGTGTGGAAATACATATATAATCACGTGTACAAAATAAAAACTCGATTAAAGATGATAAAATTTTTCCTAAAAAAATTTATATGACGCATTGTTATGAGTAGCGTACTCATACAACATTGCTTTTGACAATCTTAAAAATTTGAACAAAAATTATGTTGCTCCAAAATCGGTCGGGCGTAAACTCAAATGTGTGGAAATACATATATAATCACGTGTACAAAATAAAAACTCGATTAAAGATGATGAAATTTTGCAAAAAAAAATCTATATGACCCATTGTAATAAGTAGCGTACTCATACAACATTGCTTTTGACAATCTTAAAAATTTGAACAAAAATTAAATTGCTCCAAAATCGGTCGGGTTTAGACTCAAATGTGAGAAAATACATATATAATCACGTGTACAAAATAAAAACTCGATTAAAGATGATGAAATTTTTCCAAAAAAAATTCATATGACGCATTGTTATGAGTAGCGTACTCATACAAAATTGCTTTTGACAATCTTAAAAATTTTAACACAAATTAAGTTGCTCCAAAATCGGTCGGGTTTAGACTCAAATGTGTGGAAATACATATATAATCACGTGTACAAAATAAAAACTCGATTAAAGATGATGAAATTTTTGCAAAAAAATTCATATTACCCATTGTTATGAGTAGCGTACTCATACAACATTGCTTTTGACAATCTTAAAAATTTGAACAAAACTTAATTTGGTCCAAAATCGGTCGGGTTGAGACTCAAATGTGTGGAAATACATATATAATCACGTGTACAAAATAAAAACTCGATTGAAGATGATGAAATTTTTGCAAAAAAAATTCATATGACCCATTGTTATGAGTAGCGTACTCATACAACATTGCTTTTGACAATCTTAAAAATTTTAACAAAAATTAAGTTGCTCAAAAATCGGTCGGGTTTAGACTCAAATGTGAGGAAATACATATATAATCACGTGTACAAAATAAAAACTCCATTAAAGTTGATGAAATTTTTGCAAAAAAAATTCATATAACCCATGGTTAGAGTAGCGTACTCATACAAAATTGCTTTTGACAATCTTCAAAAATTGAACAAAAATTAAGTTGCTCCAAAATCGGTCGGGTTTAGACTCAAATGTGTGGAAATACATATACAATCACGTGTACAAAATAAAAACTCCATTAAAGTTGATGAAATTTTTGCAAAAAAAATTCATATAACCCATGGTTATGAGTAGCGTACTCATACAACATTGCTTTTGACAATCTTAAAAATTTGAACAAAACTTAAGTTGCTCCAAAATCGGTCGGGTTTAGACACAAATGTGTGAAAATACATATATAATCACGTGTACAAAATAAAAACTCGATTAAAGATGATGAAATTTTTCCAAAAAAAATTCATATGACACATTGTTATGAGTAGCGTACTCATACAACATTGCTTTTGACAATCTTAAAAATTTGAACAAAAATTAAGATGCTCCAAAATCGGTCGGGTTTAGACTCAAATGTGTGGAAATACATATATAATCACGTGTACAAAATAAAAACTCGATTAAAGAAGATGAAATTTTTGCAAAAAAATTCATATGACCCATGGTTATGAGTAGCGTACTCATACAACATTGCTTTTGACAATCTTAAAAATTGAAACAAAACTTAAGTTGCTCCAAAATCGGTCGGGTTTAGACTCAAATGTGTGGAAATACATATATAATCACGTGTACAAAATAAAAACTCGATTAAAGATTATGAAATTTTTGCAAAAAAATTCATATGACCCATTGTTATGAGTAGCGTACTCATACAACATTGCTTTTGACAATCCTAAAAATTTGAACAAAAATTAAGTTGCTCCAAAATCGGTCGGGTTTAGACTCAAATGTGTGGAAATACATATATAATCACGTGTACAAAATAAAAACTCGATTAAAGATGATGAAATTTTTGCAAAAAAATTCATATGACCCATGGTTATGAGTAGCGTACTCATACAACATTGCTTTTGACAATCTTAAAAATTTGAACAAAAATTAAGTTGCTCCAAAATCGGTCGGGTTTAGACTCAAATGTGTGGAAATACATATATAATCACGTGTACAAAATAAAAACTCGATTAAAGATGATGAAATTTTTGCAAAAAAATTCATATGACCCATGGTTATGAGTAGCGTACTCATACAACATTGCTTTTGACAATCTTAAAAATTTGAACAAAAATTAAGTTGCTCCAAAATCGGTCGGGTTTAGATTCAAATGTGTGGAAATACAGATATAAATTTTTGCAAAAAAAACTCATATGACCCATGGTTATGAGTAGCGTACTCATACAACATTGCTTTTGACAATCTTAAAAATTTGAACAAAACTTAAGTTTCTCCAAAATCGGTCGGGTTTAGACTCAAATGTGTGGAAATACATATATAATCACGTGTACAAAATAAAAACTCGATTAAAGATGATGAAATTTTTCCAAAAAAAATTCATATGACGCATTGTTATGAGTAGCGTACTCATACAACATTGCTTTTGACAATCTTAAAAATTTGAACAAAAATTAAGTTGCTCCAAAATCGGTCGGGTTTAGACTCAAATGTGTGGAAATCCATATATAATCACGTATACAAAATAAAAACTCGATTGAAGATGATGAAATATTTGCAAAAAAAATTCATATGACCCATTGTTATGAGTAGCGTACTCATACAACATTGCTTCTGACAATCTTAAAAATTTGAACAAAAATAAGTTGCTCCAAAATCGGTCGGGTTTAGACTCAAATGTGTGGAAATACATATATAATCTCGTGTACAAAATAAAAACTCGATTAAAGATGATGAAATTTTTCCAAAAAAAAAATGCATATGACGCATTGTTATGAGTAGCGTACTCATACAACATTGCTTTTGACAATCTTCAAAATTTGAACAAAAATTAAGTTGCTCCAAAATCGGTCGGGTTTAGACTCAAATGTGTGGAAATACATATATAATCACGTGTACAAAATAAAAACTCGATTAAAGAAGATGAAATTTTTGCATAAAAAATCCATATGACCCATTGTTATGAGTAGCGTACTCATACATCATTGCTTTTGACAATCTTCAAAATTTGAACAAAAATTAAGTTGCTCCAAAATAGGTCGGGTTTAGACTCAAAAGTGTGGAAATACATATATAATCACGTGTACAAAATAAAAACTCGATTAAAGATGATGAAATGTTTGCAAAAAAAATTCATATGACCCATGGTTATGAGTAGCGTACTCATAAAACATTGCTTTTGATAATCTTCAAAAATTGAATAAAAATTAAGTTGCTCCAAAATCGGTCAGGTTTAGACTCAAATGTGCGGAAATACATATATAATCACGTGTACAAAATAAAAACTCGATTAAAGATGATGAAATATTTGCAAAAAAAATTCATATGACCCATGGTTATGAGTAGCGTACTCATACAACATTGCTTTTGACAATCTTCAAAAATTGAACAAAAATTAAGTTGCTCCAAAATCGGTCAGGTTTAGACTCAAATGTGCGGAAATACATATATAATCACGTGTACAAAATAAAAACTCGATTAAAGATGATGCAATTTTTCCAAAAAAAATTCATATGACGCATTGTTATGAGTAGCGTACTCATACAAAATTGCTTTTGACAATCTTAAAAATTTGATCAAAAATTAAGTTGCTCCAAAATCGGTCGGGTTTAGACTCAAATGTGTGGAAATACATATATAATCACGTGTACAAAATAAAAACTCGATTAAAGATGATCAAATTTTTGCAAAAAAAATGCATATGACCCATGGTTATGAGTAGCGTACTCATACAACATTGCTTTTGACAATCTTAAAAATTTGAACAAAAATTAAGTTGCTCCAAAGTCGGTCGGGTTTAAACTCAAATGTGTGGAAATACATATATAATCACGTGTACAAAATAAAAACTCGATTAAAGATGATGAAATTTTGCAAAAAATATCCATATGGCCCATTGTTATGAGTAGCGTACTCATACAACATTGCTTTTGACAATCTTAAAAATTTGAACAAAAATTAAGTTGCTCCAAAATCGGTCGGGTTTACACTCAAATGTGTGGAAATACATATATAATCACGTGTACAAAATAAAAACTCGATTAAAGAAGATGAAATTTTTGCAAAAAAAAACCATATGACCCATTGTTATGAGTAGCGTACTCATACAACATTGCTTTTGACAATCTTCAAAATTTGAACAAAAATTAAGTTGCTCCAAAATCGGTCGGGTTTAGACTCAAATGTGTGGAAATACATATATAATCACGTGTACAAAATAAAAACTCGATTAAAGAAGATGCAATTTTTGCAAAAAAAATTCATATGACCCATGGTTATGAGTAGCGTACTCATACAACATTGCTTTTGACAATCTTCAAATATTGAACAAAAATTAGGTTTCTCCAAAATCGGTCAGGTTTAAACCCAAATGTGCGGAAATACATATATAATCACGTGTACAAAATAAAAACTCGATTAAAGATGATGCAATTTTTCCAAAAAAATGCATATGACGCATTGTTATGAGTAGCGTACTCATACAACATTGCTTTTGACAATCTTAAAAATTTGAACAAAAATTAAGTTGCTCCAAAATCGGTCGGGTTTAGTCTCAAATGTGTGGAAATACATATATAATAACGTGTACAAAATAAAAACTCGATTAAAGATGATGAAATTTTTCGAAAAAAAATTCATATGACGCATTGTTATGAGTAGCGTACTAAGACAACATTGCTTTTGACAATCTTCAAAATTTGATCAAAAATTAAGTTGCTCCAAAATCGGTCGGGTTTAGACTCAAATGTGTGGAAATACATATATAATCACGTGTACAAAATAAAAACTCGATTAAAGATGATCAAATTTTTGCAAAAAAAATTCATATGACCCATGGTTATGAGTATAGTACTCATACAACATTGCTTTTGACAATCTTAAAAATTTTAACAAAAATTAAGTTGCTCCAAAATCGGTCGGGTTCAAACTCAAATGTGTGGAAATACATATATAATCACGTGTACAAAATAAAAACTCGATTAAAGATGATGAAATTTTGCAAAAAAAATCTATATGACGCATTGTTATAAGTAGCGTACTCATACAACATTGCTTTTGACAATCTTCAAAATTTGACCAAAATTAAATTGCTCCAAAATCTGTCGGGTTTAGACTCAAATGTGAGGAAATACATATATAATCACGTGTACAAAATAAAAACTCGATTAAAGATGATGCAATTTTTCCAAAAAAATGCATATGACGCATTGTTATGAGTAGCGTACTCATACAACATTGCTTTTGACAATCTTAAAAAGTTGAACAAAAATTAAGTTGCTCCAAAATCGGTCGGGTGTAGACTCAAATGTGTGGAAATACATATATAATCACGTGTACAAAATAAAAACTCGATTAAAGATGATGAAATTTTGCAAAAAAAAATCTATATGACCCATTGTTATGAGTAGCGTACTCATACAACATTGCTTTTGACAATCTTCAAAATTTGAACAAAAATTAAATTGCTCCAAAATCGGTCGGGTTTAGACTCAAATGTGAGGAAATACATATATAATCACGTGTACAAAATAAAAACTCGATTAAAGATGATGAAATTTTGCAAAAAAAATCTATATGACCCATTGTAATAAGTAGCGTACTCATACAACATTGCTTTTGACAATCTTAAAAATTTGAACAAAAATTAAGTTGCTCCAAAATCGGTCGGGTTTAGACTCAAATGTGTGGAGATACAAATATAATCACGTGTACAAAATAAAAACTCGATTAAAGATGATGAAATTTTGCAAAAAAAATCTATAGTATGACCCATTGTTATAAGTAGCGTACTCATACAACATTTCTTTTGGCAATCTTCAAAATTTGAACAAAAATTAAGTTGCTCCAAAATCGGTCGGGCGTAGACTCAAATGTGTGGAAATACATATATAATCACGTGTACAAAATAAAAACTCGATTAAAGATGATGAAATTTTTCAAAAAAAAATTCATATGACCCATTGTTATGAGTAGCGTACTCATACAACATTGCTTTTGACAATCTTAAAAATTTGAACAAAAATTGAGTTGCTCCAAAATCGGTCGGGCGTAGACTCAAATGTGTGGAAATACATATATAATCACGTGTACAAAATAAAAACTCGATTAAAGATGATGAAATTTTTCAAAAAAAAATTCATATGACCCATTGTTATGAGTAGCGTACTCATACAACATTGCTTTTGACAATCTTCAAAATTTGAACAAAAATTAAGTTGCTCCAAAATCGGTCGGGTTGAGACTCAAATGTGTGGAAATAAATATATAATCACGTGTACAAAATAAAAACTCGATTAAAGATGATGAAATTTTTCCAAAAAAAAATTCATATGACGCATTGTTATGAGTAGCGTACTCATACAACATTGCTTTTGACAATCTTAAAAATTTGAACAAAAATTAAGTTGCTCCAAAATCGGTCGGCAATACATATATAATCACGTGTACAACATAAAAACTCGATTAAAGATGATGAAATTTTTCCAAAAAAAATTCATATGACGCATTGTTATGAGTAGCGTACTCATACAACATTGCTTTTGACAGTCTTCAAAATTTGAACAAAAATTAAGTTGCTCCAAAATCGGTCGGGTTTAGACTCAAATGTGTGGAAATACATATATAATCACGTGTACAAAATAAAAACTCGATTAAAGATGATGAAATTTTGCAAAAAAAATCTATAGTATGACCCATTGTTATAAGTAGCGTACTCATACAACATTTCTTTTGACAATCTTCAAAATTTGAACAAAAATTAAGTTGCTCCAAAATCGGTCGGGTTTAGACTCAAATGTGTGGAAATACATATATAATCCCGTGTACAAAATAAAAACTTGATTACAGATGATGAAATTTTTGCAAAAAAATTCATATGACCCATTGTTATGAGTAGCGTATTCATACAACATTGCTTTTGACAACCTTAAAAATTTGAACAAAAATTAAGTTGCTCCAAAATCGGTCGGGTTTAGACTCAAATGTGTGGAAATACATATATAATACGTGTACAAAATAAAAACTCGATTAAAGATGATGAAATTTTGCAAAAAAAATCCATATGACCCATTGTTATGAGAAGCGTACTCATACAAAATTGCTTTTGACAATCTTAAAAATTTGAACAAATATTAAGTTGCTCCAAAATCGGTCGGGTTTAGACTCAAATGTGTGGAAATACATATATAATCACGTGTACAAAATAAAAACTCGATTAAAGATGATGAAATTTTGCAAAAAAAATCTATATGACCCATTGTAATAAGTAGCGTACTCATACAACATTGCTTTTGACAATCTTAAAAATTTGAACAAAAATTTAATTGCTCCAAAATCGGTCGGGTTTAGACTCAAATGTGAGAAAATACATATATAATCACGTGTACAAAATAAAAACTCGATTAAAGGTGATGAAATTTTTCCAAAAAAAATTCATATGACGCATTGTTATGAGTAGCGTACTCATACAACATTGCTTTTGACAATCTTAAAAATTTGAACAAAAATTAAGTTGCTCCAAAATCGGTCGGGTTTAGACTCAAATGTGTGGAAATACTTATATAATCACGTGTACAAAATAAAAACTCGATTAAAGATGATGAAATTTTTGCAAAAAAAATTCATATGACGCATTGTTATGAGTAGCGTACTCATACAAAATTGCTTTTGACAATCTTAAAAATTTTAACACAAATTAAGTTGCTCCAAAATCGGTCGGGTTTAGACTCAAATGTGTGGAAATACATATATAATCACGTGTACAAAATAAAAACTCGATTAAAGATGATGAAATTTTTGCAAAAAAATTCATATTACCCATTGTTATGAGTAGCGTACTCATACAACATTGCTTTTGACAATCTTAAAAATTTGAACAAAAATTAAGTTGCTCCAAAATCGGTCGGGTTTAGACTCAAATGTGTGGAAATACATATATAATCACGTGTACAAAATAAAAACTCGATTAAAGATGATAAAATTTTTCCTAAAAAAATTTATATGACGCATTGTTATGAGTAGCGTACTCATACAACATTGCTTTTGACAATCTTAAAAATTTGAACAAAAATTATGTTGCTCCAAAATCGGTCGGGCGTAAACTCAAATGTGTGGAAATACATATATAATCACGTGTACAAAATAAAAACTCGATTAAAGATGATGAAATTTTGCAAAAAAAAATCTATATGACCCATTGTAATAAGTAGCGTACTCATACAACATTGCTTTTGACAATCTTAAAAATTTGAACAAAAATTAAATTGCTCCAAAATCGGTCGGGTTTAGACTCAAATGTGAGAAAATACATATATAATCACGTGTACAAAATAAAAACTCGATTAAAGATGATGAAATTTTTCCAAAAAAAATTCATATGACGCATTGTTATGAGTAGCGTACTCATACAACATTGCTTTTGACAATCTTAAAAATTTGAACAAAAATTAAGTTGCTCCAAAATCGGTCGGCAATACATATATAATCACGTGTACAACATAAAAACTCGATTAAAGATGATGAAATTTTTCCAAAAAAAATTCATATGACGCATTGTTATGAGTAGCGTACTCATACAACATTGCTTTTGACAGTCTTCAAAATTTGAACAAAAATTAAGTTGCTCCAAAATCGGTCGGGTTTAGACTCAAATGTGTGGAAATACATATATAATCACGTGTACAAAATAAAAACTCGATTAAAGATGATGAAATTTTGCAAAAAAAATCTATAGTATGACCCATTGTTATAAGTAGCGTACTCATACAACATTTCTTTTGACAATCTTCAAAATTTGAACAAAAATTAAATTGCTTTAAAATCGGTCGGGTTTAGACTCAAATGTGAGGAAATACATATATAATCACGTGTACAAAATAAAAACTCGATTAAAGATGATCAAATTTTTCCTAAAAAAATTCATATGACGCATTGTTATGAGTAGCGTACTCATACAACATTGCTTTTGACAATCTTAAAAATTTGAACAAAAATTAAGTTGCTCCAAAATCGGTCGGGTTTAGACTCAAATGTGTGGAAATACATATATAATCCCGTGTACAAAATAAAAACTCGATTAAAGATGATGAAATTTTTGCAAAAAAATTCATATGACCCATTGTTATGAGTAGCGTATTCATACAACATTGCTTTTGACAATCTTAAAAATTTGAACAAAAATTAAGTTGCTCCAAAATCGGTCGGGTTTAGACTCAAATGTGTGGAAATACATATATAATCACGTGTACAAAATAAAAACTCGATTAAAGATGATGAAATTTTTGCAAAAAAATTCATATGACCCATTGTTATGAGTAGCGTACTTATACAACATTGCTTTTGACAATCTTAAAAATTTTAACAAAAATTAAGTTGCTCCAAAATCGGTCGGGCGTAGACTCAAATGTGTGGAAATACATATATAATCACGTGTACAAAATAAAAACTCGATTAAAGATGATGAAATTTTTCAAAAAAAAATTCATATGACCCATTGTTATGAGTAGCGTACTCATACAACATTGCTTTTGACAATCTTCAAAATTTTAGCAAAAATTAAGTTGCTCCAAAATCGGTCGGGTTGAGACTCAAATGTGTGGAAATACATATATAATCACGTGTACAAAATAAAAACTCGATTAAAGATGATGAAATTTTGCAAAAAAAATCTATAGTATGACCCATTGTTATAAGTAGCGTACTCATACAACATTTCTTTTGACAATCTTCAAAATTTGAACAAAAATTAAATTGCTTTAAAATCGGTCGGGTTTAGACTCAAATGTGAGGAAATACATATATAATCACGTGTACAAAATAAAAACTCGATTAAAGATGATAAAATTTTTCCTAAAAAAATTCATTTGACACATTGTTATGAGTAGCGTACTCATACAACATTGCTTTTGACAATCTTAAAAATTTGAACAAAAATTTAGTTGCTCCAAAATCGGTCGGGTTTAGACTCAAATGTGTGGAAATACATATATAATCCCGTGTACAAAATAAAAACTCGATTAAAGATGATGAAATTTTTGCAAAAAAATTCATATGACCCATTGTTATGAGTAGCGTATTCATACAACATTGCTTTTGACAATCTTCAAAATTTGAACAAAAATTAAGTTGCTTCAAAAGCGGTCGGGTTTAGACTCAAATGTGTGGAAATACATATATAATCACATGTACAAAATAAAAACTCGATTAAAGATGATGAAATTTTTGCAAAAAAATTCATATGACCCATTGTTATGAGTAGCGTACTCATACATAATTGCTTGTGACAATCTTCAAAATTTGAACAAAAATTAAGTTGCTCCAAAATCGGTTGGGTTGAGACTCAAATGTGTGGAAATACATATATAATCACGTGTACAAAATAAAAACTCGATTAAAGATGATGAAATTTTTCCAAAAAAAAATGCATATGACGCATTGTTATGAGTAGCGTACTCATACAACATTGCTTTTGACAATCTTAAAAATTTGAACAAAAATTAAGTTGCTCCAAAATCGGTCGGCAATACATATATAATCACGTGTACAACATAAAAACTCGATTAAAGATGATGAAATTTTTCCAAAAAAAATTCATATGACGCATTGTTATGAGTAGCGTACTCATACAACATTGCTTTTGACAGTCTTCAAAATTTGAACAAAAATTGAGTTGCTCCAAAATCGGTCGGGTTTAGACTCAAATGTGTGGAAATACATATATAATCACGTGTACAAAATAAAAACTCGATTAAAGATGATGAAATTTTGCAAAAAAAATCTATAGTATGACCCATTGTTATAAGTAGCGTACTCATACAACATTGCTTTTGACAATCTTAAAAATTTGAACAAAAATTAAGTTGCTCCAAAATCGGTCGGGCGTAGACTCAAATGTGTGGAAATACATATATAATCACGTGTACAAAATAAAAACTCGATTAAAGATGATGAAATTTTTGCAAAAAAATTCATATGACCCATTGTTATGAGTAGCGTATTCATACAACATTGCTTTTGACAATCTTCAAAATTTGAACAAAAATTAAGTTGCTCTAAAAGCGGTCGGGTTTAGACTCAAATGTGTGGAAATACACATATAATCACGTGTACAAAATAAAAACTCGATTAAAGATGATGAAATTTTTGCAAAAAAATTCATATGACCCATTGTTATAAGTAGCGTACTCATACAACATTGCTTTTGACAATCTTAAAAATTTGATCAAAAATTAAGTTGCTCCAAAATCGGTCGGGTTTAGACTCAAATGTGAGAAAATACATATATAATCACGTGTACAAAATAAAAACTCGATTAAAGATGATGAAATTTTTCAAAAAAAAATTCATATGACCCATTGTTATGAGTAGCGTACTCATACAACATTGCTTTTGACAATCTTCAAAATTTGAACAAAAATTAAGTTGCTCCAAAATCGGTTGGGTTGAGACTCAAATGTGTGGAAATACATATATAATCACGTGTACAAAATAAAAACTCGATTAAAGATGATGAAATTTTTCCAAAAAAAAATTCATATGACGCATTGTTATGAGTAGCGTACTCATACAACATTGCTTTTGACGATCTTAAAAATTTGAACAAAAATTAAGTTGCTCCAAAATCGGTCGGCAATACCTTGTATATAATCACGTGTACAACATAAAAACTCGATTAAAGATGATGAAATTTTTCCAAAAAAATTCATATGACGCATTGTTATGAGTAGCGTACTCATACAACATTGCTTTTGACAGTCTTCAAAATTTGAACAAAAATTAAGTTGCTCCAAAATCGATCGGGTTTAGACTCAAATGTGTGGAAATACATATATAATCACGTGTACAAAATAAAAACTCGATTAAAGATGATGAAATTTTGCAAAAAAAATCTATAGTATGACCCATTGTTATAAGAAGCGTACTCATACAACATTTCTTTTGACAATCTTCAAAATTTGAACAAAAATTAAGTTGCTCCAAAATCGGTCGGGTTTAGACTCAAATGTGTGGAAATACATATATAATCACGTGTACAAAATAAAAACTCGATTAAAGATGATGAAATTTTTGCAAAAAAATTCATATGACCCATTGTTATGAGTAGCGTACTCATACAACATTGCTTTTGACAATCTTAAAAATTTGAACAAAAATTAAGTTGCTCCAAAATCGGTCGGGCGTAGACTCAAATGTGTGGAAATACATATATAATCACGTGTACAAAATAAAAACTCGATTAAAGATGATGAAATTTTTCAAAAAAAAATTCATATGACCCATTGTTATGAGTAGCGTACTCATACAACATTGCTTTTGACAATCTTAAAAATTTGAACAAAAATTAAGTTGCTCCAAAATCGGTCGGGTTTAGACTCAAATGTGTGGAAATACATATATAATCACGTGTACAAAATAAAAACTCGATTAAAGATGATGAAATTTTGCAAAAAAAATCTATATGACCCATTGTAATAAGTAGCGTACTCATACAACATTGCTTTTGACAATCTTAAAAATTTGAACAAAAATTAAATTGCTCCAAAATCGGTCGGGTTTAGACTCAAATGTGAGAAAATACATATATAATCACGTGTACAAAATAAAAACTCGATTAATGGTGATGAAATTTTTCCAAAAAAAATTCATATGACGCATTGTTATGAGTAGCGTACTCATACAAAATTGCTTTTGACAATCTTAAAAATTTGAACACAAATTAAGTTGCTCCAAAATCGGTCGGGTTTAGACTCAAATGTGTGGAAATACATATATAATCACGTGTACAAAATAAAAACTCGATTAAAGATGATGAAATTTTTGCAAAAAAATTCATATGACCCATTGTTATGAGTAGCGTACTCATACAACATTGCTTTTGACAATCTTAAAAATTTGAACAAAAATTAAGTTGCTCCAAAATCGGTCGGGTTTAGACTCAAATGTGTGGAAATACATATATAATCACGTGTACAAAATAAAAACTCGATTAAATATGATGAAATTTTGCAAAAAAATCTATAGTATGACCCATTGTTATAAGTAGCGTACGCATAACCCATTTCTTTTGACAATCTTCAAAATTTGAACAAAAATTAAATTGCTTTAAAATCGGTCGGGTTTAGACTCAAATGTGAGGAAATACATATATAATCACGTGTACAAAATAAAAACTCGATTAAAGATGATGAAATTTTTGCAAAAAAATTCATATTACCCATTGTTATGAGTAGCGTACTCATACAACATTGCTTTTGACAATCTTAAAAATTTTAACACAAATTAAGTTGCTCCAAAATCGGTCGGGTTTAGACTCAAATGTGTGGAAATACATATATAATCACGTGTACAAAATAAAAACTCGATTAAAGATGATGAAATTTTTGCAAAAAAATTCATATTACCCATTGTTATGAGTAGCGTACTCATACAACATTGCTTTTGACAATCTTAAAAATTTGAACAAAAATTAAGTTGCTCCAAAATCGGTCGGGTTTAGACTCAAATGTGTGGAAATACATATATAATCACGTGTACAAAATAAAAACTCGATTAAAGATGATAAAATTTTTCCTAAAAAAATTCATATGACGCATTGTTATGAGTAGCGTACTCATACAACATTGCTTTTGACAATCTTAAAAATTTGAACAAAAATTATGTTGCTCCAAAATCGGTCGGGCGTAAACTCAAATGTGTGGAAATACATATATAATCACGTGTACAAAATAAAAACTCGATTAAAGATGATGAAATTTTGCAAAAAAAATCTATATGACCCATTGTAATAAGTAGCGTACTCATACAACATTGCTTTTGACAATCTTAAAAATTTGAACAAAAATTAAATTGCTCCAAAATCGGTCGGGTTTAGACTCAAATGTGAGAAAATACATATATAATCACGTGTACAAAATAAAAACTCGATTAAAGATGATGAAATTTTTCCAAAAAAAATTCATATGACGCATTGTTATGAGTAGCGTACTCATACAACATTGCTTTTAACAATCTTAAAAATTTGAACAAAAATTAAGTTGCTCCAAAATCGGTCGGCAATACATATATAATCACGTGTACAACATAAAAACTCGATTAAAGATGATGAAATTTTTCCAAAAAAAATTCATATGACGCATTGTTATGAGTAGCGTACTCATACAACATTGCTTTTGACAGTCTTCAAAATTTGAACAAAAATTAAGTTGCTCCAAAATCGGTCGGGTTTAGACTCAAATGTGTGGAAATACATATATAATCACGTGTACAAAATAAAAACTCGATTAAAGATGATGAAATTTTGCAAAAAAAATCTATAGTATGACCCATTGTTATAAGTAGCGTACTCATACAACATTTCTTTTGACAATCTTCAAAATTTGAACAAAAATTAAATTGCTTTAAAATCGGTCGGGTTTAGACTCAAATGTGAGGAAATACATATATAATCACGTGTACAAAATAAAAACTCGATTAAAGATGATCAAATTTTTCCTAAAAAAATTCATATGACGCATTGTTATGAGTAGCGTACTCATACAACATTGCTTTTGACAATCTTAAAAATTTGAACAAAAATTAAGTTGCTCCAAAATCGGTCGGGTTTAGACTCAAATGTGTGGAAATACATATATAATCCCGTGTACAAAATAAAAACTCGATTAAAGATGATGAAATTTTTGCAAAAAAATTCATATGACCCATTGTTATGAGTAGCGTATTCATACAACATTGCTTTTGACAATCTTAAAAATTTGAACAAAAATTAAATTGCTTTAAAATCGGTCGGGTTTAGACTCAAATGTGAGGAAATACATATATAATCACGTGTACAAAATAAAAACTCGATTAAAGATGATAAAATTTTTCCTAAAAAAATTCATATGACCCATTGTTATGAGTAGCGTACTCATACAACATTGCTTTTGACAATCTTAAAAATTTGAACAAAAATTTAGTTGCTCCAAAATCGGTCGGGTTTAGACTCAAATGTGTGGAAATACATATATAATCCCGTGTACAAAATAAAAACTCGATTAAAGATGATGAAATTTTTGCAAAAAAATTCATATGACCCATTGTTATGAGTAGCGTATTCATACAACATTGCTTTTGACAATCTTCAAAATTTGAACAAAAATTAAGTTGCTTCAAAAGCGGTCGGGTTTAGACTCAAATGTGTGGAAATACATATATAATCACATGTACAAAATAAAAACTCGATTAAAGATGATGAAATTTTTGCAAAAAAATTCATATGACCCATTGTTATGAGTAGCGTACTCATACATAATTGCTTGTGACAATCTTCAAAATTTGAACAAAAGTTAAGTTGCTCCAAAATCGGTTGGGTTGAGACTCAAATGTGTGGAAATACATATATAATCACGTGTACAAAATAAAAACTCGATTAAAGATGATGAAATTTTTCCAAAAAAAAATTCATATGACGCATTGTTATGAGTAGCGTACTCATACAACATTGCTTTTGACAATCTTAAAAATTTGAACAAAAATTAAGTTGCTCCAAAATCGGTCGGCAATACATATATAATCACGTGTACAACATAAAAACTCGATTAAAGATGATGAAATTTTTCCAAAAAAAATTCATATGACGCATTGTTATGAGTAGCGTACTCATACAACATTGCTTTTGACAGTCTTCAAAATTTGAACAAAAATTAAGTTGCTCCAAAATCGGTCGGGTTTAGACTCAAATGTGTGGAAATACATATATAATCACGTGTACAAAATAAAAACTCGATTAAAGATGATGAAATTTTGCAAAAAAAATCTATAGTATGACCCATTGTTATAAGTAGCGTACTCATACAACATTGCTTTTGACAATCTTAAAAATTTGAACAAAAATTAAGTTGCTCCAAAATCGGTCGGGCGTAGACTCAAATGTGTGGAAATACATATATAATCACGTGTACAAAATAAAAACTCGATTAAAGATGATGAAATTTTTGCAAAAAAATTCATATGACCCATTGTTATGAGTAGCGTATTCATACAACATTGCTTTTGACAATCTTCAACATTTGAACAAAAATTAAGTTGCTCAAATGTGTGGAAATACATATATAATCACGTGTACAAAATAAAAACTCGATTAAGGATGATCAAATTTTTGCAAAAAAAATTCATATGACCCATGGTTATGAGTAGCGTACTCATACAACATTGCTTTTGACAATCTTAAAAATTTGAACAAAAATTAAGTTGCTCCAAAATCGGTCGGCAATACATTGTATATAATCACGTGTACAACATAAAAACTCGATTAAAGATGATGAAATTTTTCCAAAAAAATTCATATGACGCATTGTTATGAGTAGCGTACTCATACAACATTGCTTTTGACAGTCTTCAAAATTTGAACAAAAATTAAGTTGCTCCAAAATCGATCGGGTTTAGACTCAAATGTGTGGAAATACATATATAATCACGTGTACAAAATAAAAACTCGATTAAAGATGATGAAATTTTGCAAAAAAAATCTATAGTATGACCCATTGTTATAAGAAGCGTACTCATACAACATTTCTTTTGACAATCTTCAAAATTTGATCAAAAATTAAGTTGCTCCAAAATCGGTCGGGTTTAGACTCAAATGTGTGGAAATACATATATAATCACGTGTACAAAATAAAAACTCGATTAAAGATGATGAAATTTTTGCAAAAAAATTCATATGACCCATTGTTATGAGTAGCGTACTCATACAACATTGCTTTTGACAATCTTAAAAATTTGAACAAAAATTAAGTTGCTCCAAAATCGGTCGGGCGTAGACTCAAATGTGTGGAAATACATATATAATCACGTGTACAAAATAAAAACTCGATTAAAGATGATGAAATTTTTCAAAAAAAAATTCATATGACCCATTGTTATGAGTAGCGTACTCATACAACATTGCTTTTGACAATCTTAAAAATTTGAACAAAAATTAAGTTGCTCCAAAATCGGTCGGGTTTAGACTCAAATGTGTGGAAATACATATATAATCACGTGTACAAAATAAAAACTCGATTAAAGATGATGAAATTTTGCAAAAAAAATCTATATGACCCATTGTAATAAGTAGCGTACTCATACAACATTGCTTTTGACAATCTTAAAAATTTGAACAAAAATTAAATTGCTCCAAAATCGGTCGGGTTTAGACTCAAATGTGAGAAAATACATATATAATCACGTGTACAAAATAAAAACTCGATTAAAGGTGATGAAATTTTTCCAAAAAAAATTCATATGACGCATTGTTATGAGTAGCGTACTCATACAAAATTGCTTTTGACAATCTTAAAAATTTGAACACAAATTAAGTTGCTCCAAAATCGGTCGGGTTTAGACTCAAATGTGTGGAAATACATATATAATCACGTGTACAAAATAAAAACTCGATTAAAGATGATGAAATTTTTGCAAAAAAATTCATATGACCCATTGTTATGAGTAGCGTACTCATACAACATTGCTTTTGACAATCTTAAAAATTTGAACAAAAATTAAGTTGCTCCAAAATCGGTCGGGTTTAGACTCAAATGTGTGGAAATACATATATAATCACGTGTACAAAATAAAAACTCGATTAAATATGATGAAATTTTGCAAAAAAATCTATAGTATGACCCATTGTTATAAGTAGCGTACTCATAACCCATTTCTTTTGACAATCTTCAAAATTTGAACAAAAATTAAATTGCTTTAAAATCGGTCGGGTTTAGACTCAAATGTGAGGAAATACATATATAATCACGTGTACAAAATAAAAACTCGATTAAAGATGATACAATTTTTCCTAAAAAAATTCATATGACGCATTGTTATGAGTAGCGTACTCACACAACATTGCTTTTGACAATCTTAAAAATTTGAACAAAAATTAAGTTGCTCCAAAATCGGTCGGGTTTAGACTCAAATGTGTGGAAATACATATATAATCCCGTGTACAAAATAAAAACTTGATTAAAGATGATGAAATTTTTGCAAAAAAATTCATATGACTCATTGTTATGAGTAGCGTATTCATACAACATTGCTTTTGACAATCTTAAAAATTTGAACAATAATTAAGTTGCTCCAAAATCGGTCGGGTTTAGACTCAAATGTGTGGAAATACATATATAATCACGTGTACAAAATAAAAACTCGAATGAAGATGATGAAATTTTTGCAAAAAAAATTCATATGACCCATTGTTATGAGTAGCGTACTCATACAACATTGCTTTTGACAATCTTAAAAATTTTAACAAAAATTAAGTTGCTCCAAAATCAGTCGGGCGTAGACTCAAATGTGTGGAAATACATATATAATCACGTGTACAAAATAAAAACTCGATTAAAGATGATGAAATTTTGCAAAAAAAAATCCATATGACCCATTGTTATGAGTAGCGTACTAATACAACATTGCTTTTGACAATCTTCAAAATTTGAACAAAAATTAAGTTGCTCCAAAATCGGTCGGGTTTAGACTCAAATGTGAGGAAATACATATAAAATCACGTGTACAAAATATAAACTCGATTAAAGATGATGAAATTTTTCCTAAAAAAATTCATATGATGCATTGTTATGAGTAGCGTACTCATACAACATTGCTTTTGACAATCTTCAAAATTTGAACAAAAATTAAATTGCTCCAAAATCGGTCGGGTTTAGACTCAAATGTGTGGAAATACATATATAATCACGTGTACATAATAAAAACTCGATTAAAGATGATAAAATTTTTGCAAAAAAATTCATATGACCCATTGTTATGAGTAGCGTACTCATACAACATTATTATAACCCAACGGAAACCCACTTTCCCGCCCAACCGGCACGAGGGGCTCAATCCGCATAACGTACGGATGTTTTTTAAATATACAAATCTTAGGTGCCGAGTCGTGAC
The DNA here is from genome assembly GCA_963971545.1 of Philophylla caesio. Taxonomy (NCBI): domain Eukaryota; kingdom Metazoa; phylum Arthropoda; class Insecta; order Diptera; family Tephritidae; genus Philophylla; species Philophylla caesio. Next base: position 84,514,369 of record OZ020607.1, read on the forward strand.
AGAAGAAAGTTTGTTAAGCGTCGAGATCCCAAGCTGCTCAGCTACAGAATAAGAATTCATCAGCCGAATACAAAGTTAGAGAAATGCAAAGTAAGAAAATTGGATCGTTAGCTGTTATTAAGAGAGGATAGAATAGTTCTTTTAATTATAAAAAGTGAGTCCGATACATCAAAGGTGCTGGAATGATTGTTAAAGTCTTGGCATAAACCCCGAAACGGTTCATTCAACTCAAAGTTAGTTCTGCATAGTTTCAAGAAACGTGGTTTAAAGTTTCTCGTTGCACGGGAGGGTACATTAAAATTAATTTGCTCTAGAAGAAATGGACTTGAGATCCATCCATTGACTAATTTTACGAGAAATATTATACCTAACATTTCTCTGCGACTCGAAAGAGTAGGAAGATTAATAAGTTTTAAACGACTAGTGTAAGGGGGAAGATTGTATGGCGAATCCCATCGAAGATTTCTTTTTGACAATCTTAAAAATTTGAACAAAAAAATCTTAAAAATTTGAACAAAAATTAAGTTGCTCCAAAATCGGTCGGGTTTAGACTGAAATGTGTGGAAATACATATATAATCACGTGTACAAAATAAAAACTCGATTAAAGAAGATGAAATTTTTGCAAAAAAAAACCATATGACCCATTGTTATGAGTAGCGTACTCATACAACGTTGCTTTTGACAATCTTCAAAATTTGAACAAAAATTAAGTTGCTCCAAAATCGGTCGGGTTTAGACTCAAATGTGTGGAAATACATATATAATCACGTGTACAAAATAAAAACTCGATTAAAGAAGATGAAATTTTTGCAAAAAAAATTCATATGACCCATGGTTATGAGTAGCGTACTCATACAACATTGCTTTTGACAATCTTCAAAAATTTAACAAAAATTAGGTTGCTCCAAAATCGGTCGGGTTTAGACTCAAATGTGTGGAAATACATATGTATATAATCACGTGTACAAAATAAAAACTCGATTAAAGATGATGAAATTTTGCAAAAAAAATCTATAGTATGACCCATTGTTATAAGTAGCGTACTCATACAACATTGCTTTTGACAATCTTAAAAATTTGAACAAAAATTAAGTTGCTCCAAAATCGGTCGGGTTTAGACTCAAATGTGTGGAAATACATATATAATCACGTGTACAAAATAAAAGCTCGATTAAAGATGATGAAATTTTGCAAAAAAAATCTATATGACCCATTGTAATAAGTAGCGTACTCATACAACATTGCTTTTGACAATCTTAAAAATTTGAACAAAAATTAAATTGCTCCAAAATCGGTCGGGTTTAGACTCAAATGTGAGAAAATACATATATAATCACGTGTACAAAATAAAAACTCGATTAAAGGTGATGAAATTTTTCCAAAAAAAATTCATATGACGCATTGTTATGAGTAGCGTACTCATACAAAATTGCTTTTGACAATCTTAAAAATTTGAACACAAATTAAGTTGCTCCAAAATCGGTCGGGTTTAGACTCAAATGTGTGGAAATACATATATAATCACGTGTACAAAATAAAAACTCGATTAAAGATGATGAAATTTTTGCAAAAAAATTCATATGACCCATTGTTATGAGTAGCGTACTCATACAACATTGCTTTTGACAATCTTAAAAATTTGAACAAAAATTAAGTTGCTCCAAAATCGGTCGGGTTTAGACTCAAATGTGTGGAAATACATATATAATCACGTGTACAAAATAAAAACTCGATTAAATATGATGAAATTTTGCAAAAAAAATCTATAGTATGACCCATTGTTATAAGTAGCGTACTCATACAACATTTCTTTTGACAATCTTCAAAATTTGAACAAAAATTAAATTGCTTTAAAATCGGTCGGGTTTAGACTCAAATGTGAGGAAATACATATATAATCACGTGTACAAAATAAAAACTCGATTAAAGATGATAAAATTTTTCCTAAAAAAATTCATATGACGCATTGTTATGAGTAGCGTACTCACACAACATTGCTTTTGACAATCTTAAAAATTTGAACAAAAATTAAGTTGCTCCAAAATCGGTCGGGTTTAGACTCAAATGTGTGGAAATACATATATAATCCCGTGTACAAAATAAAAACTTGATTAAAGATGATGAAATTTTTGCAAAAAAATTCATATGACTCATTGCTTTGAGTAGCGTATTCATACAACATTGCTTTTGACAATCTTAAAAATTTGAACAATAATTAAGTTGCTCCAAAATCGGTCGGGTTTAGACTCAAATGTGTGGAAATACATATATAATCACGTGTACAAAATAAAAACTCGAATGAAGATGATGAAATTTTTGCAAAAAAAATTCATATGACCCATTGTTATGAGTAGCGTACTCATACAACATTGCTTTTGACAATCTTAAAAATTTTAACAAAAATTAAGTTGCTCCAAAATCGGTCGGGCGTAGACTCAAATGTGTGGAAATACATATATAATCACGTGTACAAAATAAAAACTCGATTAAAGATGATGAAATTTTGCAAAAAAAAATCCATATGACCCATTGTTATGAGTAGCGTACTAATACAACATTGCTTTTGACAATCTTCAAAATTTGAACAAAAATTAAGTTGCTCCAAAATCGGTCGGGTTTAGACTCAAATGTGAGGAAATACATATAAAATCACGTGTGCAAAATATAAACTCGATTAAAGATGATGAAATTTTTCCTAAAAAAATTCATATGATGCATTGTTATGAGTAGCGTACTCATACAACATTGCTTTTGACAATCTTCAAAATTTGAACAAAAATTAAATTGCTCCAAAATCGGTCGGGTTTAGACTCAAATGTGTGGAAATACATATATAATCACGTGTACATAATAAAAACTCGATTAAAGATGATAAAATTTTTGCAAAAAAATTCATATGACCCATTGTTATGAGTAGCGTACTCATACAACATTGCTTTTGACAATCTTAAAAATTTGAACAAAAATTTAGTTGCTCCAAAATCGGTCGGGTTTAGACTGAAATGTGTGGAAATACATATATAATCACGTGTACAAAATAAAAACTCGATTAAAGAAGATGAAATTTTTGCAAAAAAAAACCATATGACCCATTGTTATGAGTAGCGTACTCATACAACGTTGCTTTTGACAATCTTCAAAATTTGAACAAAAATTAAGTTGCTCCAAAATCGGTCGGGTTTAGACTCAAATGTGTGGAAATACATATATAATCACGTGTACAAAATAAAAACTCGATTAAAGAAGATGAAATTTTTGCAAAAAAAATTCATATGACCCATGGTTATGAGTAGCGTACTCATACAACATTGCTCTTGACAATCTTCAAAAATTTAACAAAAATTAGGTTGCTCCAAAATCGGTCAGGTTTAGACTCAAATGTGCGGAAATACATATGTATATAATCACGTGTACAAAATAAAAACTCGATTAAAGATGATGCAATTTTTCCAAAAAAATGCATATGACCCATTGTTATGAGTAGCGTACTCATACAACATTGCTTTTGACAATCTTCAAAATTTGATCAAAAATTAAGTTGCTCCAAAATCGGTCTGGTTTAGACTCAAATGTGTGGAAATACATATATAATCACGTGTACAAAATAAAAACTCGATTAAAGATGATAAAATTTTTGCAAAAAAAATTCATATGACCCATGGTTATGAGTAGCGTACTCATACAACATTGCTTTTGACAATCTTAAAAATTTTAACAAATATTAAGTTGCTCCAAAATCGGTCGGGTTTAAACTCAAATGTGTGGAAATACATATATAATCACGTGTACAAAATAAAAACTCGATTAAAGAAGATGCAATTTTGCAAAAAAAATCTATATGACCCATTGTTATAAGTAGCGTACTCATACAACATTGCTTTTGACAATCTTCAAAATTTGAACAAAAATTAAATTGCTCCAAAATCGGTCGGGTTTAGACTCAAATGTGAGGAAATACATATATAATCACGTGTACAAAATAAAAACTCGATTAAAGATGATGAAATTTTTGCCAAAAAAATTCATATGACTCATGGTTATGAGTAGCGTACTAATACAACATTGCTTTTGACAATCTTCAAAAATTGAATAAAAATTAAGTTGCTCCAAAATCGGTCAGGTTTAGACTCAAATCTGCGGAAATACATATATAATCACGTGTACAAAATAAAAACTCGATTAAAGATGATGCAATTTTTCCAAAAAAATGCATATGACGCATTGTTATGAGTAGCGTACTCATACAACATTGCTTTTGACAATCTTAAAAATTTGAACAAAAATTAAGTTGCTCCAAAATCGGTCGGGATTAGACTCAAATGTGTGGAAATACATATATAATCACGTGTACAAAATAAAAACTCGATTAAAGAAGATGAAATTTTTGCAAAAAAAAAATCATATGACCCATGGTTATGAGTAGCGTACTCATACAACATTGCTTTTGACAATCTTCAAAAATTAAACAAAAATTAGGTTGCTCCAAAATCGGTCAGGTTTAGACTCAAATGTGCGGAAATACATATATAATCACGTGTACAAAATAAAAACTCGATTAAAGAAGATACAATTTTTGCAAAAAAAATTCATATGACCCATGGTTATGAGTAGCGTACTCATACAACATTGCTTTTGACAATCTTAAAAATTTGAACAAAAATTAAGTTGCTCCAAAATCGGTCGGGTTTAAACTCAAATGTGTGGAAATACATATATAATCACGTGTACAAAATAAAAACTCGATTAAAGATGATGCAATTTTGCAAAAAAAATCTATATGACCCATTGTTATAAGTAGCTTACTCATACAACTTTGCTTTTGACAATCTTCAAAAATTGAACAAAAATTAAATTGCTCCAAAATCGGTCACGTTTAGACTCAAATGTGCGGAAATACATATATAATCACGTGTACCAAATAAAAACTCGATTAAAGATGATGCAATTTTTGCAAAAAAAAATCATATGACTCATGGTTATGAGTAGCGTACTAATACAACATTGCTTTTGACAATCTTCAAAAATTGAACAAAAATTAAGTTGCTCCAAAATCGGTCAGGTTTAGACTCAAATGTGCGGAAATACATATATAATCACGTGTACAAAATAAAAACTCGATTAAAGATGATGAAATTTTGCAAAAAAAATCTATATGACCCATTGTTATGAGTAGCGTACTCATACAACATTGCTTTTGACAATCTTAAAAATTTGAACAATAATTAAGTTGCTCCAAAATCGGTCGGGTTTAGACTCAAATGTGTGGAAATACAGATATAATCACGTGTACAAAATAAAAACTCGATTAAAGAAGATGAAATTTTGCAAAAAAAATCCATATGACCCATTGTTATGAGTAGCGTACTCATACAACATTGCTTTTGACAATCTTCAAAATTTGAACAAAAATTAAGTTGCTCCAAAATCGGTCGTGTTTAGACTCAAATGTGTAGAAATACATATATAATCACGTGTACAAAATAAAAACTCGATTAAAGATGATGAAATTTTTCCAAAAAAAATTCATATGACGCATTGTTATGAGTAGCGTACACATACAACATTGCTTTTGACAATCTTAAACATTTGAACAAAAATTAAGTTGCTCCAAAATCGGTCGGGTTTAGACTCAAATGTGTGGAAATACATATATGTATGTATAATCACGCGTACAAAATAAAAACTCGATTAAAGATGATGAAATTTTTCCAAAAAAAATTCATATGACGCATTGTTATGAGTAGCGTACTCATACAACATTGCTTTTGACAATCTTCAAAATTTGATCAAAAATTAAGTTGCTCCAAAATCGGTCGGGTGTAGACTGAAATGTGTGGAAATACATATATAATCACGTGTACAAAATAAAAACTCGATTAAAGATGATCAAATTTTTGCAAAAAAAAAACCAAATGACCCATTGTTATGAGTAGCGTACTCATACAACATTGCATTTGACAATCTTCAAAATTTGAACAAAAATTAAGTTGCTCCAAAATCGGTCGGGTTGAGACTCAAATGTGTGGAAATACATATATAATCACGTGTACAAAATAAAAACTCGATTAAAGATGATGAAATTTTTCAAAAAAAAATTCATATGACCCATGGTTATGAGTAGCGTACTCATACAACACTGCTTTTGACAATCTTAAAAATTTGAACAAAAATTAATCACGTGTACCAAATAAAAACTCGATTAAAGATGATGAAATTTTTCCAAAAAAAAATTCATATGACGCATTGTTATGAGTAGCGTACTCATACAACATTGCATTTGACAATCTTAAAAATTTGAACAAAAATTAAGTTGCTCCAAAATCGGTCGGGTTTAGACTCAAATGTGTGGAAATACATATATAATCACGTGTACAAAATAAAAACTCGATTAAAGATGATGAAATTTTTCCAAAAAAAAATTCATATGACGCATTGTTATGAGTAGCGTACTCATACAACATTGCTTTTGACAATCTTAAAAATTTGAACAAAAATTAAGTTGCTCCAAAATCGGTCGGGTTTAGACTCAAATGTGTGGAAATACATATATAATCACGTGTACAAAATAAAAACTCGATTAAAGATGATAAAATTTTTGCAAAAAAAAATCATATGACCCATGGTTATGAGTAGCGTACTCATACAACATTGCTTTTGACAATCTTAAAAATTTTAACAAAAATTAAGTTGCTCCAAAATCGGTCGGGTTTAAACTCAAATGTGTGGAAATACATATATAATCACGTGTACAAAATAAAAACTCGATTAAAGATGATGCAATTTTGCAAAAAAAATCTATATGACCCATTGTTATAAGTAGCGTACTCATACAACATTGCTTTTGACAATCTTCAAAATTTGAACAAAAATTAAATTGCTCCAAAATCGGTCGGGTTTAGACTCAAATGTGAGGAAATACATATATAATCACGTGTACAAAATAAAAACTCGATTAAAGATGATGAAATTTTTGCAAAAAAAATTCATATGACTCATGGTTATGAGTAGCGTACTAATACAACATTGCTTTTGACAATCTTCAAAATTTGAACAAAAATTAAGTTGCTCCAAAATCGGTCAGGTTTAGACTCAAATCTGCGGAAATACATATATAATCACGTGTACAAAATAAAAACTCGATTAAAGATGATGCAATTTTTCCAAAAAAATGCATATGACGCATTGTTATGAGTAGCGTACTCATACAACATTGCTTTTGACAATCTTAAAAATTTGAACAAAAATTAAGTTGCTCCAAAATCGGTCGGGTTTAGACTCAAATGTGTGGAAATACATATATAATCACGTGTACAAAATAAAAACTCGATTAAAGAAGATGAAATTTTTGCAAAAAAAAAATCATATGACCCATGGTTATGAGTAGCGTACTCATACAACATTGCTTTTGACAATCTTCAAAAATTAAACAAAAATTAGGTTGCTCCAAAATCGGTCAGGTTTAGACTCAAATGTGCGGAAATACATATATAATCACGTGTACAAAATAAAAACTCGATTAAAGAAGATACAATTTTTGCAAAAAAAATTCATATGACCCATGGTTATGAGTAGCGTACTCATACAACATTGCTTTTGACAATCTTAAAAATTTGAACAAAAATTAAGTTGCTCCAAAATCGGTCGGGTTTAAACTCAAATGTGTGGAAATACATATATAATCACGTGTACAAAATAAAAACTCGATTAAAGATGATGCAATTTTGCAAAAAAAATCTATATGACCCATTGTTATAAGTAGCTTACTCATACAACTTTGCTTTTGACAATCTTCAAAAATTGAACAAAAATTAAATTGCTCCAAAATCGGTCAGGTTTAGACTCAAATGTGCGGAAATACATATATAATCACGTGTACCAAATAAAAACTCGATTAAAGATGATGCAATTTTTGCAAAAAAAAATCATATGACTCATGGTTATGAGTAGCGTACTAATACAACATTGCTTTTGACAATCTTCAAAAATTGAACAAAAATTAAGTTGCTCCAAAATCGGTCAGGTTTAGACTCAAATGTGCGGAAATACATATATAATCACGTGTACAAAATAAAAACTCGATTAAAGAAGATGAAATTTTGCAAAAAAAATCCATATGACCCATTTTATGAGTAGCGTACTCATACAACATTGCTTTTGACAATCTTAAAAATTTGAACAATAATTAAGTTGCTCCAAAATCGGTCGGGTTTAGACTCAAATGTGTGGAAATACAGATATAATCACGTGTACAAAATAAAAACTCGATTAAAGAAGATGAAATTTTGCAAAAAAAATCCATATGACCCATTTTATGAGTAGCGTACTCATACAACATTGCTTTTGACAATCTTCAAAATTTGAACAAAAATTAAGTTGCTCCAAAATCGGTCGTGTTTAGACTCAAATGTGTAGAAATACATATATAATCACGTGTACAAAATAAAAACTCGATTAAAGATGATGAAATTTTTCCAAAAAAAATTCATATGACGCATTGTTATCAGTAGCGTACACATACAACATTGCTTTTGACAATCTTAAACATTTGAACAAAAATTAAGTTGCTCCAAAATCGGTCGGGTTTAGACTCAAATGTGTGGAAATACATATATGTATGTATAATCACGCGTACAAAATAAAAACTCGATTAAAGATGATGAAATTTTTCCAAAAAAAATTCATATGACGCATTGTTATGAGTAGTGTACTCATACAACATTGCTTTTGACAATCTTCAAAATTTGATCAAAAATTAAGTTGCTCCAAAATCGGTCGGGTGTAGACTGAAATGTGTGGAAATACATATATAATCACGTGTACAAAATAAAAACTCGATTAAAGATGATCAAATTTTTGCAAAAAAAAACCAAATGACCCATTGTTATGAGTAGCGTACTCATACAACATTGCATTTGACAATCTTCAAAATTTGAACAAAAATTAAGTTGCTCCAAAATCGGTCGGGTTGAGACTCAAATGTGTGGAAATACATATATAATCACGTGTACAAAATAAAAACTCGATTAAAGATGATGAAATTTTTCAAAAAAAAATTCATATGACCCATGGTTATGAGTAGCGTACTCATACAACACTGCTTTTGACAATCTTAAAAATTTGAACAAAAATTAATCACGTGTACAAAATAAAAACTCGATTAAAGATGATGAAATTTTTCCAAAAAAAAATTCATATGACGCATTGTTATGAGTAGCGTACTCATACAACATTGCATTTGACAATCTTAAAAATTTGAACAAAAATTAAGTTGCTCCAAAATCGGTCGGGTTTAGACTCAAATGTGTGGAAATACATTAATCACGTGTACAAAATAAAAACTCGATTAAAGATGATGAAATTTTTCCAAAAAAAAATTCATATGACGCATTGTTATGAGTAGCGTACTCATACAACATTGCTTTTGACAATCTTAAAAATTTGAACAAAAATTAAATTGCTCCAAAATCGGTCGGGTTTAGACTCAAATGTGAGAAAATACATATATAATCACGTGTACAAAATAAAAACTCGATTAAAGATGATGAAATTTTTCCAAAAAAAATTCATATGACGCATTGTTATGAGTAGCGTACTCATACAACATTGCTTTTGACAATCTTCAAAATTTGAACAAAACATAAGTTGCTCCAAAATCGGTCGGGCGTAGACTCAAATGTGTGGAAATACATATATAATCACGTGTACAAAATAAAAACTCGATTAAAGATGATGAAATTTTTCAAAAAAAAATTCATATGACCCATTGTTATGAGTAGCGTACTCATACAACATTGCTTTTGACAATCTTCAAAATTTGAACAAAAATTAAGTTGCTCCAAAATCGGTCGGGTTGAGACTCAAATGTGTGGAAATACATATATAATCACGTGTACAAAATAAAAACTCGATTAAAGATGATGAAATTTTTCCAAAAAAAAATTCATATGACCCATGGTTATGAGTAACGTACTCATACAACATTGCTTTTGACAATCTTAAAAATTTTAACAAAAATTAAGTTGCTCCAAAATCGGTCGGCAATACATATGTATATAATCACGTGTACAACATAAAAACTCGATTAAAGATGATGAAATTTTTCCAAAAAAAATTCATATGACGCATTGTTATGAGTAGCGTACTCATACAACATTGCTTTTGACAGTCTTCAAAATTTGAACAAAAATTAAGTTGCTCCAAAATCGGTCGGGTTTAGACTCAAATGTGTGGAAATACATATATAATCACGTGTACAAAATAAAAACTCGATTAAAGATGATGAAATTTTGCAAAAAAAAATCTATAGTATGACCCATTGTTATAAGTAGCGTACTCATACAACATTTCTTTTGACAATCTTCAAAATTTGAACAAAAATTAAATTGCTTTAAAATCGGTCGGGTTTAGACTCAAATGTGAGGAAATACATATATAATCACGTGTACAAAATAAAAACCCGATTAAAGATGATAAAATTTTTCCTAAAAAAATTCATATGACGCATTGTTATGAGTAGCGTACTCATACAACATTGCTTTTGACAATCTTAAAAATTTGAACAAAAATTAAGTTGCTCCAAAATCGGTCGCATTTAGACTCAAATGTGTGGAAATACATATATAATCCCGTGTACAAAATAAAAACTTGATTAAAGATGATGAAATTTTTGCAAAAAAATTCATATGACCCATTGTTATGAGTAGCGTATTCATACAACATTGCTTTTGACAATCTTAAAAATTTTAACAAAAATTAAGTTGCTCCAAAATCGGTCGGCAATACATATGTATATAATCACGTGTACAACATAAAAACTCGATTAAAGATGATGAAATTTTTCCAAAAAAAAATCATATGACGCATTGTTATGAGTAGCGTACTCATACAACATTGCTTTTGACAGTCTTCAAAATTTGAACAAAAATTAAGTTGCTCCAAAATCGGTCGGGTTTAGACTCAAATGTGAGAAAATACATATATAATCACGTGTACAAAATAAAAACTCGATTAAAGATGATAAAATTTTTCCTAAAAAAATTCATATGACGCATTGTTATGAGTAGCGTACTCATACAACATTGCTTTTGACAATCTTAAAAATTTGAACAAAAATTAAGTTGCTCCAAAATCGGTCGGGTTTAGACTCAAATGTGTGGAAATACATATATAATCCCGTGTACAAAATAAAAACTTGATTAAAGATGATGAAATTTTTGCAAAAAAATTCATATGACCCATTGTTATGAGTAGCGTATTCATACAACATTGCTTTTGACAATCTTAAAAATTTGAACAAAAATTAAGTTGCTCCAAAATCGGTCGGCAATACATATGTATATAATCACGTGTACAACATAAAAACTCGATTAAAGATGATGAAATTTTTGCAAAAAAATTCATATGACCCATAGTTATGAGTAGCGTATTCATACAACATTGCTTTTGTGTGGAAATACATATATAATCACGTGTACAAAATAAAAACTCGATTAAAGATGATGAAATTTTTGCAAAAAAAATTCATATGACCCATTGTTATGAGTAGCGTACTCATACAACATTGCTTTTGACAATCTTAAAAATTTGAACAAAAATTAAATTGCTCCAAAATCGGTCGGCTTTAGACTCAAATGTGTGGAAATACATATATAATCACGTGTACAAAATAAAAACTCGATTAAAAATGATGAAATTTTGCAAAAAAAAATCCATATGACCCATTGTTATGAGTAGCGTACTAATACAACATTGCTTTTGACAATCTTCAAAATTTGAACAAAAATTAAGTTGCCCCAAAATCGGTCGGGTTTAGACTCAAATGTGAGGAAATACATATATAATCACGTGTACGAAATAAAAACTCGATTAAAGATGATGAAATTTTTTCTAAAAAAATTCATATGATGCATTGTTATGAGTAGCGTACTCATACAACATTGCTTTTGACAATCTTAAAAATTTGAACAAAAATTAAGTTGCTCCAAAATCGGTCGGGTTTAGACTCAAATGTGTGGAAATACATATATAATCACGTGTACATAATAAAAACTCGATTAAAGATGATGAAATTTTTGCAAAAAAATTCATATGACCCATTGTTATGAGTAGCGTACTCATACAACATTGCTTTTGACAATCTTAAAAATTTGAACAAAAATTAAGTTGCTCCAAAATCGGTCGGGTTTAGACTCAAATGTGTGGAAATACATATATAATCACGTGTACAAAATAAAAACTCGATTAAAGAAGATGAAATTTTTGCAAAAAAAAACCATATGACCCATTGTTATGAGTAGCGTACTCATACAACATTGCTTTTGACAATCTGCAAAATTTGAACAAAAATTAAGTTGCTCCAAAATCGGTTGGGTTTAGACTCAAATGTGTGGAAATACATATATAATCACGTGTACAAAATAAAAACTCGATTAAAGAAGATCAAATTTTTGCAAAAAAAATTCATATGACCCATAGTTATGAGTAGCGTATTCATACAAAATTGCTTTTGACAATCTTAAAAATTTGAACAAAAATTAAGTTGCTCCAAAATCGGTCGGGTTTAGACTCAAATGTGTGGAAATACATGCATATATAATCACGTGTACAAAATAAAAACTCGAATGACGATGATGAAATTTTTGCAAAAAAAATTCATATGACCCATTGTTATGAGTAGCGTACTCATACAACATTGCTTTTGACAATCTTAAAAATTTGAACAAAAATTAAATTGCTCCAAAATCGGTCGGCTTTAGACTCAAATGTGTGGAAATACATATATAATCACGTGTACAAAATAAAAACTCGATTAAAGATGATGAAATTCTGCAAAAAAAATCCATATGACCCATTGTTATGAGTAGCGTACTAACACAACATTGCTTTTGACAATCTTCAAAATTTGAACAAAAATTAAGTTGCTCCAAAATCGGTCGGGTTTAGACTCAAATGTGAGGAAATACATATATAATCACGTGTACAAAATAAAAACTCGATTAAACTCGTTACCTAACGCAAACGTCAAGCTGTGTGGTTGTGTTTACTTTGCTCTCTTAAAAATATTGTTATAAAACAATTTTAATATCAAATTAATCAAAAGAAATTTCATTAAATTGTGATTAAATCAATTTTGTGCACTTCAAGCTAAGTATAAAGTGAATTGGTGCAATATTCATTTAATAATCTTTAACTTATAAAAAATCTCATTTAAATCTTTGTTGTGTTGTGTGCCGAGTCATAATTTTTCTTGTAGTACAGTTGTTGTTGCCAATTGTTTTGTTTTTGCATTTGCGGCTGTTGCTGTTTGTGCGCGCACTCTTTGTTACTCCTTTTAGCTTTCACAGCTGTTTGCGTGATTTGTTAAGTGTCAATAAAACTGTGTATCCCAAACTGTTCTAACTGCCTTACCGACTTCTATACTGCTTTTTTTTGCTAAACTTCTTTTTTTGCTAAACTGCTTACCACTGTTAGATCCTTTCTTCTGCTAGTCCTATAAATTGTAATTTTAATTCTAATTAATTTTCTCCTAAATAATATACCATGTCTTGTAATTATCCTAACTGCCAAGTTAAGAGTGGGTCTGAACGCTTTGTGTCTTGCTGGCTTTGCGATGGGCTTGCCCACATGAAGTGTGCTGGTTTGACAGGTAGAGTGTTAGATTTGATTGATGATGGTAAGGGTGTCCGCTGGTCTTGTCTGAAATGTAGGTCAACTGAAGTTGATCTTTTTAAATTTTTTAGGCAGTGTAGGAACGGTTTCTCTGAGATTGGTAAGGAGCTAAATGTTCTTACCGAAAAATTCAAACACTATGAAAACGTATTTAATTCTTTTAAATGCTTAGAGAATACGAGTATTCCTATTAGCCGTAATAGTAAACGGAAACGTATTGAGAGTCCGTCTGACGAAGCTGAGCCAAATCCTATTCCGACGACAATTATTTCTTCTCCCTCAGGGGAGTTGATTAGTTTCTCCTCGCCTTGTCCTCAGGCTGTTGAACCTTCTACATCAAAAGCTGCTGCACAGAGATCAGTTCAAAAGGAAAGCAGCGAAAGCAAAAATTCTGCTGCGGTTTCTGTGGCGCCTGCTAGGGGGCTGGTTGTGGTTCCTCAGAGAAAATCTATTTTTATATCAAGATTTTCCAGTGATACCACAGTTGAGGATATCAAGTTTCACATTTCATCTAAGGTTAAGACTGATGACATAACTATCAGGAAATTTAACTTTAATTACAAGAGAAACATTTCTTCATTTAAAATCGATGTAACTTCCGAAAACTTTAATATACTTTTAAATAGCTCTTTTTGGCCGACTGGGGCTTTTGTTCCCGAATTCGAGTTTAAACCCAACATAAATAATAAAAACTTAGCAAAAATCTCTAATCCTAATCCGGAGTCAAAAAACTGATAAAAACTAAACTTGATATATATTACCAAAATGTTAGAGGCTTGAATACAAAACTAACTGACTTGCTTTTGAAGAGTTATTACTGTAATTTTAACATTATAGCTTTTACTGAAACTTGGCTTAAACCTCACGTTTTTGATTCGGAGATTCTTTGCAGTGAATATCATATTTACAGAAATGATCGAGAGTGCAGGATCGGTGGAGGTGTTCTTTTTGCTGTCCATTCTTCATTACCATCTGAAGTGGTGAACGTCCCTATCATTGAGCCTACTGAATTTAAGTGCATACGAGTGCAATTAAGCAAGTCTTATATTTATTTAGCCCTCTGCTATATACCTCCGCAGTCTGACTTGTCGGTATATAGTGATCATATTTCCTTACTTGGGATTGTGGACTCAATGCTTAGGCCTCCCGACTCATTGATTGTGTTGGGTGATTTTAATCTCCCAAACATTTCTTGGAATATGATTGATGGTCATATCGTACCTTCCATTAACAACGCCTTTCTGGAGGGAATGACTGAACTTTGTCTGAACCAGGTTAATACCCTACAAAACAAGTTGGGGAGGGTCTTGGATTTGGTTTTTGTTGACAACATGTACAGGGCCTCCTGAAATCGATGTGATCCATTGGTTTTGCCTGAGGATGTATATCATCCTGCAATTGAATTGTCATACGAGATCATAGACGGAGAGCGGGTTTCTGGATCGAAAGCTTTTAATTCTAATGACAGCTTCGATTTTAGAAAAGCTAATTTTAAAAAATTAAACTATGACTTATCTAAAATAACTTGGCCTTACTACAATGGCGATATTGAGCGTAATGTTTTGGACTTCAACAATACTTTATACAACTTATTTCTTAAACATGTACCTAAAGGTTCTTGTATTCGTGATGAATCAGCCCCTTTATGGTTCACTAAAGACTTGAGAACTTTAAAAAATAAAAAATCGCGTTCTTTTAAATTGTATAAAAGTACTGGTCGTCATGTGGATTATCTTAATTATTCAGTCTTGCGACATAAATATCTAGAATTAAATAAAAACTGTTATGAAAAATACTTGAATAAAATGAAAATGAACATTATCCACGACCCGAAAGCTTTCTATGGTTTCGTTAATTCTAAGCGCAGAGTAAATGCATTCCCTTCCGCAATGAAATATCAAAGTACTGTGTCATGTGATAACGAGATTATTGCCAATCTATTTGCCCAGTTCTTTAAATCTAACTACACCACTCAATTTAAATATAACTGTATTTCCTATCCATACAAGCTGAGCCCCAATAACTCTATTAATATTCCAGTCATATCATCAGATGATGTTTTTCATTATTTAATATCTTTAAAAGAATCATTCAAGTACGGCCCTGATATGATCCCGACATGTTTCCTAAAAAAATGTGCAAAGCACCTGTACCTGCCATTATCGAACTTGTTTAATTTGTCCCTCCAGCAAGGAGTTTTTCCGTCAATATGGAAACAGTCTTACATAATCCCCCTTCATAAATCTGTAAGCAGGTCTTCTATTGAAAACTATCGTGGTATAGCTAAACTCTCTTCTATCCCGAAGTTGTTTGAAGCTATTGTTACCAATCAAATTACTTATCCGATTTCCTCAATAATAGCAAATTGCCAACATGGCTTCTGTAAGGGCAAATCGACCATTACAAATTTACTTGAATTTACCACCCATGTTTCAAATGGGTTTAGGGAATGCATTGATACTGATGTTATATATACTGATTTTAGTAAAGCATTTGACAAAGTATGTCACTCTTTACTCATCCGTAAACTAGATCTGCTTGGTTTTCAACCTGGTATCCTCTGTTGGATGTCTTCTTATCTCTCCGGTAGGACGCAAAGGGTAGTTTTTAAAAATTTTCATTCTGGGATCATCGATGTTTCCTCGGGAGTTCCTCAGGGCAGCCACCTCGGACCGATTCTGTTCCTGCTATTCATAAACGACATTTCTACAGTAGTAAAGTATTCTAAAATATTGATGTACGCGGATGATGTTAAACTTTTTAAGACTTATGCCTCGGCTGAAGAAAGATCCTTGCTGCAGCAAGATTTGGACAGCATAGTCAATTGGTGCAGTATTAATTATATGCCGCTTAACCTTAACAAATGTAAATTCATGTGCTTTTCTCGACGAACCATTCAGCCGGCCTCCTACAAAATAAATAACTACGTCCTAGAACATGTAAACAGTTTTGTTGACCTGGGTGTTGGTATGGATTGTAAACTCAATTTTAATTTTCATATTAGTTCCACAGTTAATAAAGCAAGGGGTGTACTGGCTTTTGTAAAGCGTTGGTCAAAGGAATTCCGCGACCCGTATATAACTAAAACACTTTTTACTTCATTAGTAAGACCAATACTGGAGTATGGTTCCATAGTTTGGAATCCTCGTTATCAGGTCCACTCAGACCAACTAGAGTCAATACAAAAACAATTCTTACTTTTTGCTTTGAGAAATCTTCGATGGGATTCGCCATACAATCTTCCCCCTTACACTAGTCGTTTAAAACTTATTAATCTTCCTACTCTTTCGAGTCGCAGAGAAATGTTAGGTATAATATTTCTCGTAAAATTAGTCAATGGATGGATCTCAAGTCCATTTCTTCTAGAGCAAATTAATTTTAATGTACCCTCCCGTGCAACGAGAAACTTTAAACCACGTTTCTTGAAACTATGCAGAACTAACTTTGAGTTGAATGAACCGTTTCGGGGTTTATGCCAAGACTTTAACAATCATTCCAGCACCTTTGATGTATCGGACTCACTTTTTATAATTAAAAGAACTATTCTATCCTCTCTTAATAACAGCTAACGATCCAATTTTCTTACTTTGCATTTCTCTAACTTTGTATTCGGCTGATGAATTCTTATTCTGTAGCTGAGCAGCTTGGGATCTCGACGCTTAACATACTTTCTTCTGTCACGACTCGGCACCTAAGATTTGTATATTTAAAAAACATCCGTACGTTATGCGGATTGAGCCCCTCGTGCCGGTTGGGCGGGAAAGTGGGTTTCCGTTGGGTTATAATAATAAAAAAGATGATGAAATTTTTCCTAAAAAAATTCATATGATGCATTGTTATGAGTAGCGTACTCATACAAAATTGCTTTTGACAATCTTAAAAATTTGAACAAAAATTAAGTTGCTCCAAAATCGGTCGGGTTTAGACTCTAAAACTCGATTAAAGATGATGAAATTTTTGCAAAAAAATTCATATGACCCATTGTTATGAGTAGCGTACTCATACAACATTGCTTTTGACAATCTTAAAAATTTGAACAAAAATTAGGTTGCTCCAAAATCGGTCGGGTTTAGACTCAAATGTGTGGAAATACATATATAATCACGTGTGCAAAATAAAAACTCGATTAAAGATGATGAAATTTTGCAAAAAAAATCTATAGTATGACCCATTGTTATAAGTAGCGTACTCATACAACATTTCTTTTGACAATCTTCAAAATTTGAACATAAATTAAATTGCTTTAAAATCGGTCGGGTTTAGACTCAAATGTGAGAAAATACATATATAATCACGTGTACAAAATAAAAACTCGATTAAAGATGATAAAATTTTTCCTAAAAAAATTCATATGACGCATTGTTATGAGTAGCGTACTCATACAACATTGCTTTTGACAATCTTAAAAATTTGAACAAAAATTAAGTTGCTCCAAAATCGGTCGGGTTTAGACTCAAATGTGTGGAAATACATATATAATCCCGTGTACAAAATAAAAACTTGATTAAAGATGATGAAATTTTTGCAAAAAAATTCATATGACCCATTGTTATGAGTAGCGTATTCATACAACATTGCTTTTGTGTGGAAATACATATATAATCATGTGTACAAAATAAAAACTCGAATGAAGATGATGAAATTTTTGCAAAAAAAATTCATATGACCCATTGTAATGAGTAGCGTACTCATACAACATTGCTTTTGACAATCTTAAAAATTTGAACAAAAATTAAATTGCTCCAAAATCGGTCGACTTTAGACTCAAATGTGTGGAAATACATATATAATCACGTGTACAAAATAAAAACTCGATTAAAAATGATGAAATTTTGCAAAAAAAAATCCATATGACCCATTGTTATGAGTAGCGTACTAATACAACATTGCTTTTGACAATCTTCAAAATTTGAACAAAAATTAAGTTGCCCCAAAATCGGTCGGGTTTAGACTCAAATGTGAGGAAATACATATATAATCACGTGTACGAAATAAAAACTCGATTAAAGATGATGAAATTTTTCCTAAAAAAATTCATATGATGCATTGTTATGAGTAGCGTACTCATACAACATTGCTTTTGACAATCTTAAAAATTTGAACAAAAATTAAGTTGCTCCAAAATCGGTCGGGTTTAGACTCAAATGTGTGGAAATACATATATCACGTGTACATAATAAAAACTCAATTAAAGATGATGAAATTTTTGCAAAAAAATTCATATGACCCATTGTTATGAGTAGCGTACTCATACAACATTGCTTTTGACAATCTTAAAAATTTGAACAAAAATTAAGTTGCTCCAAAATCGGTCGGGTTTAGACTCAAATGTGTGGAAATACATATATAATCACGTGTACAAAATAAAAACTCGATTAAAGAAGATGAAATTTTTGCAAAAAAAAACCATATGACCCATTGTTATGAGTAGCGTACTCATACAACATTGCTTTTGACAATCTTCAAAATTTGAACAAAAATTAAGTTGCTCCAAAATCGGTCGGGTTTAGACTCAAATGTGTGGAAATACATATATAATCACGTGTACAAAATAAAAACTCGATTAAAGAAGATGAAATTTTTGCAAAAAAAATTCATATGACCCATAGTTATGAGTAGCGTACTCATACAACAATGCTTTTGACAATCTTCAAAAATTTAACAAAAATTAGGTTGCTCCAAAATCGGTCAGGTTAAGACTCAAATGTGCGGAAATACATATATAATCACGTGTACAAAATAAAAACTCGATTAAAGATGATGCAATTTTTCCAAAAAAATGCATATGACGCATTGTTATGAGTAGCGTACTCATGCAACATTGCTTTTGACAATCTTAAAAATTTGAACAAAAATTAAGTTGCTCCAAAATCGGTAGGGTTTAGACTCAAATGTGTGGAAATACATATATAATCACGTGTACAAAATAAAAACTCGATTAAAGATGATGAAATTTTTCCAAAAAAAATTCATATGACGCATTGTTATGAGTAGCGTACTCATACAACATTGCTTTTGACAATCTTCAAAATTTGATCAAAAATTAAGTTGCTCCAAAATCGGTCGGGTTTAGACTCAAATGTGTGGAAATACATATATAATCACGTGTACAAAATAAAAACTCGATTAAAGATGATGAAATTTTTGCAAAAAAAATTCATATGACCCATGGTTATGAGTAGCGTACTCATACAACATTGCTTTTGACAATCTTAAAAATTTGAACAAAAATTAAGTTGCTCCAAAATCGGTCGGGTTTAAACTCAAATGTGTGGAAATACATATATAATCACGTGTACAAAATAAAAACTCGATTAAAGATGATGAAATTTTGCAAAAAAAATCTATATGACCCATTGTTATAAGTAGCGTACTCATACAACATTGCTTTTGACAATCTTCAAAATTTGAACAAAAATTAAATTGCTCCAAAATCGGTCGGGTTTAGACTCAAATGTGTGGAAATACATATATAATCACGTGTACAAAATAAAAACTCGATTAAAGATGATGAAATTTTTGCAAAAAAAATTCATATGATGCATTGTTATGAGTAGCGTACTCATACAACATTGCTTTTGACAATCTTAAAAATTTGAACAAAAATTAAGTTGCTCCAAAATCGGTCGGGTTTAGACTCAAATGTGTGGAAATACATATATAATCACGTGTACATAATGAAAACTCGATTAAAGATGATGAAATTTTTGCAAAAAAATTCATATGACCCATTGTTATGAGTAGCGTACTCATACAACATTGCTTTTGACAATCTTAAAAATTTGAACAAAAATTAAGTTGCTCCAAAATCGGTCGGGTTCAGACTCAAATGTGTGGAAATACATATATAATCACGTGTACAAAATAAAAACTCGATTAAAGAAGATGAAATTTTTGCAAAAAAAAACCATATGACCCATTGTTATGAGTAGCGTACTCATACAACATTGCTTTTGACAATCTTCAAAATTTGAACAAAAATTAAGTTGCTCCAAAATCGGTCGGGTTTAGACTCAAATGTGTGGAAATACATATATAATCACGTGTACAAAATAAAAACTCGATTAAAGAAGATGAAATTTTTGCAAAAAAAATTCATATGACCCATGGTTATGAGTAGCGTACTCATACAACATTGCTTTTGACAAATCTTCAAAAATTTAACAAAAATTAGGTTGCTCCAAAATCGGTCAGGTTTAGACTCAAATGTGCGGAAATACATATGTATATAATCACGTGTACAAAATAAAAACTCGATTAAAGATGATGAATTTTTTGCAAAAAAAATTCATATGATGCATTGTTATGAGTAGCGTACTCATACAACATTGCTTTTGACAATCTTAAAAATTTGAACAAAAATTAAGTTGCTCCAAAATCGGTCGGGTTTAGACTCAAATGTGTGGAAATACATATATAATCACGTGTACATAATAAAAACTCGATTAAAGATGATGAAATTTTTGCAAAAAAATTCATATGACCCATTGTTATGAGTAGCGTACTCATACAACATTGCTTTTGACAATCTTAAAAATTTGAACAAAAATTAAGTTGCTCCAAAATCGGTCGGGTTTAGACTCAAATGTGTGGAAATACATATATAATCACGTGTACAAAATAAAAACTCGATTAAAGAAGATGAAATTTTTGCAAAAAAAATTCATATGACCCATAGTTATGAGTAGCGTACTCATACAACAATGCTTTTGACAATCTTCAAAAATTTAACAAAAATTAGGTTGCTCCAAAATCGGTCAGGTTAAGACTCAAATGTGCGGAAATACATATATAATCACGTGTACATAATAAAAACTCGATTAAAGATGATGAAATTTTTGCAAAAAAATTCATATGACCCATTGTTATGAGTAGCGTACTCATACAACATTGCTTTTGACAATCTTAAAAATTTGAACAAAAATTAGGTTGCTCCAAAATCGGTCGGGTTTAGACTCAAATGTGTGGAAATACATATATAATCACGTGTGCAAAATAAAAACTCGATTAAAGATGATGAAATTTTGCAAAAAAAATCTATAGTATGACCCATTGTTATAAGTAGCGTACTCATACAACATTTCTTTTGACAATCTTCAAAATTTGAACATAAATTAAATTGCTTTAAAATCGGTCGGGTTTAGACTCAAATGTGAGAAAATACATATATAATCACGTGTACAAAATAAAAACTCGATTAAAGATGATAAAATTTTTCCTAAAAAAATTCATATGACGCATTGTTATGAGTAGCGTACTCATACAACATTGCTTTTGACAATCTTAAAAATTTGAACAAAAATTAAGTTGCTCCAAAATCGGTCGGGTTTAGACTCAAATGTGTGGAAATACATATATAATCCCGTGTACAAAATAAAAACTTGATTAAAGATGATGAAATTTTTGCAAAAAAATTCATATGACCCATTGTTATGAGTAGCGTATTCATACAACATTGCTTTTGTGTGGAAATACATATATAATCATGTGTACAAAATAAAAACTCGAATGAAGATGATGAAATTTTTGCAAAAAAAATTCATATGACCCATTGTAATGAGTAGCGTACTCATACAACATTGCTTTTGACAATCTTAAAAATTTGAACAAAAATTAAATTGCTCCAAAATCGGTCGACTTTAGACTCAAATGTGTGGAAATACATATATAATCACGTGTACAAAATAAAAACTCGATTAAAAATGATGAAATTTTGCAAAAAAAAATCCATATGACCCATTGTTATGAGTAGCGTACTAATACAACATTGCTTTTGACAATCTTCAAAATTTGAACAAAAATTAAGTTGCCCCAAAATCGGTCGGGTTTAGACTCAAATGTGAGGAAATACATATATAATCACGTGTACGAAATAAAAACTCGATTAAAGATGATGAAATTTTTCCTAAAAAAATTCATATGATGCATTGTTATGAGTAGCGTACTCATACAACATTGCTTTTGACAATCTTAAAAATTTGAACAAAAATTAAGTTGCTCCAAAATCGGTCGGGTTTAGACTCAAATGTGTGGAAATACATATATCACGTGTACATAATAAAAACTCAATTAAAGATGATGAAATTTTTGCAAAAAAATTCATATGACCCATTGTTATGAGTAGCGTACTCATACAACATTGCTTTTGACAATCTTAAAAATTTGAACAAAAATTAAGTTGCTCCAAAATCGGTCGGGTTTAGACTCAAATGTGTGGAAATACATATATAATCACGTGTACAAAATAAAAACTCGATTAAAGAAGATGAAATTTTTGCAAAAAAAAACCATATGACCCATTGTTATGAGTAGCGTACTCATACAACATTGCTTTTGACAATCTTCAAAATTTGAACAAAAATTAAGTTGCTCCAAAATCGGTCGGGTTTAGACTCAAATGTGTGGAAATACATATATAATCACGTGTACAAAATAAAAACTCGATTAAAGAAGATGAAATTTTTGCAAAAAAAATTCATATGACCCATAGTTATGAGTAGCGTACTCATACAACAATGCTTTTGACAATCTTCAAAAATTTAACAAAAATTAGGTTGCTCCAAAATCGGTCAGGTTAAGACTCAAATGTGCGGAAATACATATATAATCACGTGTACAAAATAAAAACTCGATTAAAGATGATGCAATTTTTCCAAAAAAATGCATATGACGCATTGTTATGAGTAGCGTACTCATGCAACATTGCTTTTGACAATCTTAAAAATTTGAACAAAAATTAAGTTGCTCCAAAATCGGTAGGGTTTAGACTCAAATGTGTGGAAATACATATATAATCACGTGTACAAAATAAAAACTCGATTAAAGATGATGAAATTTTTCCAAAAAAAATTCATATGACGCATTGTTATGAGTAGCGTACTCATACAACATTGCTTTTGACAATCTTCAAAATTTGATCAAAAATTAAGTTGCTCCAAAATCGGTCGGGTTTAGACTCAAATGTGTGGAAATACATATATAATCACGTGTACAAAATAAAAACTCGATTAAAGATGATGAAATTTTTGCAAAAAAAATTCATATGACCCATGGTTATGAGTAGCGTACTCATACAACATTGCTTTTGACAATCTTAAAAATTTGAACAAAAATTAAGTTGCTCCAAAATCGGTCGGGTTTAAACTCAAATGTGTGGAAATACATATATAATCACGTGTACAAAATAAAAACTCGATTAAAGATGATGAAATTTTGCAAAAAAAATCTATATGACCCATTGTTATAAGTAGCGTACTCATACAACATTGCTTTTGACAATCTTCAAAATTTGAACAAAAATTAAATTGCTCCAAAATCGGTCGGGTTTAGACTCAAATGTGTGGAAATACATATATAATCACGTGTACAAAATAAAAACTCGATTAAAGATGATGAAATTTTTGCAAAAAAAATTCATATGATGCATTGTTATGAGTAGCGTACTCATACAACATTGCTTTTGACAATCTTAAAAATTTGAACAAAAATTAAGTTGCTCCAAAATCGGTCGGGTTTAGACTCAAATGTGTGGAAATACATATATAATCACGTGTACATAATAAAAACTCGATTAAAGATGATGAAATTTTTGCAAAAAAATTCATATGACCCATTGTTATGAGTAGCGTACTCATACAACATTGCTTTTGACAATCTTAAAAATTTGAACAAAAATTAAGTTGCTCCAAAATCGGTCGGGTTTAGACTCAAATGTGTGGAAATACATATATAATCACGTGTACAAAATAAAAACTCGATTAAAGAAGATGAAATTTTTGCAAAAAAAAACCATATGACCCATTGTTATGAGTAGCGTACTCATACAACATTGCTTTTGACAATCTTCAAAATTTGAACAAAAATTAAGTTGCTCCAAAATCGGTCGGGTTTAGACTCAAATGTGTGGAAATACATATATAATCACGTGTACAAAATAAAAACTCGATTAAAGAAGATGAAATTTTTGCAAAAAAAATTCATATGACCCATGGTTATGAGTAGCGTACTCATACAACATTGCTTTTGACAAATCTTCAAAAATTTAACAAAAATTAGGTTGCTCCAAAATCGGTCAGGTTTAGACTCAAATGTGCGGAAATACATATGTATATAATCACGTGTACAAAATAAAAACTCGATTAAAGATGATGAATTTTTTGCAAAAAAAATTCATATGATGCATTGTTATGAGTAGCGTACTCATACAACATTGCTTTTGACAATCTTAAAAATTTGAACAAAAATTAAGTTGCTCCAAAATCGGTCGGGTTTAGACTCAAATGTGTGGAAATACATATATAATCACGTGTACATAATAAAAACTCGATTAAAGATGATGAAATTTTTGCAAAAAAATTCATATGACCCATTGTTATGAGTAGCGTACTCATACAACATTGCTTTTGACAATCTTAAAAATTTGAACAAAAATTAAGTTGCTCCAAAATCGGTCGGGTTTAGACTCAAATGTGTGGAAATACATATATAATCACGTGTACAAAATAAAAACTCGATTAAAGAAGATGAAATTTTTGCAAAAAAAAACCATATGACCCATTGTTATGAGTAGCGTACTCATACAACATTGCTTTTGACAATCTTAAAAATTTGAACAAAAATTAAGTTGCTCCAAAATCGGTCGGGTTTAGACTCAAATGTGTGGAAATACATATATAATCACGTGTACATAATAAAAACTCGATTAAAGATGATGAAATTTTGCAAAAAAAATCTATATGACCCATTGTTATAAGTAGCGTACTCATACAACATTTCTTTTGACAATCTTCAAAATTTGAACAAAAATTAAATTGCTTTAAAATCGGTCGGGTTTAGACTCAAATGTGAGGAAATACATATATAATCACGTGTACAAAATAAAAATCGATTAAAGATGATAAAATTTTTCCTAAAAAAATTCATATGACGCATTGTTATGAGTAGCGTACTAATACAACATTGCTTTTGACAATCTTAAAAATTTGAACAAAAATTAAGTTGCTCCAAAATCGGTCGGGTTTAGACTCAAATGTGTGGAAATACATATATAATCACGTGTACATAATAAAAACTCGATTAAAGATGATGAAATTTTTGCAAAAAAATTCATATGACCCATTGTTATGAGTAGCGTACTCATACAACATTGCTTTTGACAATCTTAAAAATTTGAACAAAAATTAAGTTGCTGCAAAATCGGTCGGGTTTAGACTCAAATGTGTGGAAATACATATATGTATAATCACGTGTACAAAATAAAAACTCGATTAAAGAAGATGAAATTTTTGCAAAAAAAAACCATATGACCCATTGTTATGAGTAGCGTACTCATACAACATTGCTTTTGACAATCTTCAAAATTTGAACAAAAATTAAGTTGCTCCAAAATCGGTCGGGTTTAGACTCAAATGTGTGGAAATACATATATAATCACGTGTACAAAATAAAAACTCGATTAAAGAAGATGAAATTTTTGCAAAAAAAATTCATATGACCCATGGTTATGAGTAGCGTACTCATACAACATTGCTTATGACAAATCTTCAAAAATTTAACAAAAATTAGGTTGCTCCAAAATCGGTCAGGTTTAGACTCAAATGTGCGGAAATACATATAAAATCACGTGTACAAAATAAAAACTCGATTAAAGATGATGAAATTTTTGCAAAAAAAATTCATATGATGCATTGTTATGAGTAGCGTACTCATACAACATTGCTTTTGACAATCTTAAAAATTTGAACAAAAATTAAGTTGCTCCAAAATCGGTCGGGTTTAGACTCAAATGTGTGGAAATACATATATAATCACGTGTACATAATAAAAACTCGATTAAAGATGATGAAATTTTTGCAAAAAAATTCATATGACCCATTGTTATGAGTAGCGTACTCATACAACATTGCTTTTGACAATCTTAAAAATTTGAACAAAAATTAAGCTGCTCCAAAATCGGTCGGGTTTAGACTCAAATGTGTGGAAATACATATATAATCACGTGTACAAAATAAAAACTCGATTAAAGAAGATGAAATTTTTGAAAAAAAAAACCATATGACCCATTGTTATGAGTAGCGTACTCATACAACATTGCTTTTGACAATCTTCAAAATTTGAACAAAAATTAAGTTGCTCCAAAATCGGTCGGGTTTAGACTCAAATGTGTGGAAATACATATATAATCACGTGTACATAATAAAAACTCGATTAAAGATGATGAAATTTTGCAAAAAAAATCTATATGACCCATTGTTATAAGTAGCGTACTCATACAACATTTCTTTTGACAATCTTCAAAATTTGAACAAAAATTAAATTGCTTTAAAATCGGTCGGGTTTAGACTCAAATGTGAGGAAATACATATATAATCACGTGTACAAAATAAAAACTCGATTAAAGATGATAAAATTTTTCCAAAAAAAATTCATATGACGCATTGTTATGAGTAGCGTACTAATACAACATTGCTTTTGACAATCTTAAAAATTTGAACAAAAATTAAGTTGCTCCAAAATCGGTCGGGTTTAGACTCAAATGTGTGGAAATACATATATAATCACGTGTACATAATAAAAACTCGATTAAAGATGATGAAATTTTTGCAAAAAAATTCATATGACCCATTGTTACGAGTAGCGTACTCATACAACATTGCTTTTGACAATCTTAAAAATTTGAACAAAAATTAAGTTGCTCCAAAATCGGTCGGGTTTGGACTCAAATGTGTGGAAATACATATATAATCACGTGTACAAAATAAAAACTCGATTAAAGCAGATGAAATTTTTGCAAAAAAAAACCATATGACCCATTGTTATGAGTAGCGTACTCATACAACATTGCTTTTGACAATCTTCAAAATTTGAACAAAAATTAAGTTGCTCCAAAATCGGTCGGGTTTAGACTCAAATGTGTGGAAATACATATATAATCACGTGTACAAAATAAAAACTCGATTAAAGAAGATGAAATTTTTGCAAAAAAAATTCATATGACCCATAGTTATGAGTAGCGTACTCATACAACATTGCTTTTGACAATCTTCAAAAATTTAACAAAAATTAGGTTGCTCCAAAATCGGTCAGGTTTAGACTCAAATGTGCGGAAATACATATATAATCACGTGTACAAAATAAAAACTCGATTAAAGATGATGCAATTTTTCCAAAAAAATGCATATGACGCATTGTTATGAGTAGCGTACTCATGCAACATTGCTTTTGACAATCTTAAAAATTTGAACAAAAATTAAGTTGCTCCAAAATCGGTAGGGTTTAGACTCAAATGTGTGGAAATACATATATAATCACGTGTACAAAATAAAAACTCGATTAAAGATGATGAAATTTTTCCAAAAAAAATTCATATGACGCATTGTTATGAGTAGCGTACTCATACAACATTGCTTTTGACAATCTTCAAAATTTGATCAAAAATTAAGTTGCTCCAAAATCGGTCGGGTTTAGACTCAAATGTGTGGAAATACTAATCACGTGTATAAAATAAAAACTCGATTAAAGATGATGAAATTTTTGCAAAAAAAATTCATATGACCCATGGTTATGAGTAGCGTACTCATACAACATTGCTTTTGACAATCTTAAAAATTTGAACAAAAATTAAGTTGCTCCAAAATCGGTCGGGTTTAAACTCAAATGTGTGGAAATACATATATAATCACATGTACAAAATAAAAACTCGATTAAAGATGATGAAATTTTGCAAAAAAAATCTATATGACCCATTGTTATAAGTAGCGTGCTCATACAACATTGCTTTTGACAATCTTCAAAATTTGAACAAAAATTAAATTGCTCCAAAATCGGTCGGGTTTAGACTCAAATGTGTGGAAATACATATATAATCACGTGTACAAAATAAAAACTCGATTAAAGATGATGAAATTTTTGCAAAAAAAATTCATATGATGCATTGTTATGAGTAGCGTACTCATACAACATTGCTTTTGACAATCTTAAAAATTTGAACAAAAATTAAGTTGCTCCAAAATCGGTCGGGTTTAGACTCAAATGTGTGGAAATACATATATAATCACGTGTACATAATAAAAACTCGATTAAAGATGATGAAATTTTTGCAAAAAAATTCATATGACCCATTGTTATGAGTAGCGTACTCATACAACATTGCTTTTGACAATCTTCAAAATTTGAACAAAAATTAAGTTGCTCCAAAATCAGTCGGGTTTAGACTCAAATGTGTGGAAATACATATATAATCACGTGTACAAAATAAAAACTCGATTAAAGAAGATGAAATTTTTGCAAAAAAAAACCATATGACCCATTGTTATGAGTAGCGTACTCATACAACATTGCTTTTGACAATCTTCAAAATTTGAACAAAAATTAAGTTGCTCCAAAATCGGTCGGGTTTAGACTCAAATGTGTGGAAATACATAGATAATCACGTGTACAAAATAAAAACTCGATTAAAGAAGATGAAATTTTTGCAAAAAAAATTCATATGACCCATGGTTATGAGTAGCGTACTCATACAACATTGCTTTTGACAAATCTTCAAAAATTTAACAAAAATTAGGTTGCTCCAAAATCGGTCAGGTTTAGACTCAAATGTGCGGAAATACATATATAATCACGTGTACAAAATAAAAACTCGATTAAAGATGATGAAATTTTTGCAAAAAAAATTCATATGATGCATTGTTATGAGTAGCGTACTCATACAACATTGCTTTTGACAATCTTAAAAATTTGAGCAAAAATTAAGTTGCTCCAAAATCGGTCGGGTTTAGACTCAAATGTGTGGATATACATATATAATCACGTGTACATAATAAAAACTCGATTAAAGATGATGAAATTTTTGCAAAAAAATTCATATGACCCATTGTTATGAGTAGCGTACTCATACAACATTGCTTTTGACAATCTTAAAAATTTGAACAAAAATTAAGTTGCTCTAAAATCGGTCGGGATTAGACTCAAATGTGTGGAAATACATATATAATCACGTGTACAAAATAAAAACTCGATTAAAGAAGATGAAATTTTTGCAAAACAAAACCATATGACCCATTGTTATGAGTAGCGTACTCATACAACATTGCTTTTGACAATCTTCAAAATTTGAACAAAAATTAAGTTGCTCCAAAATCGGTCGGGTTTAGACTCAAATGTGTGGAAATACATATATAATCACGTGTACATAATAAAAACTCGATTAAAGATGATGAAATTTTGCAAAAAAAACTTATATGACCCATTGTTATAAGTAGCGTACTCATACAACATTTCTTTTGACAATCTTCAAAATTTGAACAAAAATTAAATTGCTTTAAAATCGGTCGGGTTTAGACTCAAATGTGAGGAAATATATATAATCACGTGTACAAAATAAAAACTCGATTAAAGATGATAAAATTTTTCCTAAAAAAATTCATATGACGCATTGTTATGAGTAGCGTACTAATACAACATTGCTTTTGACAATCTTAAAAATTTGAACAAAAATTAAGTTGCTCCAAAATCGGTCGGGTTTAGACTCAAATGTGTGGAAATACATATATAATCACGTGTACATAATAAAAACTCGATTAAAGATGATGAAAATTTTGCAAAAAAATTCATATGACCCATTGTTACGAGTAGCGTACTCATACAACATTGCTTTTGACAATCTTAAAAATTTGAACAAAAATTAAGTTGCTCCAAAATCGGTCGGGTTTGGACTCAAATGTGTGGAAATACATATATAATCACGTGTACAAAATAAAAACTCGATTAAAGAAGATGAAATTTTTGCAAAAAAAAACCATATGACCCATTGTTATGAGTAGCGTACTCATACAACATTGCTTTTGACAATCTTCAAAATTTGAACAAAAATTAAGTTGCTCCAAAATCGGTCGGGTTTAGACTCAAATGTGTGGAAATACATATATAATCACGTGTACAAAATAAAAACTCGATTAAAGAAGATGAAATTTTTGCAAAAAAAAATTCATATGACCCATGGTTATGAGTAGCGTACTCATACAACATTGCTTTTGACAATCTTCAAAAATTTAACAAAAATTAGGTTGCTCCAAAATCGGTCAGGTTTAGACTCAAATGTGCGGAAATACATATATAATCACGTGTACAAAATAAAAACTCGATTAAAGATGATGCAATTTTTCCAAAAAAATGCATATGACGCATTGTTATGAGTAGCGTACTCATGCAACATTGCTTTTGATAATCTTACAAATTTGAACAAAAATTAAGTTGCTCCAAAATCGGTAGGGTGTAGACTCAAATGTGTGGAAATTCATATATAATCACGTGTACAAAATAAAAACTCGATTAAGGATGATGAAATTTTTCCAAAAAAAATTCATATGACGCATTGTTATGAGTAGCGTACTCATACAACATTGCTTTTGACAATCTTCAAAATTTGATCAAAAATTAAGTTGCTCCAAAATCGGTCGGGTTTAGACTCAAATGTGTGGAAATACATATATAATCACGTGTACAAAATAAAAACTCGATTAAAGATGATGAAATTTTTCCTAAAAAAATTCATATGACGCATTGTTATGAGTAGCGTACTCATACAACATTGCTTTTGACAATCTTCAAAATTTGATCAAAAATTAAGTTGCTCCAAAATCGGTCGGGTTTAGACTCAAATGTGTGGAAATACTAATCACGTGTACAAAATAAAAACTCGATTAAAGAAGATGAAATTTTTGCAAAAAAAATTCATATGACCCATGGTTATGAGTAGCGTACTCATACAACATTGCTTTTGACAATCTTAAAAATTTGAACAAAAATTAAGTTGCTCCAAAATCGGTCGGGTTTAAACTCAAATGTGTGGAAATACATATATAATCACATGTACAAAATAAAAACTCGATTAAAGATGATGAAATTTTGCAAAAAAAATCTATATGACCCATTGTTATAAGTAGCGTACTCATACAACATTGCTTTTGACAATCTTCAAATATTGAACAAAAATTAAATTGCTCCAAAATCGGTCGGGTTTAGACTCAAATGTGTGGAAATACATATATAATCACGTGTACAAAATAAAAACTCGATTAAAGATGATGAAATTTTTGCAAAAAAAATTCATATGATGCATTGTTATGAGTAGCGTACTCATACAACATTGCTTTTGACAATCTTAAAAATTTGAACAAAAATTAAGTTGCTCCAAAATCGGTCGGGTTTAGACTCAAATGTGTGGAAATACATATATAATCACGTGTACATAATAAAAACTCGATTAAAGATGATGAAATTTTTGCAAAAAAATTCATATGACCCATTGTTATGAGTAGCGTACTCATACAACATTGCTTTTGACAATCTTAAAAATTTGAACAAAAATTAAGTTGCTCCAAAATCGGTCGGGTTTAGACTCAAATGTGTGGAAATACATATATAATCACGTGTACAAAATAAAAACTCGATTAAAGAAGATGAAATTTTTGCAAAAAAAAACCATATGACCCATTGTTATGAGTAGCGTACTCATACAACATTGCTTTTGACAATCTTCAAAATTTGAACAAAAATTAAGTTGCTCCAAAATCGGTCGGGTTTAGACTCAAATGTGTGGAAATACATATATAATCACGTGTACAAAATAAAAACTCGATTAAAGAAGATGAAATTTTTGCAAAAAAAATTCATATGACCCATGGTTATGAGTAGCGTACTTATACAACATTGCTTTTGACAAATCTTCAAAAATTTAACAAAAATTAGGTTGCTCCAAAATCGGTCAGGTTTAGACTCAAATGTGCGGAAATACATATATAATCACTTGTACAAAATAAAAACTCGATTAAAGATGATGAAATTTTTGCAAAAAAAATTCATATGATGCATTGTTATGAGTAGCGTACTCATACAACATTGCTTTTGACAATCTTAAAAATTTGAACAAAAATTAAGTTGCTCCAAAATCGGTCGGGTTTAGACTCAAATGTGTGGATATACATATATAATCTCGTGTACATAATAAAAACTCGATTAAAGATGATGAAATTTTTGCAAAAAAATTCATATGACCCATTGTTATGAGTAGCGTACTCATACAACATTGCTTTTGACAATCTTAAAAATTTGAACAAAAATTAAGTTGCTCTAAAATCGGTCGGGTTTAGACTCAAATGTGTGGAAATACATATATAATCACGTGTACAAAATAAAAACTCGATTAAAGAAGATGAAATTTTTGCAAAAAAAAACCATATGACCCATTGTTATGAGTAGCGTACTCATACAACATTGCTTTTGACAATCTTCAAAATTTGAACAAAAATTAAGTTGCTCCAAAATCGGTCGGGTTTAGACTCAAATGTGTGGAAATACATATATAATCACGTGTACATAATAAAAACTCGATTAAAGATGATGAAATTTTGCAAAAAAAACTTATATGACCCATTGTTATAAGTAGCGTACTCATACAACATTTCTTTTGACAATCTTCAAAATTTGAACAAAAATTAAATTGCTTTAAAATCGGTCGGGTTTAGACTCAAATGTGAGGAAATATATATAATCACGTGTACAAAATAAAAACTCGATTAAAGATGATAAAATTTTTCCTAAAAAAATTCATATGACGCATTGTTATGAGTAGCGTACTAATACAACATTGCTTTTGACAATCTTAAAAATTTGAACAAAAATTAAGTTGCTCCAAAATCGGTCGGGTTTAGACTCAAATGTGTGGAAATACATATATAATCACGTGTACATAATAAAAACTCGATTAAAGATGATGAAAGTTTTGCAAAAAAATTCATATGACCCATTGTTACGAGTAGCGTACTCATACAACATTGCTTTTGACAATCTTCAAAATTTGAACAAAAATTAAGTTGCTCCAAAATCGGTCGGGTTTGGACTCAAATGTGTGGAAATACATATATAATCACGTGTACAAAATAAAAACTCGATTAAAGAAGATGAAATTTTTGCAAAAAAAAACCATATGACCCATTGTTATGAGTAGCGTACTCATACAACATTGCTTTTGACAATCTTCAAAATTTGAACAAAAATTAAGTTGCTCCAAAATCGGTCGGGTTTAGACTCAAATGTGTGGAAATACATATATAATCACGTGTACAAAATAAAAACTCGATTAAAGAAGATGAAATTTTTGCAAAAAAAATTCATATGACCCATGGTTATGAGTAGCGTACTTATACAACATTGCTTTTGACAAATCTTCAAAAATTTAACAAAAATTAGGTTGCTCCAAAATCGGTCAGGTTTAGACTCAAATGTGCGGAAATACATATATAATCACGTGTACAAAATAAAAACTCGATTAAAGATGATGAAATTTTTGCAAAAAAAATTCATATGATGCATTGTTATGAGTAGCGTACTCATACAACATTGCTTTTGACAATCTTAAAAATTTGAACAAAAATTAAGTTGCTCCAAAATCGGTCGGGTTTAGACTCAAATGTGTGGATATACATATATAATCTCGTGTACATAATAAAAACTCGATTAAAGATGATGAAATTTTTGCAAAAAAATTCATATGACCCATTGTTATGAGTAGCGTACTCATACAACATTGCTTTTGACAATCTTAAAAATTTGAACAAAAATTAAGTTGCTCTAAAATCGGTCGGGTTTAGACTCAAATGTGTGGAAATACATATATAATCACGTGTACAAAATAAAAACTCGATTAAAGAAGATGAAATTTTTGCAAAAAAAAACCATATGACCCATTGTTATGAGTAGCGTACTCATACAACATTGCTTTTGACAATCTTCAAAATTTGAACAAAAATTAAGTTGCTCCAAAATCGGTCGGGTTTAGACTCAAATGTGTGGAAATACATATATAATCACGTGTACATAATAAAAACTCGATTAAAGATGATGAAATTTTGCAAAAAAAACTTATATGACCCATTGTTATAAGTAGCGTACTCATACAACATTTCTTTTGACAATCTTCAAAATTTGAACAAAAATTAAATTGCTTTAAAATCGGTCGGGTTTAGACTCAAATGTGAGGAAATATATATAATCACGTGTACAAAATAAAAACTCGATTAAAGATGATAAAATTTTTCCTAAAAAAATTCATATGACGCATTGTTATGAGTAGCGTACTAATACAACATTGCTTTTGACAATCTTAAAAATTTGAACAAAAATTAAGTTGCTCCAAAATCGGTCGGGTTTAGACTCAAATGTGTGGAAATACATATATAATCACGTGTACATAATAAAAACTCGATTAAAGATGATGAAAATTTTGCAAAAAAATTCATATGACCCATTGTTACGAGTAGCGTACTCATACAACATTGCTTTTGACAATCTTAAAAATTTGAACAAAAATTAAGTTGCTCCAAAATCGGTCGGGTTTGGACTCAAATGTGTGGAAATACATATATAATCACGTGTACAAAATAAAAACTCGATTAAAGAAGATGAAATTTTTGCAAAAAAAAACCATATGACCCATTGTTATGAGTAGCGTACTCATACAACATTGCTTTTGACAATCTTCAAAATTTGAACAAAAATTAAGTTGCTCCAAAATCGGTCGGGTTTAGACTCAAATGTGTGGAAATACATATATAATCACGTGTACAAAATAAAAACTCGATTAAAGAAGATGAAATTTTTGCAAAAAAAAATTCATATGACCCATGGTTATGAGTAGCGTACTCATACAACATTGCTTTTGACAATCTTCAAAAATTTAACAAAAATTAGGTTGCTCCAAAATCGGTCAGGTTTAGACTCAAATGTGCGGAAATACATATATAATCACGTGTACAAAATAAAAACTCGATTAAAGATGATGCAATTTTTCCAAAAAAATGCATATGACGCATTGTTATGAGTAGCGTACTCATGCAACATTGCTTTTGACAATCTTACAAATTTGAACAAAAATTAAGTTGCTCCAAAATCGGTAGGGTGTAGACTCAAATGTGTGGAAATTCATATATAATCACGTGTACAAAATAAAAACTCGATTAAGGATGATGAAATTTTTCCAAAAAAAATTCATATGACGCATTGTTATGAGTAGCGTACTCATACAACATTGCTTTTGACAATCTTCAAAATTTGATCAAAAATTAAGTTGCTCCAAAATCGGTCGGGTTTAGACTCAAATGTGAGGAAATACATATATAATCACGTGTACAAAATAAAAACTCGATTAAAGATGATGAAATTTTTCCTAAAAAAATTCATATGATGCATTGTTATGAGTAGCGTACTCATACAACATTGCTTTTGACAATCTTCAAAATTTGAACAAAAATTAAGTTGCTCCAAAATCGGTCGGCTTTAGACTCAAATGTGAGGAAATACATATATAATCACGTGTACAAAATAAAAACTCGATTAAAGAAGATGAAATTTTTGCAAAAAAAAACCATATGACCCATTGTTATGAGTAGCGTACTCATACAACATTGCTTTTGACAATCTTCAAAATTTGAACAAAAATTAAGTTGCTCCAAAATCGGTAGGGTTTAGACTCAAATGTGCGGAAATACATATATAATCACGTGTACAAAATAAAAACTCGATTAAAGATGATGCAATTTTTCCAAAAAAATGCATATGACGCATTGTTATGGGTAGCGTACTCATGCAACATTGCTTTTGACAATCTTAAAAATTTGAACAAAAATTAAGTTGCTCCAAAATCGGTAGGGTTTAGACTCAATGTGTGGAAATACATATATAATCACGTGTACAAAATAAAAACTCGATTAAAGATGATGAAATTTTTCCAAAAAAAAATCATATGACGCATTGTTATGAGTAGCGTACTCATACAACATTGCTTTTGACAATCTTCAAAATTTGATCAAAAATTAAGTTGTTCCAAAATCGGTCGGGTTTAGACTCAAATGTGTGGAAATACATATATAATCACGTGTACAAAATAAAAACTCGATTAAAGATGATAAAATTTTTGCAAAAAAAATTCATATGACCCATGGTTATGAGTAGCGTACTCATACAACATTGCTTTTGACAATCTTAAAAATTTGAACAAAAATTAAGTTGCTCCAAAATCGGTCGGGTTTAAACTCAAATGTGTGGAAATACATATATAATCACGTGTACAAAATAAAAACTCGATTAAAGATGATGAAATTTTGCAAAAAAAATGTATATGACCCATTGTTATAAGTAGCGTACTCATACAACATTGCTTTTGACAATCTTCAAAATTTGAACAAAAATCAAATTGCTCCAAAATCGGTCGGGTTTAGACTCAAATGTGAGGAAATACATATATAATCACGTGTACAAAATAAAAACTCGATTAAAGATGATGAAATTTTTGCAAAAAAAATTCATATGACTCATGGTTATGAGTAGCGTACTAATACAACATTGCTTTTGACAATCTTCAAAATTTGAACAAAAATTAAGTTGCTCCAAAATCGGTCGGGTTTAGACTCAAATGTGTGGAAATACATATATAATCACGTGTACAAAATAAAAACTCGATTAAAGAAGATGAAATTTTTGCAAAAAAAAATTCATATGACCCATGGTTATGAGTAGCGTACTCATACAACATTGCTTTTGACAATCTTCAAAAATTTAACAAAAATTAGGTTGCTCCAAAATCGGTCAGGTTTAGACTCAAATGTGCGGAAATACATATATAATCACGTGTACAAAATAAAAACTCGATTAAAGATGATGCAATTTTTCCAAAAAAATGCATATGACGCATTGTTATGAGTAGCGTACTCATACAACATTGCTTTTGACAATCTTCAAAATTTGAACAAAAATTAAGTTGCTCCAAAATCGGTCGGCTTTAGACTCAAATGTGTGGAAATACATATATAATCACGTGTACAAAATAAAAACTCGATTAAAGAAGATGAAATTTTTGCAAAAAAAAACCATATGACCCATTGTTATGAGTAGCGTACTCATACAACATTGCTTTTGACAATCTTCAAAATTTGAACAAAAATTAAGTTGCTCCAAAATCGGTAGGGTTTAGACTCAAATGTGCGGAAATACATATATAATCACGTGTACAAAATAAAAACTCGATTAAAGATGATGCAATTTTTCCAAAAAAATGCATATGACGCATTGTTATGGGTAGCGTACTCATGCAACATTGCTTTTGACAATCTTAAAAATTTGAACAAAAATTAAGTTGCTCCAAAATCGGTAGGGTTTAGACTCAATGTGTGGAAATACATATATAATCACGTGTACAAAATAAAAACTCGATTAAAGATGATGAAATTTTTCCAAAAAAAATTCATATGACGCATTGTTATGAGTAGCGTACTCATACAACATTGCTTTTGACAATCTTCAAAATTTGATCAAAAATTAAGTTGTTCCAAAATCGGTCGGGTTTAGACTCAAATGTGTGGAAATACATATATAATCACGTGTACAAAATAAAAACTCGATTAAAGATGATAAAATTTTTGCAAAAAAAATTCATATGACCCATGGTTATGAGTAGCGTACTCATACAACATTGCTTTTGACAATCTTAAAAATTTGAACAAAAATTAAGTTGCTCCAAAATCGGTCGGGTTTAAACTCAAATGTGTGGAAATACATATATAATCACGTGTACAAAATAAAAACTCGATTAAAGATGATGAAATTTTGCAAAAAAAATGTATATGACCCATTGTTATAAGTAGCGTACTCATACAACATTGCTTTTGACAATCTTCAAAATTTGAACAAAAATCAAATTGCTCCAAAATCGGTCGGGTTTAGACTCAAATGTGAGGAAATACATATATAATCACGTGTACAAAATAAAAACTCGATTAAAGATGATGAAATTTTTGCAAAAAAAATTCATATGACTCATGGTTATGAGTAGCGTACTAATACAACATTGCTTTTGACAATCTTCAAAAATTGAACAAAAATTAAGTTGCTCCAAAATCGGTCAGGTTTAGACTCAAATGTGCGGAAATACATTTATAATCACGTGTACAAAATAAAAACTCGATTAAAGATGATGCAATTTTTCCAAAAAAATGCATATGACGCATTGTTATGAGTAGCGTACTCATACAGCATTGCTTTTGACAATCTTAAAAATTTGAACAAAAATTAAGTTGCTCCAAAATCGGTCGGGTTTAGACTCAAATGTGTGGAAATACATATATAATCACGTGTACATAATAAAAACTCGATTAAAGATGATGAAATTTTTGCAAAAAAATTCATATGACCCATTGTTATGAGTAGCGTACTCATACAACATTGCTTTTGACAATCTTAAAAATTTGAACAAAAATTAAGTTGCTCCAAAATCGGTCGGGTTTAGACTCAAATGTGTGGAAATACATATATAATCACGTGTACAAAATAAAAACTCGATTAAACAAGATGAAATTTTTGCAAAAAAAATTCATATGACCCATGGTTATGAGTAGCGTACTCATACAACAGTGCTTTTGACAATCTTCAAAAATTTAACAAAAATTAGGTTGCTCCAAAATCGGTCAGGTTTAGACTCAAATGTGCGGAAATACATATATAATCATGTGTACAAAATAAAAACTCGATTAAAGATGATGCAATTTTTCCAAAAAAATGCATATGACGCATTGTTATGAGTAGCGTACTCATGCAACATTGCTTTTGACAATCTTAAAAATTTGAACAAAAATTAAATTGCTCCAAAATCGGTCGGGTTTAGACTCAAATGTGTGGAAATACATATATAATCACGTGTACAAAATAAAAACTCGATTAAAGATGATGAAATTTTTCCAAAAAAAATTCATATGACGCATTGTTATGAGTAGCGTACTCATACAACATTGCTTTTGACAATCTTCAAAATTTGATCAAAAATTAAGTTGCTCCAAAATCGGTCGGGTTTAGACTCAAATGTGTGGAAATACATATATAATCACGTGTACAAAATAAAAACTCGATTAAAGATGATACAATTTTTGCAAAAAAAATTCATATGACCCATGGTTATGAGTAGCGTACTCATACAACATTGCTTTTGACAATCTTCAAAATTTTAACAAAAATTAAGTTGCTCCAAAATCGGTCGGGTTTAAACTCAAATGTGTGGAAATACATATATAATCACGTGTACAAAATAAAAACTCGATTAAAGATGATGAAATTTTGCAAAAAAAAATCCATATGACCCATTGTTATGAGTAGCGTACTAATACAACATTGCTTTTGACAATCTTCAAAATTTGAACAAAAATTAAGTTGCTCCAAAATCGGTCGGGTTTAGACTCAAATGTGAGGAAATACATATATAATCACGTGTACAAAATAAAAACTCGATTAAAGATGATGAAATTTTTCCTAAAAAAATTCATATGATGCATTGTTATGAGTAGCGTACTCATACAACATTGCTTTTGACAATCTTAAAAATTTGAACAAAAATTAAGTTGCTCCAAAATCGGTCGGGTTTAGACTCAAATGTGTGGAAATACATATATAATCACGTGTACATAATAAAAACTCGATTAAAGATGATGAAATTTTTGCAAAAAAATTCATATGACCCATTGTTATGAGTAGCGTACTCATACAACATTGCTTTTGACAATCTTAAAAATTTGAACAAAAATTAAGTTGCTCCAAAATCGGTCGGGTTTAGACTCAAATGTGTGGAAATACATATATAATCACGTGTACAAAATAAAAACTCGATTAAAGAAGATGAAATTTTTGCAAAAAAAAACCATATGACCCATTGTTATGAGTAGCGTACTCATACAACATTGCTTTTGACAATCTTCAAAATTTGAACAAAAATTAAGTTGCTCCAAAATCGGTTGGGTTTAGACTCAAATGTGTGGAAATACATATATAACCACGTGTACAAAATAAAAACTCGATTAAAGAAGATGAAATTTTTGCAAAAAAAATGCATATGACCCATGGTTATGAGTAGCGTACTCATACAACAATGCTTTTGATAATCTTCAAAAATTTAACAAAAATTAGGTTGCTCCAAAATCGGTCAGGTTTAGACTCAAATGTGCGGAAATACATATATAATCACGTGTACAAAATAAAAACTCGATTAAAGATGATGCAATTTTTCCAAAAAAATGCATATGACGCATTGTTATGAGTAGCGTACTCATGCAACATTGCTTTTGACAATCTTAAAAATTTGAACAAAAATTAAGTTGCTCCGAAATCGGTAGGGTTTAGACTCAAATGTGTGGAAATACATATTTAATCACGTGTACAAAATAAAAACTCGATTAAAGATGATGAAATTTTTCCAAAAAAAATTCATATGACGCATTGTTATGAGTAGCGTACTCATACAAAATTGCTTTTGACAATCTTAAAAATTTGATCAAAAATTAAGTTGCTCCAAAATAGGTCGGGTTTAGACTCAAATGTGTGGAAATACATATATAATCACGTGTACAAAATAAAAACTCGATTAAAGATGATCAAATTTTTGCAAAAAAAATTCATATGACCCATGGCTATGAGTAGCGTACTCATACAACATTGCTTTTGACAATC
The DNA here is from genome assembly GCA_963971545.1 of Philophylla caesio. NCBI lineage: Eukaryota > Metazoa > Arthropoda > Insecta > Diptera > Tephritidae > Philophylla > Philophylla caesio. The sequence goes on from OZ020607.1 coordinate 84,555,579, forward strand.
TTAAAAATTTGAACAAAAATTAAGTTGCTCCAAAGTCGGTCGGGTTTAAACTCAAATGTGTGGAAATACATATATAATCACGTGTACAAAATAAAAACTCGATTAAAGATGATGAAATTTTGCAAAAAAAATCCATATGACCCACTGCTATGAGTAGCGTACCCATACAACATTGCTTTTGACAATCTTCAAAAATTGAACAAAAATTAAGTTGCTCCAAGATCGGTCAGGTTTAGACTCAAATGTGCGGAAATACATTTATAATCACGTGTACAAAATAAAAACTCGATTAAAGATGATGCAATTTTTCCAAAAAAATGCATATGACGCATTGTTATGAGTAGCGTACTCATACAACATTGCTTTTGACAATCTTAAAAATTTGAACAAAAATTAAGTTGCTCCAAAATCGGTCGGGTTTAGACTCAAATGTGTGGAAATACATATATAATCACGTGTACATAATAAAAACTCGATTAAAGATGATGAAATTTTGCAAAAAAATTCATATGACCCATTGTTATGAGTAGCGTACTCATACAACATTGCTTTTGACAATCTTAAAAATTTGAACAAAAATTAAGTTGCTCCAAAATCGGTCGGGTTTAGACTCAAATGTGTGGAAATACATATATAATCACGTGTACAAAATAAAAACTCGATTAAAGAAGATGAAATTTTTGCAAAAAAAAACCATATGACCCATTGTTATGAGTAGCGTACTCATACAACATTGCTTTTGACAATCTTCAAAATTTGAACAAAAATTAAGTTGCTCCAAAATCGGTCGGGTTTAGACTCAAATGTGTGGAAATACATATATAATCACGTGTACAAAATAAAAAATCGATTTAAGATGATGAAATTTTTGCAAAAAAATTCATATGACCCATGGTTATGAGTAGCGTACTCATACAACATTGCTTTTGACAATCTTCAAAAATTTAACAAAAATTAGGTTGCTCCAAAATCGGTCAGGTTTAGACTCAAATGTGCGGAAATACATATATAATCACGTGTACAAAATAAAAACTCGATTAAAGATGATGCAATTTTTCCAAAAAAATGCATATGACGCATTGTTATGAGTAGCGTACTCATGCAACATTGCTTTTGACAATCTTAAAAATTTGAACAAAAATTAAGTTGCTCCAAAATCGGTAGGGTTTAGACTCAAATGTGTGGAAATACATATATAATCACGTGTACAAAATAAAAACTCGATTAAAGATGATGAAATTTTTCCAAAAAAAATTCATATGACGCATTGTTATGAGTAGCGTACTCATACAACATTGCTTTTGACAATCTTAAAAATTTGATCAAAAATTAAGTTGCTCCAAAATCGGTCGGGTTTAGACTGAAATGTGTGGAAATACATATATAATCACGTGTACAAAATAAAAACTCGATTAAAGATGATGAAATTTTTGCAAAAAAAATTCATATGACCCATGGTTATGAGTAGCGTACTCATACAACATTGCTTTTGACAATCTTAAAAATTTTAACAAAAATTAAGTTGCTCCAAAATCGGTCGGGTTTAAACTCAAATGTGTGGAAATACATATATAATCACGTGTACAAAATAAAAACTCGATTAAAGATGATGAAATTTTGCAAAAAAAATCTATATGACCCATTGTTATAAGTAGCGTACTCATACAACATTGCTTTTGACAATCTTCAAAATTTGAACAAAAATTAAGTTGCTCCAAAATCGGTCGGGTTTAGACTCAAATGTGAGGAAATACATATATAATCATGTGTACAAAATAAAAACTCGATTAAAGATGATGAAATTTTTGCAAAAAAAATTCATATGACTCATGGTTATGAGTAGCGTACTAATACAACATTGCTTTTGACAATCTTCAAAAATTGAACAAAAATTAAGTTGCTCCAAAATCGGTCAGGTTTAGACTCAAATGTGCGGAAATACATATATAATCACGTGTACAAAATAAAAACTCGATTAAAGATGATGCAGTTTTTCCAAAAAAATGCATATGACGCATTGTTATGAGTAGCGTACTCATACAACATTGCTTTTGACAATCTTAAAAATTTGAACAAAAATTAAGTTGCTCCAAAATCGGTCGGGTTTAGACTCAAATGTGTGGAAATACATATATAATCACGTGTACAAAATAAAAACTCGATTAAAGGTGATGAAATTTTGCAAAAAAAATCTATATGACCCATTGTTATAAGTAGCGTACTCATACAACATTGCTTTTGACAATCTTCAAAATTTGAACACAAATTAAATTGCTCCAAAATCGGTCGGGTTTAGACTCAAATGTGTGGAAATACATATATAATCACGTGTACAAAATAAAAACTCGATTAAAGATGATGAAATTTTTGAAAAAAAATTCATATGACCCATTGTTATGAGTAGCGTACTCATACAACATTGCTTTTGACAAACTTCAAAATTTGAACAAAAATTAAGTTGCTCCAAAATCGGTGGGGTTTAGACTCAAATGTGTGGAAATACATATATAATCACGTGTACAAAATAAAAACTCGATTTAAGATGATGAAATTTTTGCAAAAAAAATTCATATGACGCATTGTTATGAGTAGCGTACTCATACAACATTGCTTTTGACAATCTTCAAAATTTGAACAAAAATTAAATTGCTCCAAAATCGGTCGGGTTTAGACTCAAATGTGAGGAAATACATATATAATCACGTGTACAAAATAAATACTCGATTAAAGAAGATGAAATTTTTGCAAAAAAAATTCATATGACGCATTGTTATGAGTAGCGTACTCATACAACATTGCTTTGACAATCTTAAAAATTTGAACAAAAATTAAGTTGCTCCGAAATCGGTCGGGTTTAGACTCAAATGTGTGGAAATACATATATAATCACGCGTACAAAATAAAAACTCGATTAAAGATGATGAAATTTTTCCAAAAAAAATTCATATGACGCATTGTTATGAGTAGCGTACTCATACAACATTGCTTTTGACAATCTTCAAAATTTGATCAAAAATTAAGTTGCTCCAAAATCGGTCGGGTGTAGACTCAAATGTGTGGAAATACATATATAATCACGTGTACAAAATAAAAACTCGATTAAAGATGATAAAATTTTTCCAAAAAAAATTCATAAGACCCATTGTTATGAGTAGCGTACTCATACAACATTGCTTTTGACACTTTTCAAAAATTGAACAAAAATTAAGTTGCTCCAAAATCGGTCGGGTTTAGACTCAAATGTGCGGAAATACATATATAATCACGTGTACAAAATATAAATTCGATTAAAGATGATGCAATTTATCCAAAAAAATGCATATGACGCATTGTTATGAGTAGCGTACTCAAACAACATTGCTTTTGACAATCTTAAAAATTTGAACAAAAGTTAAGTTGCTCCAAAATCGGTCGGGTTTAGACTCAAATGTGTGGAAATACATATATAATCACGTGTACAAAATAAAAACTCGATTAAAGAAGATGAAATTTTTGCAAAAAAAACCATATGACCCATTGTTATGAGTAGCGTACTCATACAACATTGCTTTTGACACTTTTCAAAAATTGAACAAAAATTAAGTTGCTCCAAAATCGGTCGGGTTTAGACTCAAATGTGCGGAAATACATATATAATCACGTGTACAAAATAAAAACTCGATTAAAGATGATCAAATTTTTGCAAAAAAAAACCATATGACCCATTGTTATGAGTAGCGTACTCATACAACATTGCTTTTGACAATCTTCAAAATTTGAACAAAAATTAAGTTGCTCCAAAATAGGTCGGGTTTAGACTCAAATGTGGGGAAATACATACATATATAATCACGTGTACAAAATAAAAACTCGATTAAAGATGATGAAATTTTTGCAAAAAAAATTCATATGACCCATGGTTATGAGTAGCGTACTCATACAACATTGCTTTTGACACTTTTCAAAAATTGAACAAAAATTAAGTTGCTCCAAAATCGGTCGGGTTTAGACTCAAATGTGTGGAAATACATATATAATCACGTGTACAAAATAAAAACTCGATTAAAGATGATGAAATTTTTCCAAAAAAAATTCATATGACGCATTGTTATGAGTAGCGTACTCATACAACATTGCTTTTGACAATCTTCAAAATTTGAACAAAAATTAAGTTGCTCCAAAATCGGTCGGGTTTAGACTCAAATGTGTGGAAATACATATATAATAACGTGCACAAAATAAAAACTCGATTAAAGATGATAAAATTTTTCCAAAAAAAATTCATATGACCCATGGTTATGAGTAGCGTACTCATACAACATTGCTTTTGACAATCTTAAAAATTTGAACAAAAATTAAGTTGCTCCAAAATCGGTCGGGTTTAAACTCAAATGTGTGGAAATACATATATAATCACGTGTACAAAATAAAAACTCGATTAAAGATGATGAAATTTTGCAAAAAAAAATCTATATGACCCATTGTAATAAGTAGCGTAATCATACAACATTGCTTTTGACAATCTTAAAAATTTGAACAAAAATTAAGTTGCTCCAAAATCGGTCGGGTTTAGACTCAAATGTGTGGAAATACTTATATAATCACGTGTACAAAATAAAAACTCGATTAAAGATGATGAAATTTTTGAAAAAAAAATTCATATGACGCATTGTTATGAGTAGCGTACTCATACAACATTGCTTTTGACAATCTTAAAAATTTGAACAAAAATTAAGTTGCTCCAAAATCGGTCGGGCGTAGACTCAAATGTGTGGAAATACATATATAATCACGTGTACAAAATAAAAACTCGATTAAAGATGATGAAATTTTTCCAAAAAAAAATTCATATGACCCATGGTTATGAGTAGCGTACTCATACAACATTGCTTTTGACAATCTTCAAAATTTGAACAAAAATTAAGTTGCTCCAAAATCGGTCGGGTTGAGACTCAAATGTGTGGAAATACATATATAACCACGTGTAAAAAATAAAAACTCGATTAAAGATGATGAAATTTTTCCAAAAAAAAATTCATATGACGCATTGTTATGAGTAGCGTACTCATACAACATTGCTTTTGACAGTCTTCAAAATTTGAACAAAAATTAAGTTGCTCCAAAATCGGTCGGCAATACATATATGTATAATCACGTGTACAACATAAAAACTCGATTAAAGATGATGAAATTTTTCCAAAAAAAAATTCATATGACGCATTGTTATGAGTAGCGTACTCATACAACATTGCTTTTGACAATCTTAAAGATTTGAACAAAAATTAGGTTGCTCCAAAATCGGTCGGCAATACATATACAATCACGTGTACAACATAAAAACTCGATTAAAGATGATGAAATTTTTCCTAAAAAAATTCATATGACCCATTGTTATGAGTATCGTACTCATACAACATTGCTTTTGACAGTCTTCAAAATTTGAACAAGAATTAAGTTGCTCCAAAATCGGTCGGGTTTAGACTCAAATGTGTGGAAATACATATATAATCACGTGTACAAAATAAAAACTCGATTAAAGATGATGCAATTTTTGCAAAAAAATTCATATGACCCATTTTTATGAGTAGCGTACTCATACAACATTGCTTTTGACAATCTTAAAAATTTGAACAAAAATGAAGTTGCTCCAAAATCGGTCGGGTTTAGACTCAAATGTGTGGAAATACATATATAATCACGTGTACAAAATAAAAACTCGATTGAAGATGATGAAGTTTTTGCAAAAAAATTCATATGACCCATTGTTATGAGTAGCATACTCATACAACATTGCTTTTGACAATCTTAAAAATTTGAACAAAAATTAAGTTGCTCCAAAATCGGTCGGGTTTAGACTCAAATGTGTGGAAATACATATATAATCACGTGTACAAAATAAAAACTCGATTAAAGATGATGCAATTTTTCCAAAAAAATGCATATGACGCATTGTTATGAGTAGCGTACTCATACAACATTGCTTTTGACAATCTTAAAAATTTGAACAAAAATTAAGTTGCTCCAAAATCGGTAGGGTTTAGACTCAAATGTGTGGAAATACATATACATATAATCACGTGTACAAAATAAAAACTCGATTAAAGATGATGAAATTTTTCCAAAAAAAATTCATATGACGCATTGTTATGAGTAGCGTACTCATACAACATTGCTTTTGACAATCTTCAAAATTTGATCAAAAATTAAGTTGCTCCAAAATCGGTCGGGTTTAGACTCAACTGTGTGGAAATACATATATAATCACGTGTACAAAATAAAAACTCGATTAAAGATGATAAAATTTTTGCAAAAAAAATTCATATGACCCATGGTTATGAGTAGCGTACTCATACAACATTGCTTTTGACAATCTTAAAAATTTTAACAAAAATTAAGTTGCTCCAAAATCGGTCGGGTTTAAACTCACGTGTACAAAATAAAAACTCGATTAAAGATGATGAAATTTTGCAAAAAAAATCTATATGACCCATTGTTATAAGTAGCGTACTCATACAACATTGCTTTTGACAATCTTCAAAATTTGAACAAAAATTAAATTGCTCCAAAATCGGTCGGGGTTAGACTCAAATGTGAGGAAATACATATATAATCACGTGTACAAAATAAAAACTCGATTAAAGATGATGAAATTTTTGCAAACAAAATTCATATGACTCATGGTTATGAGTAGCGTACTAATACAACATTGCTTTTGACAATCTTCAAAAATTGAACAAAAATTGAGTTGCTCCAAAATCGGTCAGGTTTATACTCAAATGTGCGGAAATACATATATAATCACGTGTACAAAATAAAAACGCGATTAAAGATGATGCAATTTTTCCAAAAAAATGCATATGACGCATTGTTATGAGTAGCGTACTCATACAACATTGCTTTTGACAATCTTAAAAATTTGAACAAAAATTAAGTTGCTCCAAAATCGGTCGTATTTAGACTTAAATGTGTGGAAATACATATATAATCACGTGTACAAAATAAAAACTCGATTAAAGATGATGAAATTTTTCCAAAAAAAATTCATATGACGCATTGTTATGAGTAGCGTACTCATACAACATTGCTTTTGACAATCTTAAAAATTTGAACAAAAATTAAGTTGCTCCAAAATCGGTCGGGTTTAGACTCAAATGTGTGGAAATACATATATAATCACGTGTACAAAATAAAAACTCGATTAAAGATGATGAAATTTTTCCAAAAAAAATTCATATGACGCATTGTTATGAGTAGCGTACTCATACAACATTGCTTTTGACAATCTTCAAAATTTGATCAAAAATTAAGTTGCTCCAAAATCGGTCGGGTGTAGACTCAAATGTGTGGAAATACATATATAATCACGTGTACAAAATAAAAACTCGATTAAAGATGATCAAATTTTTGCAAAAAAAAACCAAATGACCCATTGTTATGAGTAGCGTACTCATACAACATTGCTTTTGACAATCTTCAAAATTTGAACAAAAATTAAGTTGCTCCAAAATAGGTCGGGTTTAGACTCAAATGTGTGGAAATACATACATATATAATCACGTGTACAAAATAAAAACTCGATTAAAGATGATGAAATTTTTGCAAAAAAAATGCATATGACCCATGGTTATGAGTAGCGTACTCATACAACATTGCTTTTGACACTTTTCAAAAATTGAACAAAAATTAAGTTGCTCCAAAATCGGTCGGGTTTAGACTCAAATGTGCGGAAATACATATATAATCACGTGTACAAAATATAAATTCGATTAAAGATGATGCAATTTTTCCAAAAAAATGCATATGACGCATTGTTATGAGTAGCGTACTCAAACAACATTGCTTTTGACAATCTTAAAAATTTGAACAAAAATTAAGTTGCTCCAAAATCGGTCGGGTTTAGACTCAAATGTGTGGAAATACATATATAATCACGTGTACAAAAAAAAACTCGATTAAAGATGATGAAATTTTTCCAAAAAAAATTCATATGACGCATTGTTATGAGTAGCGTACTCATACAACATTGCTTTTGACAATCTTCAAAATTTGAACAAAAATTAAGTTGCTCCGAAATCGGTCGGGTTTAGACTCAAATGTGTGGAAATACATATATAATAACGTGCACAAAATAAAAACTCGATTAAAGATGATAAAATTTTTCCAAAAAAAATTCATATGACCCATGGTTATGAGTAGCGTACTCATACAACATTGCTTTTGACAATCTTAAAAATTTGAACAAAAATTAAGTTGCTCCAAAATCGGTCGGGTTTAAACTCAAATGTGTGGAAATACATATATAATCACGTGTACAAAATAAAAACTCGATTAAAGATGATGAAATTTTGCAAAAAAAAATCTATATGACCCATTGTAATAAGTAGCGTACTCATACAACATTGCTTTTGACAATCTTAAAAATTTGAACAAAAATTAAGTTGCTCCAAAATCGGTCGGGTTTAGACTCAAATGTGTGGAAATACTTATATAATCACGTGTACCAAATAAAAACTCGATTAAAGATGATGAAATTTTTGCAAAAAAAATTCATATGACGCATTGTTATGAGTAGCGTACTCATACAACATTGCTTTTGACAATCTTAAAAATTTTAACAAAAATTAAGTTGCTCCAAAATCGGTCGGGCGTAGACTCAAATGTGTGGAAATACATATATAATCACGTGTACAAAATAAAAACTCGATTAAAGATGATGAAATTTTTCAAAAAAAAATTCATATGACCCATTGTTATGAGTAGCGTACTCATACAACATTGCTTTTGACAATCTTCAAAATTTGAACAAAAATTAAGTTGCTCCAAAATCGGTCGGGTTGAGACTCAAATGTGTGGAAATACATATATAATCACGTGTAAAAAATAAAAACTCGATTAAAGATGATGAAATTTTTCCAAAAAAAAATTCATATGACGCATTGTTATGAGTAGCGTACTCATACAACATTGCTTTTGACAGTCTTCAAAATTTGAACAAAAATTAAGTTGCTCCAAAATCGGTCGGCAATACATATATGTATAATCACGTGTACAACATAAAAACTCGATTAAAGATGATGAAATTTTTCCAAAAAAAAATTCATATGACGCATTGTTATGAGTAGCGTACTCATACAACATTGCTTTTGACAATCTTAAAAATTTGAACAAAAATTAGGTTGCTCCAAAATCGGTCGGCAATACATATATAATCACGTGTACAACATAAAAACTCGATTAAAGATGATGAAATTTTTGCAAAAAAATTCATATGACCCATTGTTATGAGTAGCGTACTTATACAACATTGCTTTTGACAATCTTAAAAATTTGAACAAAAATTAAGTTGCTCCAAAATCGGTCGGCAATACATATATAATCACGTGTACAACATAAAAACTCGATTAAAGATGATGAAATTTTTCCAAAAAAAATTCATATGACCCATTGTTATGAGTAGCGTACTCATACAACATTGCTTTTGACAATCTTAAAAATTTGAACAAAAATTAAATTGCTCCAAAATCGGTCGGCTTTAGACTCAAATGTGTGGAAATACATATATAATCACGTGTACAAAATAAAAACTCGATTAAAGATGATGAAATTTTGCAAAAAAAATTCATATGATGCATTGTTATGAGTAGCGTACTCATACAACATTGCTTTTGACAATCTTAAAAATTTGAACAAAAATTAAGTTGCTCCAAAATCGGTCGGGTTTAGACTCAAATGTGTGGAAGTACATATATAATCACGTGTACAAAATAAAAACTCGATTAAAGATGATGAAATTTTGCAAAAAAAATCCATATGACCCATTGTTATGAGTAGCGTACTCATACAACATTGCTCCAAAATCGGTCGGGTTTAGACTCAAATGTGTGGAAATACATATATAATCACGTGTACAAAATAAAAACTCGATTAAAGATGATGAAATTTTTGCAAAAAAATTCATATGACCCATTGTTATGAGTAGTGTACTCATACAACATTGCTTTTGACAATCTTAAAAATTTGAACAAAAATTAAGTTGCTCCAAAATCAGTCGGGTTTAGACTCAAATGTGTGGAAATACATATATAATCACGTGTACAAAATAAAAACTCGATTAAAGATGATGAAATTTTGCAAAAAAAATCCATATGACCCATTGTTATGAGTAGCGTACTCATACAACATTGCTTTTGACAATCTTAAAAATTTGAACAAAAATTAAGTTGCTCCAAAATCGGTCGGCAATACATATATAATCACGTGTACAACATAAAAACTCGATTAAAGATGATGAAATTTTTCCAAAAAAAATTCATATGACGCATTGTTATGAGTAGCGTACTCATACAACATTGCTTTTGACAATCTTAAAAATTTGAACAAAAATTAAGTTGCTCCAAAATCGGTCGGCAATACATATATAATCACGTGTACAACATAAAAACTCGATTAAAGATGATGAAATTTTTCCTAAAAAAATTCATATGACCCATTGTTATGAGTAGCGTACTCATACAACATTGCTTTTGACAGTCTTCAAAATTTGAACAAAAATTAAGTTGCTCCAAAATCGGTCGGGTTTAGACTCAAATGTGTGGAACTACATATATAATCACGTGTACAAAATAAAAACTCGATTAAAGATGATGAAATTTTTGCAAAAAAATTCATATGACCCATTGTTATGAGTAGCGTACTCATACAACATTGCTTTTGACAATCTTAAAAATTTGAACAAAAATTAAGTTGCTCCAAAATCGGTCGGGTTTAGACTCAAATGTGCGGAAATACATATATAATCACGTGTACAAAATAAAAACTCGATTGAAGATGATGAAATTTTTGCAAAAAAATTCATATGACCCATTGTTATAAGTAGCGTACTCATACAACATTGCTTTTGACAATCTTAAAAATTTGAACAAAAATTAAGTTGCTCCAAAATCGGTCGGGTTTAGACTCAAATGTGCGGAAATACATATATAATCACATGTACAAAATAAAAACTCGATTAAAGATGATGAAATTTTTGCAAAAAAATTCATATGACCCATTGTTATGAGTAGCGTACTCATACAACATTGCTTTTGACAATCTTAAAAATTTGAACAAAAATTAAATTGCTCCAAAAGCGGTCGGCAATACATATATAATCACGTGTACAACATAAAAACTCGATTAAAGATGATGAAATTTTTCCAAAAATAATTCATATGACCCATTGTTATGAGTAGCGTACTCATACAACATTGCTTTTGACAATCTTAAAATTTTGAACAAAAATTAAGTTGCTCCAAAATCGGTCGGGTTTAGACTCAAATGTGTGGAAATACATATATAATCACGTGTACAAAATAAAAACTCGATTAAAGATGATGAAATTTTGTAAAAAAAATCCATATGACCCATTGTTATGAGTAGCGTACTCATACAACATTGCTTTTGACAATCTTAAAAATTTGAACAAAAATTAAGTTGCTCCAAAATCGGTCGGCAATACATATATAATCACGTGTACAACATAAAAACTCGATTAAAGATGATGAAATTTTTCCAAAAAAAATTCATATGACGCATTGTTATGAGTAGCGTACTCATACAACATTGCTTTTGACAATCTTAAAAATTTGAACAAAAATTAAGTTGCTCCAAAATCGGTCGGCAATACATATATAATCACGTGTACAACATAAAAACTCGATTAAAGATGATGAAATTTTTCCTAAAAAAATTCATATGACCCATTGTTATGAGTAGCGTACTCATACAACATTGCTTTTGACAGTCTTCAAAATTTGAACAAAAATTAAGTTGCTCCAAAATCGGTCGGGTTTAGACTCAAATGTGTGGAACTACATATATAATCACGTGTACAAAATAAAAACTCGATTAAAGATGATGAAATTTTTGCAAAAAAATTCATATGACCCATTGTTATGAGTAGCGTACTCATACAACATTGCTTTTGACAATCTTAAAAATTTGAACAAAAATTAAGTTGCTCCAAAATCGGTCGGGTTTAGACTCAAATGTGCGGAAATACATATATAATCACGTGTACAAAATAAAAACTCGATTGAAGATGATGAAATTTTTGCAAAAAAATTCATATGACCCATTGTTATAAGTAGCGTACTCATACAACATTGCTTTTGACAATCTTAAAAATTTGAACAAAAATTAAGTTGCTCCAAAATCGGTCGGGTTTAGACTCAAATGTGCGGAAATACATATATAATCACATGTACAAAATAAAAACTCGATTAAAGATGATGAAATTTTTGCAAAAAAATTCATATGACCCATTGTTATGAGTAGCGTACTCATACAACATTGCTTTTGACAATCTTAAAAATTTGAACAAAAATTAAATTGCTCCAAAAGCGGTCGGCAATACATATATAATCACGTGTACAACATAAAAACTCGATTAAAGATGATGAAATTTTTCCAAAAATAATTCATATGACCCATTGTTATGAGTAGCGTACTCATACAACATTGCTTTTGACAATCTTAAAATTTTGAACAAAAATTAAGTTGCTCCAAAATCGGTCGGGTTTAGACTCAAATGTGTGGAAATACATATATAATCACGTGTACAAAATAAAAACTCGATTAAATATGATGAAATTTTGTAAAAAAAATCCATATGACCCATTGTTATGAGTAGCGTACTCATACAACATTGCTTTTGACAATCTTAAAAATTTGAACAAAAATTAAGTTGCTCCAAAATCGGTCGGCAATACATATATAATCACGTGTACAACATAAAAACTCGATTAAAGATGATGAAATTTTTCCAAAAATAATTTATATGACCCATTGTTATGAGTAGCGTACTCATACAACATTGCTTTTGATAATCATCAAAAATTGAACAAAAATTAAGTTGCTCCAAAATCGGTCGGGTTTAGACTCAAATGTGTGGAAATACATATATAATCACGTGTACAAAATAAAAACTCGATTAAAGATGATGAAATTTTTGCAAAAAAATTCATATGACCCATTGTTATGAGTAGCGTACTCATACAACATTGCTTTTGACAATCTTAAAAATTTGAACAAAAATTAAGTTGCTCCAAAATCGGTCGGGTTTAGACTCAAATGTGTGGATATACATATATAATCACGTGTACAAAATAAAAACTCGATTGAAGATGATGAAATTTTTGTAAAAAAAATCATATGACCCATTGTTATAAGTAGCGTACTCATACAACATTGCTTTTGACAATCTTAAAAATTTGAACAAAAATTAAGTTGCTCCAAAATCGGTCGGGTTTAGACTCAAATGTGCGGAAATACATATATAATCACGTGTACAAAATAAAAACTCGATTAAAGATGATGAAATTTTTGCAAAAAAATTCATATGACCCATTGTTATGAGTAGCGTACTCATACAACATTGCTTTTGACAATCTTAAAAATTTGAACAAAAATTAAGTTGCTCCAAAATCGGTCGGCAATACATATATAATCACGTGTACAAAATAAAAACTCGATTAAAGATGATGAAATTTTTGCAAAAAAATTCATATGACCCATTGTTATGAGTAGCGTACTCATACAACATTGCTTTTGACAATCTTAAAAATTTGAACAAAAATTAAGTTGCTCCAAAATCGGTCGGCTTTAGACTCAAATGTGTGGAAATAGATATATAATCACGTGTACAAAATAAAAACTCGATTAAAGATGATGAAATTTTGCAAAAAAAAATTCATATGATGCATTGTTATGAGTAGCGTACTCATACAACATTGCTTTTGACAATCTTAAAAATTTGAACAAAAATTAAGTTGCCCCAAAATCGGTAGGGTTTAGACTCAAATGTGTGGAAATACATATATGTATAATCACGTGTACAAAATAAAAACTCGATTAAAGATGATGAAATTTTTGCAAAAAAATTCATATGACCCATTGTTATGAGTAGCGTACTCATACAACATTGCTTTTGACAATCTTAAAAATTTGAACAAAAATTAAGTTGCTCCAAAATCGGTCGGGTTTAGACTCAAATGTGTGGAAATACATATATAATCACGTGTACAAAATAAAAACTCGATTAAAGATGATGAAATTTTTGCAAAAAAATTCATATGATCCATTGTTATGAGTAGCGTACTCATACAACATTGCTTTTGACAATCTTAAAAATTTGAACAAAAATTAAGTTGCTCCAAAATCGGTCGGGTTTAGACTCAAATGTGTGGAAATACATATATAATCACGTGTACAAAATAAAAACTCGATTGAAGATGATGAAATTTTTGCAAAAAAATTCATATGACCCATTGTTATGAGTAGCGTACTCATACAACATTGCTTTTGACAATCTTAAAAATTTGAACAAAAATTAAGTTGCTCCAAAATCGGTCGGGCTTAGACTCAAATGTGTGGAAATACATATATAATCACGTGTACAAAATAAAAACTCGATTAAAGATGATGAAATTTTGTAAAAAAAAAATCCATATGACCCATTGTTATGAGTAGCGTACTCATACAACATTGCTTTTAGCAATCTTAAAAATTTGAATAAAAATTAAGTTGCTCCAAAATCGGTCGGGTTTAGACTCAAATGTGTGGAAATACATATATAATCACGTGTACAACATAAAAACTCGATTAAAGATGATGAAATTTTTCCAAAAAAAATTCATATGACCCATTGTTATGAGTAGCGTACTCATACAACATTGCTTTTGACAGTCTTCAAAATTTGAACAAAAATTAAGTTGCTCCAAAATAGGTCGGGTTTAGACTCAAATGTGTGGAAATACATATATAATCACGTGTACAAAATAAAAACTCGATTAAAGATGATGAAACTTTTGCAAAAAAAATGCATATGACCCATGGTTATGAGTAGCGTACTCATACAACATTGCTTTTGACACTTTTCAAAAATTGAACAAAAATTAAGTTGCTCCAAAATCGGTCGGGTTTAGACTCAAATGTGCGGAAATACATATATAATCACGTGTACAAAATAAAAACTCGATTAAAGATGATGAAGTTTTTGCAAAAAAATTCATATGACCCATTGTTATGAGTAGCGTACTCATACAACATTGCTTTTGACAATTTTAAAAATTTGAACAAAAATTAAGTTGCTCCAAAATCGGTCGGGTTTAGACTCAAATGTGTGGAAACACATATATAATCACGTGTACAAAATAAAAACTCGATTAAAGATGATGAAATTTTTGCAAAAAAATTCATATGACCCATTGTTATGAGTAGCGTACTCATACAACATTGCTTTTGACAATCTTAAAAATTTGAACAAAAATTAAGTTGCTCCAAAATCGGTCGGGTTTAGACTCAAATGTGTGGAAATACATATATAATCACGTGTACAAAATAAAAACTCGATTAAAGATGATGAAATTTTGTAAAAAAAAAATCCATATGACCCATTGTTATGAGTAGCGTACTCATACAACATTGCTTTTAGCAATCTTAAAAATTTGAATAAAAATTAAGTTGCTCCAAAATCGGTCGGGTTTAGACTCAAATGTGTGGAAAGACATATATAATCACGTGTACAACATAAAAACTCGATTAAAGATGATGAAATTTTTCCAAAAAAAATTCATATGACCCATTGTTATGAGTAGCGTACTCATACAACATTGCTTTTGACAGTCTTCAAAATTTGAACAAAAATTAAGTTGCTCCAAAATAGGTCGGGTTTAGACTCAAATGTGTGGAAATACATATATAATCACGTGTACAAAATAAAAACTCGATTAAAGATGATGAAACTTTTGCAAAAAAAATGCATATGACCCATGGTTATGAGTAGCGTACTCATACAACATTGCTTTTGACACTTTTCAAAAATTGAACAAAAATTAAGTTGCTCCAAAATCGGTCGGGTTTAGACTCAAATGTGCGGAAATACATATATAATCACGTGTACAAAATAAAAACTCGATTAAAGATGATGAAGTTTTTGCAAAAAAATTCATATGACCCATTGTTATGAGTAGCGTACTCATACAACATTGCTTTTGACAATTTTAAAAATTTGAACAAAAATTAAGTTGCTCCAAAATCGGTCGGGTTTAGACTCAAATGTGTGGAAACACATATATAATCACGTGTACAAAATAAAAACTCGATTAAAGATGATGAAATTTTTGCAAAAAAATTCATATGACCCATTGTTATGAGTAGCGTACTCATACAACATTGCTTTTGACAATCTTAAAAATTTGAACAAAAATTAAGTTGCTCCAAAATCGGTCGGGTTTAGACTCAAATGTGTGGAAATACATATATAATCACGTGTACAAAATAAAAACTCGATTGAAGATGATGAAATTTTTGCAAAAAAATTCATATGACCCATTGTTATGAGTAGCGTACTCATACAACATTGCTTTTGACAATCTTAAAAATTTGAACAAAAATTAAGTTGCTCCAAAATCGGTCGGGTTTAGACTCAAATGTGTGGAAATACATATATAATCACGTGTACAACATAAAACTCGATTAAAGATGATGAAATTTTTCCAAAAAAATTCATATGACCCATTGTTATGAGTAGCGTACTCATACAACATTGCTTTTGACAGTCTTCAAAATTTGAACAAAAATTAAGTTGCTCCAAAATAGGTCGGGTTTAGACTCAAATGTGTGGAAATACATATATAATCACGTGTACAAAATAAAAACTCGATTAAAGATGATGAAATTTTGTAAAAAAAAAATCCATATGACCCATTGTTATGAGTAGCGTACTCATACAACATTGCTTTTAGCAATCTTAAAAATTTGAATAAAAATTAAGTTGCTCCAAAATCGGTCGGGTTTAGACTCAAATGTGTGGAAATACATATATAATCACGTGTACAACATAAAAACTCGATTAAAGATGATGAAATTTTTCCAAAAAAATTCATATGACCCATTGTTATGAGTAGCGTACTCATACAACATTGCTTTTGACAGTCTTCAAAATTTGAACAAAAATTAAGTTGCTCCAAAATAGGTCGGGTTTAGACTCAAATGTGTGGAAATACATATATAATCACGTGTACAAAATAAAAACTCGATTAAAGATGATGAAACTTTTGCAAAAAAAATGCATATGACCCATGGTTATGAGTAGCGTACTCATACAACATTGCTTTTGACACTTTTCAAAAATTGAACAAAAATTAAGTTGCTCCAAAATCGGTCGGGTTTAGACTCAAATGTGCGGAAATACATATATAATCACGTGTACAAAATAAAAACTCGATTAAAGATGATGAAGTTTTTGCAAAAAAATTCATATGACCCATTGTTATGAGTAGCGTACTCATACAACATTGCTTTTGACAATCTTAAAAATTTGAACAAAAATTAAGTTGCTCCAAAATCGGTCGGGTTTAGACTCAAATGTGTGGAAACACATATATAATCACGTGTACAAAATAAAAACTCGATTAAAGATGATGAAATTTTTGCAAAAAAATTCATAT
Organism: Philophylla caesio; assembly: GCA_963971545.1. Taxonomy (NCBI): domain Eukaryota; kingdom Metazoa; phylum Arthropoda; class Insecta; order Diptera; family Tephritidae; genus Philophylla; species Philophylla caesio. The sequence continues at coordinate 84,573,047 of OZ020607.1, forward strand.
GACCCATTGTTATGAGTAGCGTACTCATACAACATTGCTTTTGACAATCTTAAAAATTTGAACAAAAATTAAGTTGCTCCAAAATCGGTCGGGTTTAGACTCAAATGTGTGGAAATACATATATAATCACGTGTACAAAATAAAAACTCGATTGAAGATGATGAAATTTTTGCAAAAAAATTCATATGACCCATTGTTGTGAGTAGCGTACTCATACAACATTGCTTTTGACAATCTTAAAAATTTGAACAAAAATTAAGTTGCTCCAAAATCGGTCGGGTTTAGACTCAAATGTGTGGAAATACATATATAATCACGTGTACAAAATAAAAACTCGATTAAAGATGATGAAATTTTTGCAAAAAAATTCATATGACCCATTGTTATGAGTAGCGTACTCATACAACATTGCTTTTGACAATCTTAAAAATTTGAACAAAAATTAAGTTGCTCCAAAATCGGTCGGCAATACATATATAATCACGTGTACAACATAAAAACTCGATTAAAGATGATGAAATTTTTCCAAAAAAAATTCATATGACCCATTGTTATGAGTAGCGTACTCATACAACATTGCTTTTGACAATCTTAAAAATTTGAACAAAAATTAAATTGCTCCAAAATCGGTCGGCTTTAGACTCAAATCTGTGGAAATACATATATAATCACGTGTACAAAATAAAAACTCGATTAAAGATGATGAAATTTTGCAAAAAAAATTCATATGATGCATTGTTATGAGTAGCGTACTCATACAACATTGCTTTTGACAATCTTAAAAATTTGAACAAAAATTAAGTTGCCCCAAAATCGGTCGGGTTTAGACTCAAATGTGTGGAAATACATATATAATCACGTGTACAAAATAAAAACTCGATTAAAGATGATGAAATTTTTGCAAAAAAATTCATATGACCCATTGTTATGAGTAGCGTACTCATACAACATTGCTTTTGACAATCTTAAAAATTTGAACAAAAATTAGGTTGCTCCAAAATCGGTCGAGTTTAGACTCAAATGTGTGGAAATACATATATAATCACGTGTACAAAATAAAAACTCGATTAAAGATGATGAAATTTTTGCAAAAAAATTCATATGACCCATTGTTATGAGTAGCGTACTCATACAACATTGCTTTTGATAATCTTAAAAATTTGAACAAAAATTAAGTTGCTCCAAAATCGGTCGGCAATACATATATAATCACGTGTACAACATAAAAACTCGATTAAAGATGATGAAATTTTTCCAAAAAAAATTCATATGACCCATTGTTATGAGTAGCGTACTCATACAACATTGCTTTTGACAATCTTAAAAATTTGAACAAAAATTAAATTGCTCCAAAATCGTTCGGCTTTAGACTCAAATGTGTGGAAATACATATATAATCACGTGTACAAAATATAAACTCGATTAAAGATGATGAAATTTTGCAAAAAAAATGCATATGATGAATTGTTATGAGTAGCGTACTCATACAACATTGCTTTTGACAATCTTAAAAATTTGAACAAAAATTAAGTTGCCCCAAAATCGGTCGGGTTTAGACTCAAATGTGTGGAAATACATATATAATCACGTGTACAAAATAAAAACTCGATTAAAGATGATGAAATTTTGCAAAAAAAAATTCATATGATGCATTGTTATGAGTAGCGTACTCATACAACATTGCTTTTGACAATCTTAAAAATTTGAACAAAAATTAAGTTGCCCCAAAATCGGTAGGGTTTAGACTCAAATGTGTGGAAATACATATACGTATAATCACGTGTACAAAATAAAAACTCGATTAAAGATGATGAAATTTTTGCAAAAAAATTCATATGACCCATTGTTATGAGTAGCGTACTCATACAACATTGCTTTTGACCATCTTAAAAATTTGAACAAAAATTAAGTTGCTCCAAAATCGGTCGGGTTTAGACTCAAATGTGTGGAAATACATATATAATCACGTGTACAAAATAAAAACTCGATTAAAGATGATGAAATTTTTGCAAAAAAATTCATATGACCCATTGTTATGAGTAGCGTACTCATACAAAATTGCTTTTGACAATCTTAAAAATTTGAACAAAAATTAAGTTGCTCCAAGATCGGTCGGGTTTAGACTCAAATGTGTGGAAATACATATATAATCACGTGTACAAAATAAAAACTCGATTGAAGATGATGAAATTTTTGCAAAAAAATTCATATGACCCATTGTTATGAGTAGCGTACTCATACAACATTGCTTTTGACAATCTTAAAAATTTGAACAAAAATTAAGTTGCTCCAAAATCGGTCGGGCTTAGACTCAAATGTGTGGAAATACATATATAATCACGTGTACAAAATAAAAACTCGATTAAAGATGATGAAATTTTGTAAAAAAAAAATCCATATGACCCATTGTTATGAGTAGCGTACTCATACAACATTGCTTTTAGCAATCTTAAAAATTTGAATAAAAATTAAGTTGCTCCAAAATCGGTCGGGTTTAGACTCAAATGTGTGGAAATACATATATAATCACGTGTACAACATAAAAACTCGATTAAAGATGATGAAATTTTTCCAAAAAAATTCATATGACCCATTGTTATGAGTAGCGTACTCATACAACATTGCTTTTGACAGTCTTCAAAATTTGAACAAAAATTAAGTTGCTCCAAAATAGGTCGGGTTTAGACTCAAATGTGTGGAAATACATATATAATCACGTGTACAAAATAAAAACTCGATTAAAGATGATGAAACTTTTGCAAAAAAAATGCATATGACCCATGGTTATGAGTAGCGTACTCATACAACATTGCTTTTGACACTTTTCAAAAATTGAACAAAAATTAAGTTGCTCCAAAATCGGTCGGGTTTAGACTCAAATGTGCGGAAATACATATATAATCACGTGTACAAAATAAAAACTCGATTAAAGATGATGAAGTTTTTGCAAAAAAATTCATATGACCCATTGTTATGAGTAGCGTACTCATACAACATTGCTTTTGACAATCTTAAAAATTTGAACAAAAATTAAGTTGCTCCAAAATCGGTCGGGTTTAGACTCAAATGTGTGGAAACACATATATAATCACGTGTACAAAATAAAAACTCGATTAAAGATGATGAAATTTTTGCAAAAAAATTCATATGACCCATTGTTATGAGTAGCGTACTCATACAACATTGCTTTTGACAATCTTAAAAATTTGAACAAAAATTAAGTTGCTCCAAAATCGGTCGGGTTTAGACTCAAATGTGTGGAAATACATATATAATCACGTGTACAAAATAAAAACTCGATTGAAGATGATGAAATTTTTGCAAAAAAATTCATATGACCCATTGTTATGAGTAGCGTACTCATACAACATTGCTTTTGACAATCTTAAAAATTTGAACCAAAATTAAGTTGCTCCAAAATCGGTCGGGTTTAGACTCAAATGTGTGGAAATACATATATAATCACGTGTACAAAATAAAAACTCGATTAAAGATGATGAAATTTTTGCAAAAAAATTCATATGACCCATTGTTATGAGTAGCGTACTCATACAACATTGCTTTTGACAATCTTAAAAATTTTAACAAAAATTAAGTTGCTCCAAAATCGGTCGGCAATACATATATAATCACGTGTACAACATAAAAACTCGATTAAAGATGATGAAATTTTTCCAAAAAAAATTCATATGACCCATTGTTATGAGTAGCGTACTCATACAACATTGTTTTTGACAATCTTAAAAATTTGAACAAAAATTAAATTGCTCCAAAATCGGTCGGCTTTAGACTCAAATCTGTGGAAATACATATATAATCACGTGTACAAAATAAAAACTCGATTAAAGATGATGAAATTTTGCAAAAAAAATTCATATGATGCATTGTTATGAGTAGCGTACTCATACAACATTGCTTTTGACAATCTTAAAAATTTGAACAAAAATTAAGTTGCCCCAAAATCGGTCGGGTTTAGACTCAAATGTGTGGAAATACATATATAATCACGTGTACAAAATAAAAACTCGATTAAAGATGATGAAATTTTGCAAAAAAAATTCATATGATGCATTGTTATGAGTAGCGTACTCATACAACATTGCTTTTGACAATCTTAAAAATTTGAACAAAAATTAAGTTGCCCCAAAATCGGTCGGGTTTAGACTCAAATGTGTGGAAATACATATATAATCACGTGTACAAAATAAAAACTCGATTAAAGATGATGAAATTTTTGCAAAAAAATTCATATGACCCATTGTTATGAGTAGCGTACTCATACAACATTGCTTTTGACAATCTTAAAAATTTGAACAAAAATTAGGTTGCTCCAAAATCGGTCGAGTTTAGACTCAAATGTGTGGAAATACATATATAATCACGTGTACAAAATAAAAACTCGATTAAAGATGATGAAATTTTTGCAAAAAAATTCATATGACCCATTGTTATGAGTAGCGTACTCATACAACATTGCTTTTGATAATCTTAAAAATTTGAACAAAAATTAAGTTGCTCCAAAATCGGTCGGCAATACATATATAATCACGTGTACAACATAAAAACTCGATTAAAGATGATGAAATTTTTCCAAAAAAAATTCATATGACCCATTGTTATGAGTAGCGTACTCATACAACATTGCTTTTGACAATCTTAAAAATTTGAACAAAAATTAAATTGCTCCAAAATCGGTCGGCTTTAGACTCAAATGTGTGGAAATACATATATAATCACGTGTACAAAATAAAAACTCGATTAAAGATGATGAAATTTTGCAAAAAAAATGCATATGATGCATTGTTATGAGTAGCGTACTCATACAACATTGCTTTTGGCAATCTTAAAAATTTGAACAAAAATTAAGTTGCCCCAAAATCGGTCGGGTTTAGACTCAAATGTGTGGAAATACATATATAATCACGTGTACAAAATAAAAACTCGATTAAAGATGATGAAATTTTTGCAAAAAAATTCATATGACCCATTGTTATGAGTAGCGTACTCATACAACATTGCTTTTGACAATCTTAAAAATTTGAACAAAAATTAAGTTGCTCCAAAATCGGTCGGGTTTAGACTCAAATGTGTGGAAATACATATATAATCACGTGTACAAAATAAAAACTCGATTAAAGATGATGAAATTTTTGCAAAAAAATTCATATGACCCATTGTTATGAGTAGCGTACTCATAAAACATTGCTTTTGACAATCTTAAAAATTTGAACAAAAATTAAGTTGCTCCAAAATCGGTCGGGTTTAGACTCAAATGTGTGGAAATACATATATAATCACGTGTACAAAATAAAAACTCGATTGAAGATGATGAAATTTTTGCAAAAAAATTCATATGACCCATTGTTATGAGTAGCGTACTCATACAACATTGCTTTTGACAATCTTAAAAATTTGAACAAAAATTAAGTTGCTCCAAAATCGGTCGGGTTTAGACTCAAATGTGTGGAAATACATATATAATCACGTGTACAAAATAAAAACTCGATTAAAGATGATGAAATTTTGCAAAAAAAATCCATATGACCCATTGTTATGAGTAGCGTACTCATACAACATTGCTTTTAGCAATCTTAAAAATTTGAAAAAAAATTAAGTTGCTCCAAAATCGGTCGGGTTTAGACTCAAATGTGTGGAAATACTTATATAATCACGTGCACAAAATAAAAACTCGATTAAAGATGATAAAATTTTTGCAAAAAAAATTCATATGACCTATGGTTATGAGTAGCGTACTCATACAACATTGCTTTTGACAATCTTAAAAATTTGAACAAAAATTAAGTTGCTCCAAAATCGGTCGGGTTTAAACTCAAATGTGTGGAAATACATATATAATCACGTGTACAAAATAAAAACTCGATTAAAGATGATGAAATTTTGCAAAAAAAATCTATATGACCCATTGTAATAAGTAGCGTACTCATACAACATTGCTTTTGACAATCTTAAAAATTTTAACAAAAATTAAATTGCTCCAAAATCGGTCAGGTTTAGACTCAAATGTGAGGAAATACATACATAATCACGTGTTCAAAATAAAAACTCGATTAAAGATGATGAAATTTTTCCAAAAAAAATTCATATGACGCATTGTTATGAGTAGCGTACTCATACAACATTGCTTTTGACAATCTTAAAAATTTGAACAAAAATTAAGTTGCTCCAAAATCGGTCGGGTTTAGACTCAAATGTGGGGAAATACATATATAATCACGTGCACAAAATAAAAACTCGATTAAAGATAATAAAATTTTTGCAAAAAAAATTCATATGACCCATGGCTATGAGTAGCATACTCATACAACATTGCTTTTGACAATCTTAAAAATTTGAACAAAAATTAAGTTGCTCCAAAATCGGTCGGGTTTAAACTCAAATGTGTGGAAATACATATATAATCACGTGTACAAAATAAAAACTCGATTAAAGATGATGAAATTTTGCAAAAAAAATCCATATGACCTATTGTTATGAGTAGCGTACTCATACAACATTGCTTTTAGCAATCTTAAAAATTTGAACAAAAATTAAGTTGCTCCAAAATCGGTCGGGTTTAGACTCAAATGTGTGGAAATACATATATAATCACGTGCACAAAATAAAAACTCGATTAAAGATGATAAAATTTTTGCAAAAAAAATTCATATGACCCATTGTTATGAGTAGCGTACTCATACAACATTGCTTTTAGCAATTTAAAAAATTTGAACAAAAATTAAGTTGCTCCAAAATCGGTCGGGTTTAAACTCAAATGTGTGGAAATACATATATAATAACGTGTACAAAATAAAAACTCGATTAAAGATGATGAAATTTTGCAAAAAAAAATCTATATGACCCATTGTAATAAGTAGCGTACTCATACAACATTGCTTTTGACAATCTTAAAAATTTGAACAAAAATTAAATTGCTCCAAAATCGGTCAGGTTTAGACTCAAATGTGAGGAAATACATACATAATCACGTGTTCAAAATAAAAACTCGATTAAAGATGATGAAATTTTTCCAGAAAAAATTCATATGACGCATTGTTATGAGTAGCGTACTCATACAACATTGCTTTTGACAATCTTAAAAATTTGAACAAAAATTAAGTTGCTCCAAAATCGGTCGGGTTTAGACTCAAATGTGTGGAAATACATATATAATCACGTGCACAAAATAAAAACTCGATTAAAGATAATAAAATTTTTGCAAAAAAAATTCATATGACCCATGGTTATGAGTAGCGTACTCATACAACATTGCTTTTGACAATCTTAAAAATTTGAACAAAAATTAAGTTGCTCCAAAATCGGTCGGGTTTAAACTCAAATGTGTGGAAATACATATATAATCACGTGTACAAAATAAAAACTCGATTAAAGATGATGAAATTTTGCAAAAAAAATCCATATGACCTATTGTTATGAGTAGCGTAGTCATACAACATTGCTTTTAGCAATCTTAAAAATTTGAACAAAAATTAAGTTGCTCCAAAATCGGTCGGGTTTAGACTCAAATGTGTGGAAATACATATATGTATAATCACGTGCACAAAATAAAAACTCGATTAAAGATGATAAAATTTTTGCAAAAAAAATTCATATGACCCATGGTAATGAGTAGCGTACTCATACATCATTGCTTTTAGCAATCTTAAAAATTTGAACAAAAATTGAGTTGCTCCAAAATCGGTCGGGTTTAGACTCAAATGTGTGGAAATACATATATAATCACGTGTACAAAATAAAAACTCGATTAAAGATGATAAAATTTTGCAAAAAAAATCCATATGACCCATTGTTATGAGTAGCGTACTCATACAACATTGCCTTTAGCAATTTAAAAAATTTGAACAAAAATTAAGTTGCTCCAAAATCGGTCGGGTTTAGACTCAAATGTGTGGAAATACATATATAATCACGTGCACAAAATAAAAACTAGATTAAAGATGATAAAATTTTTGCAAAAAAATTCATATGACCCATGGTTATGAGTAGCGTACTCATACAACATTGCTTTTGACAATCTTAAAAATTTGAACAAAAATTAAGTTGCTCCAAAATCGGTCGGGTTTAAACTCAAATGTGTGGAAATACATATATAATCACGTGTACAAAATAAAAACTCGATTAAAGATGATGAAATTTTGCAAAAAAAATCCATATGACCTATTGTTATGAGTAGCGTACTCATACAACATTGCTTTTGACAATCTTAAAAATTTGAACAACAATTAAGTTGCTCCAAAATCGGTCGGGTTTAGACTCAAATGTGTGGAAATACATATATAATCACGTGTACAAAATAAAAACTCGATTAAAGATGATGAAATTTTTGCAAAAAAATTCATATGACCCATTGTTATGAGTAGCGTACTCATACAACATTGCTTTTGACAATCTTAAAAATTTGAACAAAAATTAAGTTGCTCCAAAATCGGTCGGGTTTAGACTCAAATGTGTGGAAATACATATATAATCACGTGTACAAAATAAAAACTCGATTGAAGATGATGAAATTTTTGCAAAAAAATTCATATGACCCTTGTTATGAGTAGCGTACTCATACAACATTGCTTTTGACAATCTTAAAAATTTGAACAAAAATTAAGTTGCTCCAAAATCGGTCGGGTTTAGACTCAAATGAGTGGAAATACATATATAATCACGTGTACAAAATAAAAACTCGATTAAAGATGATAAAATTTTGCAAAAAAAATCCATATGACCCATTGTTATGAGTAGCGTACTCATACAACATTGCTTTTAGCAATCTTAAAAATTTGAACAAAAATTAAGTTGCTCCAAAATCGGTCGGGTTAAGACTCAAATGTGTGGAAATACATATATAATCACGTGCACAAAATAAAAACTCGATTAAAGATGATAAAATTTTTGCAAAAAAAATTCATATGACGCATTGTTATGAGTAGCCTACTCATACAACATTGCTTTTGATAATCTTAAAAATTTGAACAAAAATTAAGTTGCTCCAAAATCGGTCGGGTTTAAACTCAAATGTGTGGAAATACATATATAATCACGTGTACAAAATAAAAACTCGATTAAAGATGATGAAATTTTGCAAAAAAAATCTATATGACCCATTGTAATAAGTAGCGTACTCATACAACATTGCTTTTAACAATCTTAAAAATTTGAACAAAAATTAAATTGCTCCAAAATCGGTCAGGTTTAGACTCAAATGTGAGGAAATACATACATAATCACGTGTTCAAAATAAAAACTCGATTAAAGAAGATGAAATTTTTCCAAAAAAAATTCATATGACGCATTGTTATGAGTAGCGTACTCATACAACATTGCTTTTGACAATCTTAAAAATTTGAACAAAAATTAAGTTGCTCCAAAATCGGTCGGGTTTAGACTCAAATGTGTGGAAATACATATATAATCACGTGCACAAAATAAAAACTCGATTAAAGATAATAAAATTTTTGCAAAAAAAATTCATATGACCCATGGTTATGAGTAGCGTACTCATACAACATTGCTTTTGACAATCTTAAAAATTTGAACAAAAATTAAGTTGCTCCAAAATCGGTCGGGTTTAAACTCAAATGTGTGGAAATACATATATAATCACGTGTACAAAATAAAAACTCGATTAAAGATGATGAAATTTTGCAAAAAAAATCCATATGACCTATTGTTATGAGTAGCGTACTCATACAACATTGCTTTTAGCAATCTTAAAAGTTTGAACAAAAATTAAGTTGCTCCAAAATCGGTCGGGTTTAGACTCAAATGTGTGGAAATACATATATAATCACGTGCACAAAATAAAAACTCGATTAAAGATGATAAAATTTTTGCAAAAAAAATTCATATGACCCATGGCTATGAGTAGCGTACTCATACAACATTGCTTTTGACAATCTTAAAAATTTGAACAAAAATTAAGTTGCTCCAAAATCGGTCGGGTTTAAACTCAAATGTGTGGAAATACATATATAATCACGTGTACAAAATAAAAACTCGATTAAAGATGATGAAATTTTGCAAAAAAAATCTATATGACCCATTGTAATAAGTAGCGTACTCATACAACATTGCTTTTGACAATCTTAAAAATTTTAACAAAAATTAAAATGCTCCAAAATCGGTCAGGTTTAGACTCAAATGTGAGCAAATACATATATAATCACGTGTTCAAAATAAAAACTCGATTAACGATGATGAAATATTTCCAAAAAAAATTCATATGACGCATTGTTATGAGTAGCGTACTCATACAACATTGCTTTTGTCAATCTTAAAAATTTGAACAAAAATTAAGTTGCCCAAAATCGGTCGGGTTTAGACTTAAATGTGTGGAAATACATACATATAGAATCACGTGTACAAAATACAAACTCGATTAAAGATGATGAAATTTTTGCAAAAAAAATTCATATGACGCATTGTTATGAGTAGCGTACTCATACAACATTGCTTTTGACAATCTTAAAAATTTGAACAATAATTAAGTTGCTCCAAAATCGGTCGGGCGTAGACTCAAATGTGTGGAAATACATATATAATCACGTGTACAAAATAAAAACTCGATTAAAGATGATGAAATTTTTCCATAAAAAATGCATATGACACATTGTTATGAGTAGCGTACTCATACAACATTGCTTTTGACAATCTTAAAAATTTGAACAAAAATTAAGTTGCTCCAAAATCGGTCGGGTTGAGACTCAAATGTGTGGAAATACATATATAATCACGTGTACAAAATAAAAACTCGATTAAAGATGATGAAATTTTTCCAAACAAAAATTCATATGACGCATTGTTATGAGTAGCGTACTCATACAACATTGCTTTTGACAATCTTAAAAATTTGAACAAAAATTAAGTTGCTACAAAATCGGTCGGCAATACATATATAATCACGTGTACAACATAAAAACTCGACTAAAGATGATGAAATTTTTCCAAAAAAAATTCATATGACCCATTGTTATGAGTAGCGTACTCATACAACATTGCTTTTGACAATCTTCAAAATTTGAACAAAAATTAAGTTGCTCCAAAATCGGTCGGGTTTAGACTCAAATGTGTGGAAATACATATATAATCACGTGTACAAAATACAAACTCGATTAAAGATGATGAAATTTTGCAAAAAAAATCTATATGACCCATTGTTATAAGTAGCGTACTCATACAACATTTCTTTTGACAATCTTCAAAATTTGAACAAAAATTAAATTGCTTTAAAATCGGTCGGGTTTAGACTCAAATGTGAGGAAATACATATATAATCACGTGTACAAAATAAAAACTCGATTAAAGATGATGAAATTTTTCCTAAAAAAATGCATATGACGCATTGTTATGAGTAGCGTACTCATACAACTTTGCTTTTGACAATCTTAAAAATTTGAACAAAAATTAAGTTGCTCCAAAATCGGTCGGGTTTAGACTCAAATGTGTGGAAATACATATATAATCACGTGTACAAAATAAAAACTCGATTAAAGATGATGAAATTTTTGCAAAAAAATTCATATGACCCATTGTTATGAGTAGCGTACTCATACAACATTGCTTTTGACAATCTTAAAAATTTGAACAAAAATTAAGTTGCTCCAAAATCGGTCGGGTTTAGACTCAAATGTGTGGAAATACATATATAATCACGTGTACAAAATAAAAACTCGATTGAAGATGATGAAATTTTTGCAAAAAAATTCATATGACCCATTGTTATGAGTAGCGTACTCATACAACATTGCTTTTGACAATCTTAAAAATTTGAACAAAAATTAAGTTGCTCCAAAATCGGTCGGGTTTAGACTCAAATGTGTGGAAATACATATATAATCACGTGTACAAAATAAAAACTCGATTAAAGATGATAAAATTTTGCAAAAAAAATCCATATGACCCATTGTTATGAGTAGCGTACTCATACAACATTGCTTTTAGCAATCTTAAAAATTTGAACAAAAATTAAGTTGCTCCAAAATCGGTCGGGTTTAGACTCAAATGTGTGGAAATACATATATAATCACGTGTACAAAATAAAAACTCGATTGAAGATGATGAAATTTTTGCAAAAAAATTCATATGACGCATTGTTATGAGTAGCGTACTCATACAACATTGCTTTTGACAATCTTAAAAATTTGAACAAAAATTAAGTTGCTCCAAAATCGGTCGGGTTTAGACTCAAATGTGTGGAAATACATATATAATCACGTGTACAAAATAAAAACTCGATTGAAGATGATGAAATTTTTGCAAAAAAATTCATATGACCCATTGTTATGAGTAGCGTACTCATACAACATTGCTTTTGACAATCTTAAAAATTTGAACAAAAATTAAGTTGCTCCAAAATCGGTCGGGTTTAGACTCAAATGTGTGGAAATACATATATAATCACGTGTACAAAATAAAAACTCGATTAAAGATGATAAAATTTTGCAAAAAAAATCCATATGACCCATTGTTATGAGTAGCGTACTCATACAACATTGCTTTTAGCAATCTTAAAAATTTGAACAAAAATTAAGTTGCTCCAAAATCGGTCGGGTTTAGACTCAAATGTGTGGAAATACATATATAATCACGTGTACAAAATAAAAACTCGATTGAAGATGATGAAATTTTTGCAAAAAAATTCATATGACCCATTGTTATGAGTAGCGTACTCATACAACATTGCTTTTAGCAATCTTAAAAATTTGAACAAAAATTAAGTTGCTCCAAAATCGGTCGGGTTTAGACTCAAATGTGAGGAAATACATACATAATCACGTGTTCAAAATAAAAACTCGATTAAAGAAGATGAAATTTTTCCAAAAAAAATTCATATGACGCATTGTTATGAGTAGCGTACTCATACAACATTGCTTTTGACAATCTTAAAAATTTGAACAAAAATTAAATTGCTCCAAAATCGGTCAGGTTTAGACTCAAATGTGAGGAAATACATACATAATCACGTGTTCAAAATAAAAACTCGATTAAAGAAGATGAAATTTTTCCAAAAAAAATTCATATGACGCATTGTTATGAGTAGCGTACTCATACAACATTGCTTTTGACAATCTTAAAAATTTGAACAAAAATTAAGTTGCTCCAAAATCGGTCGGGTTTAGACTCAAATGTGTGGAAATACATATATAATCACGTGCACAAAATAAAAACTCGATTAAAGATAATAAAATTTTTGCAAAAAAAATTCATATGACCCATGGTTATGAGTAGCGTACTCATACAACATTGCTTTTGACAATCTTAAAAATTTGAACAAAAATTAAGTTGCTCCAAAATCGGTCGGGTTTAAACTCAAATGTGTGGAAATACATATATAATCACGTGTACAAAATAAAAACTCGATTAAAGATGATGAAATTTTGCAAAAAAAATCCATATGACCTATTGTTATGAGTAGCGTACTCATACAACATTGCATTTAGCAATCTTAAAAATTTGAACAAAAATTAAGTTGCTCCAAAATCGGTCGGGTTTAAACTCAAATGTGTGGAAATACATATATAATCACGTGTACAAAATAAAAACTCAATTAAAGATGATGAAATTTTGCAAAAAAAATCTATATGACCCATTGTAATAAGTAGCGTACTCATACAACATTGCTTTTGACAATCTTAAAAATTTTTAACAAAAATTAAAATGCTCCAAAATCGGTCAGGTTTAGACTCAAATGTGAGCAAATACATATATAATCACGTGTTCAAAATAAAAACTCGATTAAAGATGATGAAATATTTCCAAAAAAAATTCATATGACGCATTGTTATGAGTAGCGTACTCATACAACATTGCTTTTGTCAATCTTAAAAATTTGAACAAAAATTAAGTTGCCCAAAATCGGTCGGGTTTAGACTCAAATGTGTGGAAATACATACATAATCACGTGTTCAAAATAAAAACTCGATTAAAGATGATGAAATTTTGCAAAAAAAATCCATATGACCCATTGTTATGAGTAGCGTACTCATACAACATTGCTTTTAGCAATCTTAAAAATTTGAACAAAAATTAAGTTGCTCCAAAATCGGTCGGGTTTAGACTCAAATGTGTGGAAATACATATATAATCACGTGCACAAAATAAAAACTCGATTAAAGATAATACAATTTTTGCAAAAAAAATTCATATGACCCATGGTTATGAGTAGCCTACTCATACAACATTGCTTTTGACAATCTTAAAAATTTGAACAAAAATTAAGTTGCTCCAAAATCGGTCGGGTTTAAACTCAAATGTGTGGAAATACATATATAATCACGTGTACAAAATAAAAACTCGATTAAAGATGATGAAATTTTGCAAAAAAAATCTATATGACCCATTGTAATAAGTAGCGTACTCATACAACATTGCTTTTGACAATCTTAAAAATTTGAACAAAAATTAAATTGCTCCAAAATCGGTCAGGGTTAGACTCAAATGTGAGGAAATACATACATAATCACGTGTTCAAAATAAAAACTCGATTAAAGAAGATGAAATTTTTCCAAAAAAAATTCATATGACGCATTGTTATGAGTAGCGTACTCATACAACATTGCTTTTGACAATCTTAAAAATTTGAACAAAAATTAAGTTGCTCCAAAATCGGTCGGGTTTAGACTCAAATGTGTGGAAATACATATATAATCACGTGCACAAAATAAAAACTCGATTAAAGATAATAAAATTTTTGCAAAAAAAATTCATATGACCCATGGTTATGAGTAGCGTACTCATACAACATTGCTTTTGACAATCTTAAAAATTTGAACAAAAATTAAGTTGCTCCAAAATCGGTCGGGTTTAAACTCAAATGTGTGGAAATACATATATAATCACGTGTACAAAATAAAAACTCGATTAAAGATGATGAAATTTTGCAAAAAAAATCCATATGACCTATTGTTATGAGTAGCGTACTCATACAACATTGCTTTTAGCAATCTTAAAAGTTTGAACAAAAATTAAGTTGCTCCAAAATCGGTCGGGTTTAGATTCAAATGTGTGGAAATACATATATAATCACGTGCACAAAATAAAAACTCGATTAAAGATGATAAAATTTTTGCAAAAAAAATTCATATGACCCATGGTTATGAGTAGCGTACTCATACAGCATTGCTTTTGACAATCTTAAAAATTTGAACAAAAATTAAGTTGCTCCAAAATCGGTCGGGTTTAAACTCAAATGTGTGGAAATACATATATAATCACGTGTACAAAATAAAAACTCGATTAAAGATGATGAAATTTTGCAAAAAAAATCTATATGACCCATTGTAATAAGTAGCGTACTCATACAACATTGCTTTTGACAATCTTAAAAATTTTAACAAAAATTAAAATGCTCCAAAATCGGTCAGGTTTAGACTCAAATGTGAGCAAATACATATATAATCACGTGTTCAAAATAAAAACTCGATTAAAGATGATGAAATATTTCCAAAAAAAATTCATATGACGCATTGTTATGAGTAGCGTACTCATACAACATTGCTTTTGTCAATCTTAAAAATTTGAACAAAAATTAAGTTGCCCAAAATCGGTCGGGTTTAGACTCAAATGTGTGGAAATACATACATATAGAATCACGTGTACAAAATACAAACTCGATTAAAGATGATGAAATTTTTGCAAAAAAAATTCATATGACGCATTGTTATGAGTAGCGTACTCATACAACATTGCTTTTGACAATCTTAAAAATTTGAACAATAATTAAGTTGCTCCAAGATCGGTCGGGCGTAGACTCAAATGTGTGGAAATACATATATAATCACGTGTACAAAATAAAAACTCGATTAAAGATGATGAAATTTTTCCATAAAAAATGCATATGACACATTGTTATGAGTAGCGTACTCATACAACATTGCTTTTGACAATCTTAAAAATTTGAACAAAAATTAAGTTGCTCCAAAATCGGTCGGGTTGAGACTCAAATGTGTGGAAATACATATATAATCACGTGTACAAAATAAAAACTCGATTAAAGATGATGAAATTTTTCCAAACAAAAATTCATATGACGCATTGTTATGAGTAGCGTACTCATACAACATTGCTTTTGACAATCTTAAAAATTTGAACAAAAATTAAGTTGCTACAAAATCGGTCGGCAATACATATATAATCACGTGTACAACATAAAAACTCGACTAAAGATGATGAAATTTTTCCAAAAAAAATTCATATGACCCATTGTTATGAGTAGCGTACTCATACAACATTGCTTTTGACAATCTTCAAAATTTGAACAAAAATTAAGATGCTCCAAAATCGGTCGGGTTTAGACTCAAATGTGTGGAAATACATATATAATCACGTGTACAAAATACAAACTCGATTAAAAATGATGAAATTTTGCAAAAAAAATCTATATGACCCATAGTTATAAGTAGCGTACTCATACAACATTTCTTTTGACAATCTTCAAAATTTGAACAAAAATTAAATTGCTTTAAAATCGGTCGGGTTTAGACTCAAATGTGAGGAAATACATATATAATCACGTGTACAAAATAAAAACTCGATTAAAGATGATGAAATTTTTCCTAAAAAAATGCATATGACGCATTGTTATGAGTAGCGTACTCATACAACTTTGCTTTTGACAATCTTAAAAATTTGAACAAAAATTAAGTTGCTCCAAAATCGGTCGGGTTTAGACTCAAATGTGTGGAAATACATATATAATCACGTGTACAAAATAAAAACTCGATTAAAGATGATGAAATTTTTGCAAAAAAATTCATATGACCCATTGTTATGAGTAGCGTACTCATACAACATTGCTTTTGACAATCTTAAAAATTTGAACAAAAATTAAGTTGCTCCAAAATCGGTCGGGTTTAGACTCAAATGTGTGGAAATACATATATAATCACGTGTACAAAATAAAAACTCGATTGAAGATGATGAAATTTTTGCAAAAAAATTCATATAACCCATTGTTATGAGTACCGTACTCATACAACATTGCTTTTGACAATCTTAAAAATTTGAACAAAAATTAAGTTGCTCCAAAATCGGTCGTGTTTAGACTCAAATGTGTGGAAATACATATATAATCACGTGTACAAAATAAAAACTCGATTAAAGATGATGAAATTTTGCAAAAAAAATCCATATGACCCATTGTTATGAGTAGCGTACTCATACAACATTGCTTTTGACAATCTTAAAAATTTGAACAAAAATTAAGTTGCTCCAAAATCGGTCGGGTTTAAACTAAAATGTGTGGAAATACATATATAATCACGTGCACAAAATAAAAACTCGATTAAAGATGATAAAATTTTTGCAAAAAAAATTCATATGACCCATTGTAATAAGTAGCGTACTCATACAAGATTGCTTTTGACAATCATAAAAATTTGAACAAAAATTAAATTGCTCCAAAATCGGTCAGGTTTAGACTCAAATGTGAGGAAATACATATATGTATAATCACGCGTACAAAATAAAAACTCGATTAAAGATGATGAAATTTTTCCAAAAAAAATTCAAATGACGCATTGTTATGAGTAGCGTACTCATACAACATTGCTTTTGACAATCTTAAAAATTTGAACAAAAATTAAGTTGCTCCAAAATCGGTCGGCAATACATATATAATCACGTGTACAACATAAAAACTCGATTAAAGATGATGAAATTTTTCCAAAAAAAATTCATATTACCCATTGTTATGAGTAGCGTACTCATACAACATTGCTTTTGACAATCTTCAAAATTTGAACAAAAATTAAGTTGCTCCAAAATCGGTCGGGTTTAGACTCAAATGTGTGGAAATACATATATGTATAATCACGTGTACAAAATAAAAACTCGATTAAAGATAATGAAATTTTGCAAAAAAAATCTATATGACCCATTGTTATAAGTAGCGTACTCATACAACATTGCTTTTGACAATCTTAAAAATTTAAACAATAATTAAGTTGCTCCAAAATCGGTCGGGTTTAGACTCAAATGTGTGGAAATACATATATAATCACGTGTACAAATTAAAAACTCGATTAAAGATGATGAAGTTTTTGCAAAGAAATTCATATGACCCATTGTTATGAGTAGCGTATTCATACAACATTGCTTTTGACAATCTTAAAAATTTGTACAAAAATAAAGTTGCTCCAAAATCGGTCGGGTTTAGACTCAAATGTGTGGAAATACATATATAATCACGTGTACAAAATAAAAACTCGATTAAAGATGATGAAATTTTGCAAAAAAAATCCATACGACCCATTGTTATGAGTAGCGTACTCATACAACATTGCTTTTGACAATCTTCAAAATTTGAACAAAAATTAAGTTGCTCCAAAATCGGTCGTGTTTGAACTCAAATGTGTGGAAATACATATATAATCACGTGTACAAAATAAAAACTCGATTAAAGATGATGAAATTTTGCAAAAAAAATCCATATGACCCATTGTTATGAGTAGCGTACTCATACAATATTGCTTTTGACAATCTTAAAAATTTGAACAAAAATTAAGTTGCTCCAAAATCGGTCGGGTTTAGACTAAAATGTGTGGAAATACATATATAATCACGTGTACAAAATAAAAACTCGATTAAAGATGATGAAATTTTTGCAAAAAAAATCATATGACCCATTGTTATGAGTAGCGTACTCATACAACATTGCTTTTGACAATCTTAAAAATTTGAACAAAAATTAAGTTGCTCCAAAATCGGTCGGGTTTAGACTCAGATGTGTGGAAATACATATATAATCACGTGTACAAAATAAAAACTCGATTAAAGATGATAAAATTTTTGCAAAAAAATTCATATGACCCATTGTTATGAGTAGCGTACTCATACAACATTGCTTTTGACAATCTTAAAAATTTGAACAAAAATTAAGTTGCTCCAAAATCGGTCGGGTTTAGACTCAAATGTGGGGAAATACATATATAATCACGTGTACAAAATAAAAACTCGATTAAAGAAGATGAAATTTTTGCAAAAAAAATCCATATGACCCATTGTTATGAGTAGCGTACTCATACAACATTGCTTTTGACAATCTTCAAAATTTGAACAAAAATTAAGTTGCTCCAAAATAGGTCGGGTTTAGACTCAAATGTGTGGAAATACATATATAATCACGTGTACAAAATAAAAACTCGATTAAAGATGATGAAATTTTTGCAAAAAAAATTCATATGACCCATGGTTCTGAGTAGCGTACTCATACAACATTGCTTTTGATAATCTTCAAAAATTGAACAAAAATTAAGTTGCTCCAAAATCGGTCGGGTTTAGACTCAAATGTGCGGAAATACATATATAATCACGTGTACAAAATAAAAACTCGATTAAAGATGATGCAATTTTTCCAAAAAAATGCATTTGACGCATTGGTTTGAGTAGCGTACTCATACAACATTGCTTTTGACAATCTTAAAAATTTGAACAAAAATTAAGTTGCTCCAAAATCGGTCGGGTTTAGACTCAAATGTGTGGAAATACATACATATATAATCACGTGTACAAAATAAAAACTCGATTAAAGATGATCAAATTTTTGCAAAAAAAATTCATATGACCCATGGTTATGAGTAGCGTACTCATAAAACATTGCTTTTGACAATCTTCAAAATTTGAACAAAAATTAAGTTGCTCCAAAATCGGTCGGGTTTAGACTCAAATGTGTGGAAATACATATATAATCACGTGTACAAAATAAAAACTCGATTAAAAATGATGAAATTTTGCAAAAAAAATCTATATGACCAATTGTTATAAGTAGCGTACTCATACAACATTTCTTTCGACAATCTTCAAAATTTGAACAAAAAATAAATTGCTCCAAAATCGGTCGGGTTTAGACTCAAATGTGTGGAAATACATATATAATCACGTGTACAAAATAAAAACTCGATTAAAGATGATGAAATTTTTCCAAAAAAAAATTCATATGACGCATTGTTATGAGTAGCGTACTCATACAACATCGCTTTTGACAATCTTAAAAATTTTAACAAAAATTAAGTTGCTCCAAAATCGGTCGGGAATACATATATAATCACGTGTACAAAATAAAAACTCGATTAAAGATGATGAAATTTTTCCAAAAAAAATTCATATGACCCATTGTTATGAGTAGCGTTTTCATACAACATTGCTTTTGACAATCTTCAAAATTTGAACAAAAATTAAATTGCTCCAAAATCGGTCGGGTTTAGACTCAAATGTGTGGAAATACATATATAATCACGTGTACAAAATAAAAACTCGATTGAAGATGATGAAATTTTTGCAAAAAAAATTCATATGACCCATTGTTATGAGTAGCGTACTCATACAACATTGCTTTTGACAATCTTAAAAATTTGAACAAAAATTAAGTTGCTCCAAAATCGGTCGGGTTTAGACTCAAATGTGTGGAAATACATATATAATCACGTGTACAAAATAAAAACTCGATTAAAGATGATGAAATTTTGCAAAAAAAATCTATATGACCCATTGTTATAAGTAGCGTACTCATACAACATTTCTTTTGACAATCTTCAAAATTTGAACAAAAATTAAATTGCTCCAAAATCGGTCGGGTTTAGACTCAAATGTGGTGAAATACATATATAATCACGTGTACAAAATAAAAACTCGATTAAAGATGATGAAATTTTTCCAAAAAAAATTCATATGACGCATTGTTATGAGTAGCGTACTCATACAACATTGCTTTTGACAATCTTAAAAATTTGAACAAAAATTAAGTTGCTCCAAAATCGGTCGGGCTTAGACTCAAATGTGTGGAAATACATATACATATAATCACGTGTACAAAATAAAAACACGATTGAAGATGATGAAATTTTTGCAAAAAAAATTCATATGACCCATTGTTATGAGTAGCGTACTCGTACAACATTGCTTTTGACAATCTTAAAAATTTGAACAAAAATTAAGTTGCTCCAAAATCGGTCGGGCTTAGACTCAAATGTGTGGAAATACATATATAATCACGTGTACAAAATAAAAACTCGATTAAAGATGATGAAATTTTTCCAAAAAAAGTTCATATGACGCATTGTTATGAGTAACGTACTCATACAACATTGCTTTTGACAATCTTAAAAATTTGAACAAAAATTAAGTTGCTCCAAAATCGGTCGGGTTTAGACTCAAATGTGTGGAAATACATATATAATCACGTGTACAAAATAAAAACTCTATTAAAGATGATGAAATTTTGCAAAAAAAATCTATATGACCCATTGTTATAAGTAGCGTACTCATACAACATTTCTTTTGACAATCTTCAAAATTTGAACAAAAATTAAATTGCTTCAAAATCGGTCGGGTTTAGCCTCAAATGTGTGGAAATACATATATAATCACGTGTACAAAATAAAAACTCGATTGAAGATGATGAAATTTTTGCAAAAAAAATTCATATGACCCATTGTTATGAGTAGCGTACTCATACAACATTGCTTTTGACAATCTTAAAAATTTGAACAAAAATTAAGTTGCTCCAAAATCGGTCGGGTTTAGACTCAAATGTGTGGAAATACATATATGTATAATCACGTGTACAAAATAAAAACTCGATTAAAGATGATGAAATTTTGCAAAAAAAATCTATATGACCCATTGTTATAAGTAGCGTACTCATACAACAATTCTTTTGACAATCTTCAAAATTTGAACAAAAATTAAATTGCTCCAAAATCGGTCGGGTTTAGACTCAAATGTGTGGAAACACATATATAATCACGTGTACAAAATAAAAACTCGATTAAAGATGATCAAATTTTTGCAAAAAAAATTCATATGACCCATGGTTATGAGTAGCGTACTCATACAACATTGCTTTTGACAATCTTCAAACTTTGAACAAAAATTAAGTTGCTCCAAAATCGGTCGGGTTTAGACTCAAATGTGTGGAAATACATATATAATCACGTGTACAAAATAAAAACTCGATTAAAGATGATGAAATTTTGCAAAAAAAATCTATATGACCCATTGTTATAAGTAGCGTACTCATACAACATTACTTTTGACAATCTTCAAAATTTGAACAAAAATTAAATTGCTCCAAAATCGGTCGGGTTTAGACTCAAATGTGTGGAAATACATATATAATCACGTGTACAAAATAAAAACTCGATTAAAGATGATGAAATTTTGCAAAAAAATCTATATGACCCATTGTTATAAGTAGCGTACTCATACAACATTACTTTTGACAATCTTCAAAATTTGAACAAAAATTAAATTGCTCCAAAATCGGTCGGGTTTAGACTGAAATGTGTGGAAATACATATATAATCACGTGAACAAAATAAAAACTCGATTAAAGATGATGAAGTTTTTGCAAAAAAAATTCATATGACGCATTGTTATGAGTAGCGTGCGCATACAACATTGCTTTTGATAATCTTCAAAAATTGAACAAAAATTAAGTTGCTCCAAAATCGGTCGGGTTTAGACTCAAATGTACGGAAATACATATATAATCACGTGTACAAAATAAAAACTCGATTAAAGATGATGCAATTTTTCCAAAAAAATGCATATGACGCATTGTTATGAGTAGCGTACTCATACAACATTGCTTTTGACAATCTTAAAAATTTGAACAAAAATTAAGTTGCTCCAAAATCGGTCGGGTTTAGACTCAAATGTGTGGAATTACATATATAATCACGTGTATAAAATAAAAACTCGATTAAAGATGATGAAATTTTTCCAAAAAAAATTCATATGACCCATTGTTATGAGTAGCGTACTCATACAACATTGCATTTGACAATCTTAAAAATTTGAACAAAAATTAAGTTGCTCCGAAATCGGTCGGGTTTAGACTCAAATGTGTGGAAATACATATATAATCACGTGTACAAAATAAAAACTCGATTAAAGATGATCAAATTTTTGCAAAAAAAATTCGTATGACCCATGGTTATGAGTAGCGTACTCATACAACATTGCTTTTGACAATCTTAAAAATTTGAACAAAAATTAAGTTGCTCCAAAATCGGTCGGCAATACATATATAATCACGTGTACAACATAAAAACTCGATTAAAGATGATGAAATTTTTCCAAAAAAAATTCATATGACCCATTGTTATGAGTAGCGTACTCATACAACATTGCTTTTGACAATCTTCAAAATTTGAACAAAAATTAAGTTGCTCCAAAATCGATCGGGTTTAGACACAAATGTGTGGAAATACATATAGGTATAATCACGTGTACAAAATAAAAACTTGATTAAAGATAATGAAATTTTGCAAAAAAAATCTATATGACCCATTGTTATAAGTAGCGTACTCATACAACATTGCTTTTGACAATCTTAAAAATTTGAACAATAAGTAAGTTGCTCCAAAATCGGTCGGGTTTAGACTCAAATGTGTGGAAATACATATATAATCACGTGTACAAATTAAAAACTCCATTAAAGATGATGAAATTTTTGCAAAAAAATTCATATGACCCATTGTTATGAGTAGCGTATTCATACAACATTGCTTTTGACAATCTTAAAAATTTGAACAAAAATTAAGTTGCTCCAAAATCGGTCGGGTTTAGACTCAAATGTGTGGAAATACATATATAATCACGTGTACAAAATAAAAACTCGATTAAAGATGATGAAATTTTGCAAAAAAAATCCATATGACCCATTGTTATGAGTAGCGTACTCATACAACATTGCTTTTGACAATCTTCAAAATTTGAACAAAAATTAAGTTGCTCCAAAATCGGTCGTGTTTAAACTCAAATGTGTGGAAATACATATATAATCACGTTTACAAAATAAAAACTCGATTAAAGATGATGAAATTTTTCAAAAAAAATCCATATGACCCATTGTTATGAGTAGCGTACTCATACAACATTGCTTTTGATAATCTTCAAAATTTGAACAAAAATTAAGTTGCTCCAAAATCGGTCGGGTTTGGACTCAAATGTGTGGAAATACATATATAATCACGTGTACAAAATAAAAACTCGATTAAAGAAGATGAAATTTTTGCAAAAAAATTCATATGACCCATTGTTATGAGTAGCGTACTCATACAACATTGCTTTTGACAATCTTAAAAATTTGAACAAAAATTAAGTTGCTCCAAAATCGGTCGGGTTTAGACTCAAATGTGTGGAAAGACATATATAATCACGTGTACAAAATAAAAACTCGAATGAAGATGATGAAATTTTTGCAAAAAAAATTCATATGACCCATTGTTATGAGTAGCGTACTCATACAACATTGCTTTTGACAATCTTAAAAATTTGAACAAAAAGTAAGTTGCTCCAAAAGCGGTCCGGTTTAGACTCAAATGTAGTGAAATACATATATAATCACTTGTCCAAAATAAAAACTCGATTAAAGATGATGAAATTTTTGCAAAAAAAATCCATATGACCCATTGTTATGAGTAGCGTACTCATACAACATTGCTTTTGACAATCTTCAAAATTTGAACAAAAATTAAGTTGCTCCAAAATCGGTCGTGTTTAAACTCAAATGTGTGGAAATACATATATAATCACGTGTACAAAATAAAAACTCGATTAAAGATGATGAAATTTTTCAAAAAAAATCCATATGACCCATTGTTATGAGTAGCGTACTCATACAACATTGCTTTTGACAATCTTAAAAATTTTAACAAAAATTAAGTTGCTCCAAAATCGGTCGGGAATACATATATAATCACGTGTACAAAATAAAAACTCGATTAAAGATGATGAAATTTTTCCAAAAAAAATTCATATGACCCATTGTTATGAGTAGCGTTTTCATACAACATTGCTTTTGACAATCTTCAAAATTTGAACAAAAATTAAATTGCTCCAAAATCGGTCGGGTTTAGACTCAAATGTGTGGAAATACATATATAATCACGTGTACAAAATAAAAACTCGATTGAAGATGATGAAATTTTTGCAAAAAAAATTCATATGACCCATTGTTATGAGTAGCGTACTCATACAACATTGCTTTTGACAATCTTAAAAATTTGAACAAAAATTAAGTTGCTCCAAAATCGGTCGGGTTTAGACTCAAATGTGTGGAAATACATATATAATCACGTGTACAAAATAAAAACTCGATTAAAGATGATGAAATTTTGCAAAAAAAATCTATATGACCCATTGTTATAAGTAGCGTACTCATACAACATTTCTTTTGACAATCTTCAAAATTTGAACAAAAATTAAATTGCTCCAAAATCGGTCGGGTTTAGACTCAAATGTGGTGAAATACATATATAATCACGTGTACAAAATAAAAACTCGATTAAAGATGATGAAATTTTTCCAAAAAAAATTCATATGACGCATTGTTATGAGTAGCGTACTCATACAACATTGCTTTTGACAATCTTAAAAATTTGAACAAAAATTAAGTTGCTCCAAAATCGGTCGGGCTTAGACTCAAATGTGTGGAAATACATATACATATAATCACGTGTACAAAATAAAAACACGATTGAAGATGATGAAATTTTTGCAAAAAAAATTCATATGACCCATTGTTATGAGTAGCGTACTCGTACAACATTGCTTTTGACAATCTTAAAAAATTGAACAAAAATTAAGTTGCTCCAAAATCGGTCGGGCTTAGACTCAAATGTGTGGAAATACATATATAATCACGTGTACAAAATAAAAACTCGATTAAAGATGATGAAATTTTGCAAAAAAAATCTATATGACCCATTGTTATAAGTAGCGTACTCATACAACATTTCTTTTGACAATCTTCAAAATTTGAACAAAAATTAAATTGCTCCAAAATCGGTCGGGTTTAGACTCAAATGTGGTGAAATACATATATAATCACGTGTACAAAATAAAAACTCGATTAAAGATGATGAAATTTTTCCAAAAAAAGTTCATATGACGCATTGTTATGAGTAGCGTACTCATACAACATTGCTTTTGACAATCTTAAAAATTTGAACAAAAATTAAGTTGCTCCAAAATCGGTCGGGTTTAGACTCAAATGTGTGGAAATACATATATAATCACGTGTACAAAATAAAAACTCTATTAAAGATGATGAAATTTTGCAAAAAAAATCTATATGACCCATTGTTATAAGTAGCGTACTCATACAACATTTCTTTTGACAATCTTCAAAATTTGAACAAAAATTAAATTGCTTCAAAATCGGTCGGGTTTAGCCTCAAATGTGTGGAAATACATATATAATCACGTGTACAAAATAAAAACTCGATTGAAGATGATGAAATTTTTGCAAAAAAAATTCATATGACCCATTGTTATGAGTAGCGTACTCATACAACATTGCTTTTGACAATCTTAAAAATTTGAACAAAAATTAAGTTGCTCCAAAATCGGTCGGGTTTAGACTCAAATGTGTGGAAATACATATATGTATAATCACGTGTACAAAATAAAAACTCGATTAAAGATGATGAAATTTTGCAAAAAAAATCTATATGACCCATTGTTATAAGTAGCGTACTCATACAACAATTCTTTTGACAATCTTCAAAATTTGAACAAAAATTAAATTGCTCCAAAATCGGTCGGGTTTAGACTCAAATGTGTGGAAACACATATATAATCACGTGTACAAAATAAAAACTCGATTAAAGATGATCAAATTTTTGCAAAAAAAATTCATATGACCCATGGTTATGAGTAGCGTACTCATACAACATTGCTTTTGACAATCTTCAAACTTTGAACAAAAATTAAGTTGCTCCAAAATCGGTCGGGTTTAGACTCAAATGTGTGGAAATACATATATAATCACGTGTACAAAATAAAAACTCGATTAAAGATGATGAAATTTTGCAAAAAAAATCTATATGACCCATTGTTATAAGCAGCGTACTCATACAACATTACTTTTGACAATCTTCAAAATTTGAACAAAAATTAAATTGCTCCAAAATCGGTCGGGTTTAGACTCAAATGTGTGGAAATACATATATAATCACGTGTACAAAATAAAAACTCGATTAAAGATGATGAAATTTTGCAAAAAAATCTATATGACCCATTGTTATAAGTAGCGTACTCATACAACATTACTTTTGACAATCTTCAAAATTTGAACAAAAATTAAATTGCTCCAAAATCGGTCGGGTTTAGACTGAAATGTGTGGAAATACATATATAATCACGTGAACAAAATAAAAACTCGATTAAAGATGATGAAGTTTTTGCAAAAAAAATTCATATGACGCATTGTTATGAGTAGCGTGCGCATACAACATTGCTTTTGATAATCTTCAAAAATTGAACAAAAATTAAGTTGCTCCAAAATCGGTCGGGTTTAGACTCAAATGTACGGAAATACATATATAATCACGTGTACAAAATAAAAACTCGATTAAAGATGATGCAATTTTTCCAAAAAAATGCATATGACGCATTGTTATGAGTAGCGTACTCATACAACATTGCTTTTGACAATCTTAAAAATTTGAACAAAAATTAAGTTGCTCCAAAATCGGTCGGGTTTAGACTCAAATGTGTGGAATTACATATATAATCACGTGTATAAAATAAAAACTCGATTAAAGATGATGAAATTTTTCCAAAAAAAATTCATATGACCCATTGTTATGAGTAGCGTACTCATACAACATTGCTTTTGACAATCTTAAAAATTTGAACAAAAATTAAGTTGCTCCGAAATCGGTCGGGTTTAGACTCAAATGTGTGGAAATACATATATAATCACGTGTACAAAATAAAAACTCGATTAAAGATGATCAAATTTTTGCAAAAAAAATTCGTATGACCCATGGTTATGAGTAGCGTACTCATACAACATTGCTTTTGACAATCTTAAAAATTTGAACAAAAATTAAGTTGCTCCAAAATCGGTCGGCAATACATATATAATCACGTGTACAACATAAAAACTCGATTAAAGATGATGAAATTTTTCCAAAAAAAATTCATATGACCCATTGTTATGAGTAGCGTACTCATACAACATTGCTTTTGACAATCTTCAAAATTTGAACAAAAATTAAGTTGCTCCAAAATCGATCGGGTTTAGACATAAATGTGTGGAAATACATATAGGTATAATCACGTGTACAAAATAAAAACTTGATTAAAGATAATGAAATTTTGCAAAAAAAATCTATATGACCCATTGTTATAAGTAGCGTACTCATACAACATTGCTTTTGACAATCTTAAAAATTTGAACAATAAGTAAGTTGCTCCAAAATCGGTCGGGTTTAGACTCAAATGTGTGGAAATACATATATAATCACGTGTACAAATTAAAAACTCCATTAAAGATGATGAAATTTTTGCAAAAAAATTCATATGACCCATTGTTATGAGTAGCGTATTCATACAACATTGCTTTTGACAATCTTAAAAATTTGAACAAAAATTAAGTTGCTCCAAAATCGGTCGGGTTTAGACTCAAATGTGTGGAAATACATATATAATCACGTGTACAAAATAAAAACTCGATTAAAGATGATGAAATTTTGCAAAAAAAATCCATATGACCCATTGTTATGAGTAGCGTACTCATACAACATTGCTTTTGACAATCTTCAAAATTTGAACAAAAATTAAGTTGCTCCAAAATCGGTCGTGTTTAAACTCAAATGTGTGGAAATACATATATAATCACGTGTACAAAATAAAAACTCGATTAAAGATGATGAAATTTTTCAAAAAAAATCCATATGACCCATTGTTATGAGTAGCGTACTCATACAACATTGCTTTTGATAATCTTCAAAATTTGAACAAAAATTAAGTTGCTCCAAAATCGGTCGGGTTTGGACTCAAATGTGTGGAAATACATATATAATCACGTGTACAAAATAAAAACTCGATTAAAGAAGATGAAATTTTTGCAAAAAAATTCATATGACCCATTGTTATGAGTAGCGTACTCATACAACATTGCTTTTGACAATCTTAAAAATTTGAACAAAAATTAATTTGCTCCAAAATCGGTCGGGTTTAGACTCAAATGTGTGGAAAGACATATATAATCACGTGTACAAAATAAAAACTCGAATGAAGATGATGAAATTTTTGCAAAAAAAATTCATATCACCCATTGTTATGAGTAGCGTACTCATACAACATTGCTTTTGACAATCTTAAAAATTTGAACAAAAAGTAAGTTGCTCCAAAAGCGGTCCGGTTTAGACTCAAATGTAGTGAAATACATATATAATCACTTGTCCAAAATAAAAACTCGATTAAAGATGATGAAATTTTTGCAAAAAAAATCCATATGACCCATTGTTATGAGTAGCGTACTCATACAACATTGCTTTTGACAATTTTGAAAATTTGAACATAAATTAAGTTACTCCAAAATCGGTCGGGTTTAGACTCAATTGTGTGGAAATACATATATAATCACGTGTACAAAATAAAAACTCGATTAAAGATGATGAAATTTTGCAAAAAAAAATCCATATGACCCATTGTTATGAAAAGCGTACTCATACAACATTGCTTTTGACAATCATACAAATTTGAACAAAACTCAAGTTGCTCCAAAATCGGTCGGGTTTAGACTCAAATGTGTGGAAATACATATATAATCACGTGTACAAAATAAAAACTCGATTAAAGATGATGAAATTTTTGCAAAAAAAATTGATATGACGCATTGTTATGAGTAGCGTACTCATACAACATTGCTTTTGACAATCTTCAAAATTTGAACAAAAATTAAGTTGCTCCAAAATCCGTCGGGTTTAGACTCAAATGTGTGGAAATACATATATAATCACGTTTACAAAATAAAAACTCGATTAAAGATGATCAAATTTTTGCAAAAAAAATTCGTATGACCCATGGTTATGAGTAGCGTACTCATACAACATTGCTTTTGACAATCTTAAAAATTTGAACAAAAATTAAGTTGCTCCAAAATCGGTCGGGTTTAAACTCAAATGTGTGGAAATACATATATTATCACGTGTACAAAATAAAAACTCGATTAAAGATGATGAAATTTTGCAAAAAAAATCTATATGACCCATTGTTATAAGTAGCGTACTCATACAACATTGCTTTTGACAATCTTCAAAATTTGAACAAAAATTAAGTTGCTCCACACTCGGTCGGGTTAAGACTCAAATGTGTGGAAATACATATATAATCACGTGAACAAAATAAAAACTCGATTAAAGATGATGAAATTTTTCCAAAAAAAATTCATATGACCCATGATTATGAGTAGCGTACTCATACAACATTGCTTTTGACAATCTTAAAAATTTGAACAAAAATTAAGTTGCTCCAAAATCGGTCGGGTTTAGACTCAATTGTGTGGAAATACATATATAATCACGTGTACAAAATAAAAACTCCATTAAAGATGATGAAAATTTTGCAAAAAAATTCATATGACCCATTGTTATGAGTAGCGTACTCATACAACATTGCTTTTGACAATCTTAAAAATTTGAACAAAAATTAAGTTGCTCCAAAATCGGTCGGGTTTAGACTCAAATGTGTGGAAATACATACATATATAATCACGTGTACAAAATAAAAACTCGATTAAAGATGATGAAATTTTGCAAAAAAAATTCATACATATGACCCATTGTTATGAAAAGCGTACTCATACAACATTGCTTTTGACAATCTTACAAATTTGAACAAAAATCAAGTTGCTCCAAAATCGGTCGGGTTAAGACTCAAATGTGTGGAAATACATATATAATCACGTGTACAAAATAAAAACTCGATTAAAGATGATCAAATTTTTGCAAAAAAAATTCGTATGACCCATGGTTATGAGTAGCGTACTCATACAACATTGCTTTTGACAATCTTAAAAATTTGAACAAAAATTAAAATGCTCCAAAATCGGTCGGGTTTAGACTCAATTGTGTGGAAATACATATATAATCACGTGTACAAAATAAAAACTCGATTAAAGATGAAGAAATTTTTGCAAAAAAATTCATATGACCCATTGTTATGAGTAGCGTACTCATACAACATTGCTTTTGACAATCTTAAAAATTTGAACAAAAATTAAGTTGCTCCAAAATCGGTCGGGTTTAGACTCAAATGTGTGCAAATACATATATAATCACGTGTACAAAATAAAAACTCGATTAAAGATGATGAAATTTTTGCAAAAAAAATTCATATGACGCATTGTTATGAGTAGCGTACTCATACAACATTGCTTTTGACAATCTTAAAAATTTGAACAAAAATTAAGTTGCTCCAAAATCGGTCAAGTTTAGACTCAAATGTGTAGAAATACATATATAATCACGTGTACAAAATAAAAACTCGATGAAAGAAAATTAAATTTTTGCAAAAAAAATCCATATGACCCATTGTTATGAGTAGCGTACTCATACAACATTGCTTTTGACAATCTTAAAAATTTGACCAAAAATTAAGTTGCTCCAAAATCGGTCAAGTTTAGACTCAGATGTGTGGAAATACATATATAATCACGTGTACAAAATAAAAACTCGATTAAAGATGATGAAATTTTTGCAAAAAAATTCATATGACCCATTGTTATGAGTAGCGTACTCATACAACATTGCTTTTGACAATCTTAAAAATTTGAACATAAATTAAGTTGCTCCAAAATCGGTCGGGTTTAGACTCAAATGTGTGGAAATACATATATAATCACGTGTACAAAATAAAAACTCGATTGAAGATGATGAAATTTTTGCAAAAAAAATCCATATGACCCATTGTTATGAGTAGCGTACTCATACAACATTGCTTTTGACAATTTTGAAAATTTGAACAAAAAGTAAGTTGCTCCAAAAGCGGTCCGGTTTAGACTCAAATGTGGTGAAATACATATATAATCACTTGTCCAAAATAAAAACTCGATTAAAGATGATGAAATTTTGCAAAAAAAATCTATATGACCCATTGTTATAAGTAGCGTACTCATACAACATTGCTTTTGACAATCTTCAAAATTTGAACAAAAAGTAAGTTGCTCCAAAAGCGGTCCGGTTTAGACTCAAATGTGGTGAAATACATATATAATCACTTGTCCAAAATAAAAACTCGATTAAAGATGATGAAATTTTGCAAAAAAAATCTATATGACCCATTGTTATAAGTAGCGTACTCATACAACATTGCTTTTGACAATCTTCAAAATTTGAACAAAAAGTAAGTTGCTCCAAAAGCGGTCCGGTTTAGACTCAAATGTGGTGAAATACATATATAATCACTTGTCCAAAATAAAAACTCGATTAAAGATGATGAAATTTTGCAAAAAAAATCTATATGACCCATTGTTATAAGTAGCGTACTCATACAACATTGCTTTTGACAATTTTCAAAATTTGAACAAAAATTAAGTTGCTCCAAAATCGGTCGGGTTTAGACTCAATTGTGTGGAAATACATATATAATCACTTGTCCAAAATAAAAACTCGATTAAAGATGATGAAATTTTTGCAAAAAAAATCCATATGACCCATTGTTATGAGTAGCGTACTCATACAACATTGCTTTTGACAATCTTAAAAATTTGAACAAAAAGTAAGTTGCTCCAAAAGCGGTCCGGTTTAGACTCAAATGTGGTGAAATACATATATAATCACTTGTCCAAAATAAAAACTCGATTAAAGATGATGAAATTTTGCAAAAAAAATCTATATGACCCATTGTTATAAGTAGCGTACTCATACAAGATTGCTTTTGACAATCTTCAAAATTTGAACAAAAATTAAGTTGCTCCACACTCGGTCGGGTTTAGACTCAAATGTACGGAAATACATATATAATCACGTGTACAAAATAAAAACTCGATTAAAGATGATGCAATTTTTCCAAAAAAATGCATATGACGCATTGTTATGAGTAGCGTCCTCATACAACATTGCTTTTGACAATCTTAAAAATTTGAACAAAAATTAAGTTGCTCCAAAATCGGTCGGGTTTAGACTCAAATGTGTGGAAATACATACATATATAATCACGTGTACAAAATAAAAACTCGATTAAAGATGATCAAATTTTTGCAAAAAAAATTCATATGACCCATGGTTATGAGTAGCGTACTCATATAACATTGCTTTTGACAATCTTCAAAATTTGAACAAAAATTAAGTTGCTCCAAAATCGGTCGGGTTTAGACTCAAATGTGTGGAATTACATATATAATCACGTGTATAAAATAAAAACTCGATTAAAGATGATGAAATTTTTCCAAAAAAAATTCATATGACCCATTGTTATGAGTAGCGTACTCATACAACATTGCTTTTGACAATCTTAAAAATTTAAACAAAAATTAAGTTGCTCCGAAATCGGTCGGGTTTAGACTCAAATGTGTGGAAATACATATATAATCACGTGTACAAAATAAAAACTCGATTAAAGATGATGAAATTTTTCCAAAAAAAAATTCATATGACGCATTATTATGAGTAGCATACTCATACAACATTGCTTTTGACAATCTTAAAAATTTGAACAAAAATTAAGTTGCTACAAAATCGGTCGGCAATACATATATAATCACGTGTACAACATAAAAACTCGATTAAAGATGATGAAATTTTTCCAAAAAAAATTCATAT
Organism: Philophylla caesio; assembly: GCA_963971545.1. Taxonomy (NCBI): domain Eukaryota; kingdom Metazoa; phylum Arthropoda; class Insecta; order Diptera; family Tephritidae; genus Philophylla; species Philophylla caesio. Next base: position 84,606,616 of record OZ020607.1, read on the forward strand.
GACCCATTGTTATGAGTAGCGTACTCATACAACATTGCTTTTGACAATCTTCAAAATTTGAACAAAAATTAAGTTGCTCCACACTCGGTCGGGTTTAGACTCAAATGTACGGAAATACATATATAATCACGTGTACAACATAAAAACTCGATTAAAGATGATGAAATTTTTCCAAAAAAAATTCATATGACCCATGGTTATGAGTAGCGTACTCATATAACATTGCTTTTGACAATCTTCAAAATTTGAACAAAAATTAAGTTGCTCCAAAATCGGTCGGGTTTAGACTCAAATGTGTGGAAATACATATATAATCACGTGTACAAAATAAAAACTCGATTAAAGATGATGAAATTTTGCAAAAAAAATCCATATGACCCATTGTTATGAGTAGCGTACTCATACAACATTGCTTTTGACAATCTTCAAAATTTGAACAAAAATTAAGTTGCTCCAAAATCGGTCGTGTTTAAACTCAAATGTGTGGAAATACATATATAATCACGTGTACAAAATAAAAACTCGATTAAAGATGATGAAATTTTTCAAAAAAAATCCATATGACCCATTGTTATGAGTAGCGTACTCATACAACATTGCTTTTGACAATCTTAAAAATTTGAACAAAAATTAAGTTGCTCCAAAATCGGTCGGGTTTAGACTCAAATGTGTGGAAATACATATATAATCACGTGTACAAAATAAAAACTCGATTAAAGATGATGAAATTTTTGCAAAAAAATTCATATGACCCATTGTTATGAGTAGCGTACTCATACAACATTGCTTTTGACAATCTTATAAATTTTTGAACAAAAATTAAGTTGCTCCAAAATCGGTCGGGTTTAGACTCAAATGTGTGGAAAGACATATATAATCACGTGTACAAAATAAAAACTCGAATGAAGATGATGAAATTTTTGCAAAAAAAATTCATATGACCCATTGTTATGAGTAGCGTACTCATACAACATTGCTTTTGACAATCTTAAAAATTTGAACAAAAAGTAAGTTGCTCCAAAAGCGGTCCGGTTTTGACTCAAATGTGGTGAAATACATATATAATCACTTGTCCAAAATAAAAACTCGATTAAAGATGATGAAATTTTTGCAAAAAAAATCCATATGACCCATTGTTATGAGTAGCGTACTCATACAACATTGCTTTTGACAATTTTGAAAATTTGAACATAAATTAAGTTACTCCAAAATCGGTCGGGTTTAGACTCAATTGTGTGGAAATACATATATAATCACGTGTACAAAATAAAAACTCGATTAAAGATGATGAAATTTTGCAAAAAAAATCCATATGACCCATTGTTATGAAAAGCGTACTCATACAACATTGCTTTTGACAATCATACAAATTTGAACAAAACTCAAGTTGCTCCAAAATCGGTCGGGTTTAGACTCAAATGTGTGGAAATACATATATAATCACGTGTACAAAATAAAAACTCGATTAAAGATGATGAAATTTTTCAAAAAAAATCCATATGACCCATTGTTATGAGTAGCGTACTCATACAACATTGCTTTTGACAATCTTCAAAATTTGAACAAAAATTAAGTTGCTCCAAAATCGGTCGTGTTTAAACTCAAATGTGTGGAAATACATATATAATCACGTGTACAAAATAAAAACTCGATTAAAGATGATGAAATTTTTCAAAAAAAATCCATATGACCCATTGTTATGAGTAGCGTACTCATACAACATTGCTTTTGACAATCTTAAAAATTTGAACAAAAATTAAGTTGCTCCAAAATCGGTCGGGTTTAGACTCAAATGTGTGGAAATACATATATAATCACGTGTACAAAATAAAAACTCGATTAAAGATGATGAAATTTTTGCAAAAAAATTCATATGACCCATTGTTATGAGTAGCGTACTCATACAACAACATACAAGTTGCTCCAAAATCGGTCGGGTTTAGACTCAAATGTGTGGAAATACATATATAATCACGTGTACAAAATAAAAACTCGATTAAAGATGATGAAATTTTTGCAAAAAAAATTCATATGACGCATTGTTATGAGTAGCGTACTCATACAACATTGCTTTTGACAATCTTCAAAATTTGAACAAAAATTAAGTTGCTCCAAAATCCGTCGGGTTTAGACTCAAATGTGTGGAAATACATATATAATCACGTTTACAAAATAAAAACTCGATTAAAGATGATCAAATTTTTGCAAAAAAAATTCGTATGACCCATGGTTATGAGTAGCGTACTCATACAACATTGCTTTTGACAATCTTAAAAATTTGAACAAAAATTAAGTTGCTCCAAAATCGGTCGGGTTTAAACTCAAATGTGTGGAAATACATATATTATCACGTGTACAAAATAAAAACTCGATTAAAGATGATGAAATTTTGCAAAAAAAATCTATGTGACCCATTGTTATAAGTAGCGTACTCATACAACATTGCTTTTGACAATCTACAAAATTTGAACAAAAATTAAGTTGCTCCACACTCGGTCGGGTTAAGACTCAAATGTGTGGAAATACATATATAATCACGTGAACAAAATAAAAACTCGATTAAAGATGATGAAATTTTTCCAAAAAAAATTCATATGACCCATGATTATGAGTAGCGTACTCATACAACATTGCTTTTGACAATCTTAAAAATTTGAACAAAAATTAAGTTGCTCCAAAATCGGTCGGGTTTAGACTCAATTGTGTGGAAATACATATATAATCACGTGTACAAAATAAAAACTCGATTAAAGATGATGAAAATTTTGCAAAAAAATTCATATGACCCATTGTTATGAGTAGCGTACTCATACAACATTGCTTTTGACAATCTTAAAAATTTGAACAAAAATTAAGTTGCTCCAAAATCGGTCGGGTTTAGACTCAAATGTGTGGAAATACATACATATATAATCACGTGTACAAAATAAAAACTCGATTAAAGATGATGAAATTTTGCAAAAAAAATTCATACATATGACCCATTGTTATGAAAAGCGTACTCATACAACATTGCTTTTGACAATCTTACAAATTTGAACAAAAATCAAGTTGCTCCAAAATCGGTCGGGTTTAGACTCAAATGTGTGGAAATACATATATAATCACGTGTACAAAATAAAAACTCGATTAAAGATGATCAAATTTTTGCAAAAAAAATTCGTATGACCCATGGTTATGAGTAGCGTACTCATACAACATTGCTTTTCACAATCTTAAAAATTTGAACAAAAATTAAGTTGCTCCAAAATCGGTCGGGTTTAGACTCAATTGTGTGGAAATACATATATAATCACGTGTACAAAATAAAAACTCGATTAAATATGAAGAAATTTTTGCAAAAAAATTCATATGACCCATTGTTATGAGTAGCGTACTCATACAACATTGCTTTTGACAATCTTAAAAATTTGAACAAAAATTAAGTTGCTCCAAAATCGGTCGGGTTTAGACTCAAATGTGTGCAAATACATATATAATCACGTGTACAAAATAAAAACTCGATTAAAGATGATGAAATTTTTGCAAAAAAAATTCATATGACGCATTGTTATGAGTAGCGTACTCATACAACATTGCTTTTGACAATCTTAAAAATTTGAACAAAAATTAAGTTGCTCCAAAATCGGTCAAGTTTAGACTCAAATGTGTGGAAATACATATATAATCACGTGTACAAAATAAAAACTCGATGAAAGAAAATTAAATTTTTGCAAAAAAAATCCATATGACCCATTGTTATGAGTAGCGTACTCATACAACATTGCTTTTGACAATCTTAAAAATTTGACCAAAAATTAAGTTGCTCCAAAATCGGTCAAGTTTAGACTCAGATGTGTGGAAATACATATATAATCACGTGTACAAAATAAAAACTCGATTAAAGATGATGAAATTTTTGCAAAAAAATTCATATGACCCATTGTTATGAGTAGCGTACTCATACAACATTGCTTTTGACAATCTTAAAAATTTGAACATAAATTAAGTTGCTCCAAAATCGGTCGGGTTTAGACTCAAATGTGCGGAAATACATATATAATCACGTGTACAAAATAAAAACTCGATTAAAGAAGATGAAATTTTTGCAAAAAAAATCCATATGACCCATGGTTATGAGTAGCGTACTCATACAACATTGCTTTTGATAATCTTCAAAAATTGAACAAAAATTAAGTTGTTCCAAAATCGGTCGGGTTTAGACTCAAATGTGTGGAAATACATACATATATAATCACGTGTACAAAATAAAAACTCGATTAAAGATGATCAAATTTTTGCAAAAAAAAATTCATATGACCCATGGTTATGAGTAGCGTACTCATACAACATTGCTTTTGACAATCTTCAAAATTTGAACAAAAATTAAGTTGCTCCAAAATCGGTCGGGTTTAGACTCAAATGTGTGGAAATACATATATAATCACGTGTACAAAATAAAAACTCGATTGAAGATGATGAAATTTTTGCAAAAAAAATCCATATGACCCATTGTTATGAGTAGCGTACTCATACAACATTGCTTTTGACAATTTTGAAAATTTGAACATAAATTAAGTTACTCCAAAATCGGTCGGGTTTAGACTCAATTGTGTGGAAATACATATATAATCACGTGTACAAAATAAAAACTCGATTAAAGATGATGAAATTTTGCAAAAAAAAATCCATATGACCCATTGTTATGAAAAGCGTACTCATACAACATTGCTTTTGACAATCATACAAATTTGAACAAAAATTAAGTTGCTCCAAAATCGGTCGGGTTTAGACTCAAATGTGTGGAAATACATATATAATCACGTGTACAAAATAAAAACTCGATTAAAGATGATGAAATTTTGCAAAAAAAATCCATATGACCCATTGTTATGAGTAGCGTACTCATACAACATTGCTTTTGACAATCTTCAAAATTTGAACAAAAATTAAGTTGCTCCAAAATCGGTCGGGTTTAGACTCAAATGTGTGGAAATACATATATAATCACGTGTACAAAATAAAAACTCGATTAAAGATGATGAAATTTTGCAAAAAAAATCTATATGACCCATTGTTATAAGTAGCGTACTCATACAACATTACTTTTGACAATCTTCAAAATTTGAACAAAAATTAAATTGCTCCAAAATCGGTCGGGTTTAGACTCAAATGTGTGGAAATACATATATAATCACGTGTACAAAATAAAAACTCGATTAAAGATGATGAAATTTTGCAAAAAAAATCTATATGACCCATTGTTATAAGTAGCGTACTCAGACAACATTGCTTTTGACAATCTTACAAATTTGAACAAAAATCAAGTTGCTCCAAAATCGGTCGGGTTTAGACTCAAATGTGTGGAAATACATATATAATCATGTGTACAAAATAAAAACTCGATTTAAGATGATCAAATTTTTGCAAAAAAAATTCGTATGACCCATGGTTATGAGTAGCGTACTCATACAACATTGCTTTTGACAATCTTAAAAATTTGAACAAAAATTAAGTTGCTCCAAAATCGGTCGGGTTTAGACTCAATTGTGTGGAAATACATATATAATCACGTGTACAAAATAAAAACTCGATTAAAGATGAAGAAATTTTTGCAAAAAAATTCATATGACCCATTGTTATGAGTAGCGTACTCATACAACATTGCTTTTGACAATCTTAAAAATTTGAACAAAAATTAAGTTGCTCCAAAATCGGTCAAGTTTAGACTCAAATGTGTGGAAATACATATATAATCACGTGTACAAAATAAAAACTCGATGAAAGAAAATTAAATTTTTGCAAAAAAAATTCATATGACCCATGGTTATGAGTAGCGTACTCATACAACATTGCTTTTGACAATCTTAAAAATTTAAACAAAAATTAAGTTGCTCCAAAATCGGTCGGATTTAGACTGAAATGTGTGGAAATACATATATAATCACTTGTCCAAAATAAAAACTCGATTAAAGATGATCAAATTTTTGCAAAAAAAATTCATATGACCCATGGTTATGAGTAGCGTACTCATACAACATTGCTTTTGACAATCTTAAAAATTTTAACAAAAATTAGGTTGCTCCAAAATCGGTCGGGTTTAGACTCAAATGTGTGGAAATACATATATTATCACTTGTCCAAAATAAAAACTCGATAAAAGATGAAGACATTTTTGCAAAAAAAATCAATTTAACGCATTGTTATGAGTAGCGTACTCATACAACATTGCTTTTGACAATCTTCAAAATTTGAACAAAAATTAAGTTGCTCCAAAATCGGTCGGGTTTAGACTCAAATGTGTGGAAATACATATATAATCACGTGTACAAAATAAAAACTCGATTAAGGATGATCAAATTTTTGCAAAAAAAATTGATATGACCCATGGTTATGAGTAGCGTACTCATACAACATTGCTTTTGACAATCTTTAAAATTTGAACAAAACTTAAGTTGCTCCAAAATCGGTCGTGTTTAGACTCAAATGTGTGGAAATACATATATAATCACGTGTTCAAAATAAAAACTCGATTGAAGATGATGAAATTTTTGCAAAAAAAATCCATATGACCCATTGTTATGAGTAGCGTACTCATACAACATTGCTTTTCACAATCTTAAAAATTTGAACAAAAATTAAGTTGCTCCAAAATCGGTCGGGTTTAGACTCAATTGTGTGGAAATACATATATAATCACGTGTACAAAATAAAAACTCGATTAAAGATGAAGAAATTTTTGCAAAAAAATTCATATGACCCATTGTTATGAGTAGCGTACTCATACAACATTGCTTTTGACAATCTTCAAAATTTGAACAAAAATTAAGTTGCTCCAAAATCGGTCGGGTTTAGACTCAAATGTGTGGAAATACATATATAATCACGTGTACAAAATAAAAACTCGATTAAAGATGATGAAATTTTGCAAAAAAAAATCCATATGACCCATTGTTATGAGTAGCGTACTCATACAACATTGCTTTTGACAATCTTCAAAATTTGAATAAAAATTAAGTTGCTCCAAAATCGGTCGGGTTTAGACTCAAATGTGTGGAAATTCATATATAATCACGTGTACAAAATAAAAACTCGATTAAAGATGATGAAATTTTGCAAAAAAAATCTATATGACCCATTGTTATAAGTAGCGTACTCATACAACATTACTTTTGACAATCTTCAAAATTTGAACAAAAATTAAATTGCTCCAAAATCGGTCGGGTTTAGACTCAAATGTGTGGAAATACATATATAATCACGTGTACAAAATAAAAACTCGATTAAAGATGATGAAATTTTGCAAAAAAAATCTATATGACCCATTGTTATAAGTAGCGTACTCATACAACATTGCTTTTGACAATCTTACAAATTTGAACAAAAATCAAGTTGCTCCAAAATCGGTCGGGTTTAGACTCAAATGTGTGGAAATACATATATAATCACGTGTACAAAATAAAAACTCGATTAAAGATGATCAAATTTTTGCAAAAAAAATTCGTATGACCCATGGTTATGAGTAGCGTACTCATACAACATTGCTTTTGACAATCTTAAAAATTTGAACAAAAATTAAGTTGCTCCAAAATCGGTCGGGTTTAGACTCAATTGTGTGGAAATACATATATAATCACGTGTACAAAATAAAAACTCGATTAAAGATGAAGAAATTTTTGCAAAAAAATTCATATGACCCATTGTTATGAGTAGCGTACTCATACAACATTGCTTTTGACAATCTTAAAAATTTGAACAAAAATTAAGTTGCTCCAAAATCGGTCAAGTTTAGACTCAAATGTGTGGAAATACATATATAATCACGTGTACAAAATAAAAACTCGATGAAAGAAAATTAAATTTTTGCAAAAAAAATTCATATGACCCATGGTTATGAGTAGCGTACTCATACAACATTGCTTTTGACAATCTTAAAAATTTCAACAAAAATTAAGTTGCTCCAAAATCGGTCGGATTTAGACTGAAATGTGTGGAAATACATATATAATCACTTGTCCAAAATAAAAACTCGATAAAAGATGATCAAATTTTTGCAAAAAAAATGCATATGACCCATGGTTATGAGTAGCGTACTCATACAACATTGCTTTTGACAATCTTAAAAATTTTAACAAAAATTAGGTTGCTCCAAAATCGGTCGGGTTTAGACTCAAATGTGTGGAAATACATATATTATCACTTGTCCAAAATAAAAACTCGATAAAAGATGAAGACATTTTTGCAAAAAAAATCAATTTAACGCATTGTTATGAGTAGCGTACTCATACAACATTGCTTTTGACAATCTTCAAAATTTGAACAAAAATTAAGTTGCTCCAAAATCGGTCGGGTTTAGACTCAAATATGTGGAAATACATATATAATCACGTGTACAAAATAAAAACTCGATTAAAGATGATCAAATTTTTGCAAAAAAAATTGATATGACCCATGGTTATGAGTAGCGTACTCATACAACATTGCTTTTGACAATCTTTAAAATTTGAACAAAACTTAAGTTGCTCCAAAATCGGTCGGGTTTAGACTCAAATGTGTGGAAATACATATATAATCACGTGTTCAAAATAAAAACTCGATTGAAGATGATGAAATTTTTGCAAAAAAAATCCATATGACCCATTGTTATGAGTAGCGTACTCATACAACATTGCTTTTGACAATCTTAAAAATTTGAACAAAAATTAAGTTGCTCCAAAATCGGTCGTGTTTAGACTCAAATGTGTGGAAATACATATATAATCACGTGTTCAAAATAAAAACTCGATTGAAGATGATGAAATTTTTGCAAAAAAAATCCATATGACCCATTGTTATGAGTAGCGTACTCATACAACATTGCTTTTGACAATCTTAAAAATTTGAACAAAAATTAAGTTGCTCCAAAATCGGTCGTGTTTAGACTCAAATGTGTGGAAATACATATATAATCACGTGTTCAAAATAAAAACTCGATTAAAGATGAAGAAATTTTTGCAAAAAAAATTCATATGACGCATTGTTATGAGTAGCGTACTCATACAACATTGCTTTTGACAATCTTCAAAATTTGAAAAAAATTAAGTTGCTCCAAAATCGGTCGGGTTTAGACTCAAATGTGTGGAAATACATATATAATCACATGTCCAAAATAAAAACTCGATTAAAGTTGATGAAATTTTTGCAAAAAAAATCCATATGACCCATTGTTATGAGTAGCGTACTCATACAACATTGCTTTTGACAATCTTAAAAATTTGAACAAAAATTGAGTTGCTCCAAAATCGGTCGTGTTTAGACTCAAATGTGTGGAAATACATATATAATCACGTGTTCAAAATAAAAACTCGATTGAAGATGAAGAAATTTTTGCAAAAAAAATTCATATGACGCATTGTTATGAGTAGCGTACTCATACAACATTGCTTTTGACAATCTTAAAAATTTGAACAAAAATTAAGTTGCTCCAAAATCGGTCGGGTTTAGACTCAATTGTGTGGAAATACATATATAATCACGTGTACAAAATAAAAACTCGATTAAAGATGAAGAAATTTTTGCAAAAAAATTCATATGACCCATTGTTATGAGTAGCGTACTCATACAACATTGCTTTTGACAATCTTAAAAATTTGAACAAAAATTAAGTTGCTCCAAAATCGGTCGGGTTTAGACTCAAATGTGTGCAAATACATATATAATCACGTGTACAAAATAAAAACTCGATTAAAGATGATGAAATTTTTGCAAAAAAAATTCATATGATGCATTGTTATGAGTAGCGTACTCATACAACATTGCTTTTGACAATCTTAAAAATTTGAACAAAAATTAAGTTGCTCCAAAATCGGTCAAGTTTAGACTCAAATGTGTGGAAATACATATATAATCACGTGTACAAAATAAAAACTCGATGAAAGAAAATTAAATTTTTGCAAAAAAAATCCATATGACCCATTGTTATGAGTAGCGTACTCATACAACATTGCTTTTGACAATCTTCAAAATTTGACCAAAAATTAAGTTGCTCCAAAATCGGTCAAGTTTAGACTCAAATGTGTGGAAATACATATATAATCACGTGTACAAAATAAAAACTCGATTAAAGATGATGAAATTTTTGCAAAAAAATTCATATGACCCATTGTTATGAGTAGCGTACTCATACAACATTGCTTTTGACAATCTTAAAAATTTGAACATAAATTAAGTTGCTCCAAAATCGGTCGGGTTTAGACTCAAATGTGCGGAAATACATATATAGTCACGTGTACAAAATAAAAACTCGATTAAAGAAGATGAAATTTTTGCAAAAAAAATCCATATGACCCATGGTTATGAGTAGCGTACTCATACAACATTGCTTTTGATAATCTTCAAAAATTGAACAAAAATTAAGTTGTTCCAAAATCGGTCGAGTTTAGACTTAAATGTGTGGAAATACATATATAATCACGTGTACAAAATAAAAACTCGATTAAAGATGATAAAATTTTTGCAAAAAAAAATTCATATGACCCATGGTTATGAGTAGCGTACTCATACAACATTGCTGTTTAAGCTACTTAAACTGACTGGAAATGCAACCATGCGTTGCCTTCAGCATGATCTGCACCCTTGCGTGAACGGTGCGATCAGGCTACACTATTTTCGAATTTCCAGTTTTTTCCTCGGTTTTCGCGTTACCTATAAATGCGGGGAGCGCACTTAACTTTTTCTCTTCTTGTTTTTTACTACCAACCCGCAACATCTGACGAAACCTGTAAGCGCATCGTGGGAATCCACATATTCATTTGTTGTAAATTACATTATAAAAACTTTCCTTATCACATAACCTGAATTTATCAAAGTAGTTAATCAATTTACGTTTATATAAATTTAATCTAATTTTAATCGAAACTAACATTATATTAATGCTATCATCATCCATTCATAAATAATTGTTAAATCATTCAATATCGAAGGCAAACTTGAAGTCTTAAGCCTAAAATTAGTTTGTAAGTAATTTCACAAAATAAAATTAATACCTTCCCTTAATATCAACGGAGAAAACCAGTCTTCATTTCAACATGGTCCTTGCGAACCGAATTTGACAGCACCGGAACACAGCTAAATAAGCAAAACCGATGTTGGCAACGCAGCAATCGAAAAAGGAATTTCGAAGAAATTGTATAGTTGGCAATACGGCGACGAATGCCTTTTTTTCCTCACTCTGACACAATTTTTGAATGGCAGCAGCAGCATTATTTTCTTTCTCCGCGACGTTAAAGTGCTAAAGAAGTTAAAGTTAAAGTAAAAAAAAAAAAAAAAATAATAATTTTTAAATTCGCATTCCGAGTGCAGTGCCTAAAGGAAATCAACGCTGCCCACCGAGGGATATTAAGAACAAATCGAAAGTCAGTGCTCTTCAAGGGACGCCAGAGGAGCCCTACTCAAGTGTACGCACAGCTGGGGACGGACAAATCGTTGGAGACTCCCAAATCCGCAATAAAGGTGACCGGCCAGCGGTTGGACCCCATAACCAAAATCGCAGACATGAGTAAAATTTCGGAACGCATGTAAGTTTTTCCATTTTTCCGTTATTGCTAACGTTGATTTACCGTTACCTCCAAGAGGTACTTGCATACGTACATACATATTTATATGGATACATACGTACGTATATATATACATATATGCGATTCGGTACTCGCTACTTGGGCACTCGTTATTTTGCTCTGAATCCGACATACTTATATATGTACACACGTATGCATGCACATAGCGAATACATTTTGCGAAAATTGTTCTGTCGGCGCTCTCTTGGCTGAACATCTTTAAGTACATACGCATGTATACGGTTTTGTGGTGGTTTCATTAGCGGGTTGCGCCAGCGTTCCCGGCGGCAGCTCCCACTTACACACATATGTATGTACATACTCTTATACATATACGTACAAACATATGAATGCACATATTGGCGTTAATCAGTTTGTTTTCTAACTTTACACTGTACGGTACATATTTATATAATCGGTGGTTACATTACTTGCGTACGTAAAAAATTTTAATATTTTGCTTTTGCATATATGCGCAACTACAGCGCCAGCATACACGCCATAAAAACTTACGTTTATTGTTTTATGTACTTCCTGCATGCATGCTATATTTACTTCAGGTCATCATATAGATAAAATTACCTACCATATTAAATAATTGTGAATCTTATGCATATATACGCGAAAACATACATATGTTTATATATATTCATAACTGTCTTACCGAACCCAGTGGTAAATTTTTGGATATCGTACGCGTAAGCCGTAAATTAATGATTTATCGAAAATCTAGTGATCAATTTATTTCCCACATTAACATACGTACAGTCCAACCCAGTGATAAATTATTTCGAAATTTGTTTTGCATACAATTTTGGTGTTTTGCTTGCACCCTACATTGAGTCATTGTGAGCTGACATGCAGCTTCATCAGACATTATATTAAACAATCCCATACAAATCAAAGTGGTATGAATTCCAAAATACATTTATACTGGGTTGTGCAAAATTAATTTATGAACAATTACAACTATCTTTAAAGGCAACTTGCGGAGTTTTTTCTTATTTTCGTCAACGTATATACAAATATTTTTTGGATTTGCTATCCTTACAAGAATTTATCTTCAATAAATTTCAATCATTTATAAACAAAATCAAATGAAATTGTAAATAGTTATGTACATACATACAGAATTTTCCCAAACGAAGTATCGTATTCATAATTGCTATTGCTTTGTACGCTACCAGCGGCAACGTATTTAAAACAAAATTTCAAAAGATTAATAATAAATTTACTGATCAACAAAATCTTTTCTAATCATTGGAATACATGTGTATGAACATTTTGCTTGATTTTGCTTTGCGTTTTCTATAAGGTTTCCAACATTCTTTGTGCATTTTGAGTTATCACTGTACATGTTCAAAATTTTTACATAGTCTCACCTAGTCCATACATACTTAAATCCACAACTATGGCTACCAATACCAACCCTATGGCAGAGTTTATCTTCGATTCCAACCGAATTATCAATTTTTGTTCTAATTTCGAGAGGGAAGATCCTGATGATCAGACGGATACCTTACTTGATCTCAAACTTCAAGATCTTAATGCCAGATGGGAAAAATTAGAAAAGTCTTATAAAAGTGTTTGTCTTGCGGACGAGGAAACTGCTTCAAACCATTTTAAAGAAGAAGCAACTACGAAATTCGAGTTGTGTAATGATAGCTTCTACATATGTAAATCGCAAATACTCGATCAACTCAAGCTTTTCCAAAGCAATTTATCACAGCAAGAACTTAGATCTCAAAATTCTTCCACCCTTGTTGATAACTCCATTCCGTGCATTAAGGTTCCGCCTTGTGACACACAAATTTTCTACGGGAGTTATGAGGAGTGGCCATCGTTTCGCGATATGTTCACGGCCGTCTACCTCAACCATCCCAAGTTAACACCTGCACAAAAACTTTTCCATCTACGGAATAAAACTCGGGGAAAAGCGGGCGCCATAGTCAAGCATTATAGACTGTGTGATGAAAATTTTTCACTTGCGTGGGAAGCACTAAGAGCGCGCTTTGAAAATAAGAGAATTTTAATCGACAAGCAACTCAAATCGCTTTTCAATCTACCTCCAGCTCGGTCCGAAAACAGCGAAGCAATCCAGAAAGTTCAAAGCACGATAAATGATTGCCTCTCGTGCCTCAGATCCCTAGGGGTTTCCGTGTCCGAATGGGATCCTGTGCTAATCTATTTGTGCTCATCCAATCTACCCGAAGAAACCCTCTCCTTATGGGAACATTCCCTGAAATCCCGGAAAGACCTACCAAATTGGTCGCAAATGGACGAATTTTTGACCAGTCGATACGAAGTGGTAGAACGTTTGCAATGCTATAAAATCCCAAAAGTTCGCCATTCTCTTCCGGAGAAACCTAAGATACATTCGTATCATTCCCAAGATACTACCTCATATCAATGCAGATTATGCACAAAGAACCATTATATAAAATCCTGCCCTGAATTTAGAAAACTTTCGGTCCCCGAAAGAACCAAATTCGTGGAGCAAAACGGCTATTGCTCGAATTGTCTAGCCTATAATCATCTTCTTCCAAAATGCCAAAGTGCATTCCGATGCCTGCATTGTAAAAAATCCCATCATACAATGCTGCATCATAACCAAACTAGCAAGCCTACATCCAAAGCACCAGCTAGTAAACCGAACCCCAAACCATCCAACAATGCAACCACCCTGTTGCACACCCAAAGTCAACCTAGACATCCGATCTTTGATCTAACTGAAGGCAATTTCGAGGAATCACCTAGTTACTCGGCTGGAAGTTCTTTACACATACAAGCAAACTTCTCAACAAACCATGAGAAGACGCTACTCCCAACGGCTCAAGTGCACATCGAGCATATGGGTACTTTCTTTACCTTACGCGCCTTGATCGACCAAGGTTCACAAAAATCATTCATATCTGAAAAAGTTCTAAACCGATTGCGACTCCCCACTTATCGAGAAAATTTCTCAGTTACTGGAATGGGCGGCAAGATCGTCGAGAATGCAACTCGAGTTTGCCAACTCACTCTTTATTCCAGGAGACATGATATTCGCATTGACACAAAAGCGATTGTCCTTCAAAAACTTACGAGCTTTCTCCCATCATTTAAAATCCAAAATTGTGATTTCTCCGAAATTAACGATCTTGACCTCGCAGATCCCAACTTCCATAGTCCCGGATCAATCGACTTAGTAATCGGTAGCGACCTCATACCCCAGATCCTTCTCCAAGGAATCAAACAACAAGTCCTTGGAAGCCTACTCGCACAAAATACGATATTCGGCTGGTATTTGAGCGGACCCTTAAAAACCACCGAATGTGCTTCGCTCCATACTTACGTTAGTGAAAACACCGAAGACAATCTCAATCTGCAACTAAAACGCTTCTGGGAACTAGAAGAGGTTACCGAATCCCATCCTATCTCTGATGCAGATGCATTTTGCGAAAAATTCTATAAAGAGACGACTTGCCGACAATCTGGGAGATATGTAGTCAGACTCCCATTCAAATGCAATTTTCCATCCACTCTGACTCTCGGGCAATCGCGCTCTCAAGCGATGAAACAGGCCATTCGAATGGAGCACATGCTCAATAAAAATCCAAACCTCAAAGAAGAGTATAATCATGTATTAGATGAATATCTAACTGTCGGTCACATGAAACCGATTTCTTCCGATGAAATCAATTCAAATGGAAAATTCTTTTCATATTACCTACCTCATCATGCTGTCGTGAAGCCAGACAGTAAATCGACCAAAGTGCGCGTTGTTTTTAACGCCTCAAAACCCACCGCATCTGGAACTACTCTGAATGATATACTGCATATCGGTCCTACCTTACAAACAGATCTCATGTTTGTGATTTTAAATTGGCGTTTATATAAGTACGTCTTCAACGGTGACATACAAAAAATGTACCGTCAAATTCTTCTACACGAAGACGACCACCAATATCAGAGAATTCTCTTTCGGAGAAAAAACCAAACCAATCTCACAGATTTTGCTCTCAAGACGGTCACGTTCGGAGTAAATTGTGCTCCGTATCTCGCCATTCGGACCTTGCACCAATTAGCCGAAGATTCTAAGGATTCCCATCCACTTGCTCAACGAATCTTAACGAAAGAAACTTATGTCGACGACATACTATCAGGCGGGCATGATTTACCAGCGTGCGTGAAAGCTCAGTCACAGCTAATTCAATGTCTACTCTCAGCAGGTTTCCCGTTGAAAAAAATCACCGCTAATCACACAGAGCTTCTCAGTCATATTGCTGCTGAGGATTTGCTCGATTCAGAGTTCCTGAAGTTCGACTGCTCGAGTTCCACCAAAACCCTTGGTATTCGATGGAACGCTTTAAACGATTCCTTTTCATATACTATTGAGCCTTCAAAATCGACTTCGGGTGCTACGAAGAGACAAATTTTATCTTCTATTTCCAAACTTTTTGACCCCGCAGGGTGGCTAGCGCCTATTCTAATTCAGGCAAAAATCTTAATGCAACAAATATGGCTAGAAGGTACGGAGTGGGACGAATGCGTTAAACCACTTTCGCTTCAAAAGTGGCAACAATTTCTCTCCGACTTGCCCAATATCGAAAATATTCAGATCCCAAGATGGACCGAATTCTCTCCACACCGAAAGATCCAAATCCATGGGTTTTGTGATGCATCAGAAAAGGCATACTGTGCATCCATCTACATTCGATCCCAAACAGACGATACTGTTTCATCACATCTCCTCTTCTCAAAAACTAAAGTAGCTCCGCTACAAACTGTAAGTCTTCCTCGCTTGGAACTTTGCGGAGCAGTACTTTTATCCAAATGCATCAAAAACGTCATCCATCAACTTCCATTAGAGAATACAGAAACCTTTCTTTGGTCCGACCCATCAATAGTCCTCTCGTGGCTAGAAAAACCTCCATGTACCTGGAAGGTATACGTGGCAAACCGCACATCGCAGATCATTACAAATGTTGGAAATCTCAAGTGGCGTCACGTATCCACGAACCACAATCCTGCAGACTTAGGTACCCGCGGTTGTAGGCCACAAGAACTGATTAACCAATCCCTTTGGTGGCACGGACCAGATTGGCTGCTGAAACCCGCCGATCAATGGCCAGTGTTGTTGCGTCAAAATGTTGCTGCACTCGAAGAACGAAAAGTTGAATCACTTCATACTTTGGAAAAGGAACCGGATATCTTAGACCGCTTCTCATCGTGGTCGAGAGCGTTACGAGTGATTTCGTACATGTATCGATTCTTTCATCGCATTAAACCAGTACAGTCCACTAAATCAATGAATTATGTATCTGTGGTTATCACTCAATCGGAGATTCACTGGGTCAAAAATCGCCTTATAAAACTAGCACAAGAAAGGCACTACCCTAATGAATATTCGAAACTTTCAAACACACAACCGATTTCCAAAAGGAGCTCTCTTTTGACGTTAAATCCCTTCATAGATTCGAACGAACTTCTCCGAGTAAACGGCCGTTTGACAAACTCATTTCTCACATATAATGAGAGGTATCCAATCATACTTCCAGAGTCTTCTCGATTCTGCTACTTATTTCTTAAATTTCTACATGAGCTATTAATGCATGCGGAACATCAACTCATGATCAGAACTGCGAGGCAAGAATACTTCATCCCTCGTATTAAATCGAAAGTCAAATCTTGCATACGCAATTGCAAAACATGTACTATTTTCAAACAAAGTACTCAATCTCAAATCATGGCAGCTCTACCGCCAGAACGTTCCAATTTCTCTCTACCCTTTACTTATACGGGGCTAGACTTTGCAGGTCCTTTCGATATTAAATCCTCACTTCTTCGAAAATCCCCTATGCTAAAAGGCTACGTCTGTGTTTTCATATGCTTTGCCACTAAAGCAATTCATCTAGAACCCTGTTCGGACCTATCAACAAAAGCCTTTCAGGCATCTTTCTCCCGCTTTGTTGGAAGACGAGGCCAACCAAAAGGCATTTTTTCCGATAATGGGAAAAACTTTATCGGCGCCAGTCGAGCCTTCAAAAAAGATTTCCAAAACTTTCTCAAAGAAACTTCAGATGACCTCCGATCAAAATACTCCCTCCATGGGTTTGAATGGCACTTTTTGCCACCCCGCGCTCCTCATATGGGTGGTCTTTGGGAGGCGGCGGTAAAAAGTTTCAAACATCACTTCAAACGAATTGCTGGCAGCCACCATTTCACATTTGAAGAAGTTGCTACCCTCCTTGCTCGTATCGAAGCCGTGTTGAACTCTCGACCGCTTTCGCCCATGTCCGACAATCCTCAAGAGCTGCTAGCTCTAACACCTGGTCACTTCTTACGTGGTGCGCCATTATTGGCCCCACCAGAGCCCCGAATTGATAACCTGTCGCTTCAGAATCGATGGGAAAAACTGAAAGTATTACATCATCAGTTCAGCCAACGCTGGAACGATGAGTATTTGAAAGAACTGCATCAAAGACATAAATGGAAGGTCCCACAATCCAATTTTAAAGTAGGCGATTTCGTGGTTATCAGAAATGAGCTCATGCCACCCAATGAATGGCGATTAGGCCGAGTAGAGAAGGTATACCACGGGTCAGACAATATGGTTCGTGTCGCCGACGTAAAGACGGAAAACGGGGTATTTACAAGACCAATAGTAAAATTGTGCCCACTGCCCATTGAACCCGATCCTCTAGATCATCCTGTTCAAACGAACCCATTATAAGTCACTTCATCGCTATAAATACGTTTTACTTAAATCAAATCCATTAACAGATCATTTCAAAATCGACGAGACCCGGAGGTACACCAATGCGTACTGTGCTGGCGCTTTCATGCACTGCGCTTTTGCAAGCTATTCCTAAATATGGATGGGGAGAGACGCAATCGAATTGTACGCAGCTTTAAGTACTGCGTCAATTGCTTAGCCCGCACGCATGATGACGTCAAGAACTGCGGGTCCGTAAATAGATGCAAGCATTGCCGACTATCGCATCATACGCTTCTTCACCGCTCATTGTCACCAAAAAGGAGAGAAGCAGCAACTCCGAGACCCCACACACGCAATCAGCAAGAGGAGAGGCCGCAGAATGCAGAACGGACACCAAGACCGAGAGTACGCTTTGAACGGGAGCCGAAGTCGACATCCAACGTGCGCAAACGACCGGAGAGAGGTGCCGGCCAACCAAAAAGGTCTGAGGTACGTTCTCAATTGGATGTAGCCCATAAGGCGTTGGATCTGATCCAGACAACCCTTGCACTCGTGCAAAGGGGGCGCGATGTTTAAGCTACTTAAACTGACTGGAAATGCAACCATGCGTTGCCTTCAGCATGATCTGCACCCTTGCGTGAACGGTGCGATCAGGCTACACTATTTTCGAATTTCCAGTTTTTTCCTCGGTTTTCGCGTTACCTATAAATGCGGGGAGCGCACTTAACTTTTTCTCTTCTTGTTTTTTACTACCAACCCGCAACATCTGACGACACCTGTAAGCGCATCGTGGGAATCCACATATTCATTTGTTGTAAATTACATTATAAAAACTTTCCTTATCACATAACCTGAATTTATCAAAGTAGTTAATCAATTTACGTTTATATAAATTTAATCTAATTTTAATCGAAACTAACATTATATTAATGCTATCATCATCCATTCATAAATAATTGTTAAATCATTCAATATCGAAGGCAAACTTGAAGTCTTAAGCCTAAAATTAGTTTGTAAGTAATTTCACAAAATAAAATTAATACCTTCCCTTAATATCAACGGAGAAAACCAGTCTTCATTTCAACAATTGCTTTTGACAATCTTCAAAATTTGAACAAAAATTAAGTTGCTCCAAAATCGGTCGGGTTTAGACTCAAATGTGTGAAAAAACATATATAATCACGTGTACAAAATAAAAACTCGATTAAAGATGATGCAATTTTTGCAAAAAAAATTCATATGACCCATATTTATGAGTAGCGTACTCATACAACATTGCTTTTGACAATCTTCAAAATTTGAAAAAAATTAAGTTGCTCCAAAATCGGTCGGGTTTAGACTCAAATGTGTGGAAATACATATATAATCACGTGTACAAAATAAAAACTCGATTAAAGATGATCAAATTTTTGCAAAAAAAATTCATATGACCCATGGTTATGAGTAGCGTACTCATACAACATTGCTTTTGACAATCTTAAAAATTTGAACAAAAATTAAGTTGCTCCAAAATCGGTCGTGTTTAGACACAAATGTGTGGAAATACATATATAATCACGTGTACAAAATAAAAACTCGATTAAAGATGATGCAATTTTTGCAAAAAAAATTCATATGACCCATATTTATGAGTAGCGTACTCATACAACATTGCTTTTGACAATCTTCAAAATTTGAAAAAAATTAAGTTGCTCCAAAATCGGTCGGGTTTAGACTCAAATGTGTGGAAATACATATATAATCACGTGTACAAAATAAAAACTCGATTAAAGATGATCAAATTTTTGCAAAAAAAATTCATATGATCCATGGTTATGAGTAGCGTACTCATACAACATTGCTTTTGACAATCTTAAAAATTTGAACAAAAATTAAGTTGCTCCAAAATCGGTCGGGTTTTGACTCAAATGTGTGGAAATACATATATAATCACTTGTCCAAAATAAAAACTCGATTAAAGTTGATGAAATTTTTGCAAAAAAAATTCATATGACGCATTGTTATGAGTAGCGTACTCATACAACATTGCTTTTGACAATCTTCAAAATTTGAACAAAAATTAAGTTGCTCCAAAATCTGTCGGGTTTAGACTCAAATGTGTGGAAATACATATATAATCACTTGTCCAAAATAAAAACTCGATTAAAGTTGATAAAATTTTTGCAAAAAAAATCCAGTAGCGTACTCATACAAAATTGCTTTTGACAATCTTCAAAATTTGAACAAAAATTAAGTTGCTCCATAACGGGTCGGGTTTAGACTCAAATGTGTGGAAATACATATATAATCACTTGTCCAAAATAAAAACTCGATTAAAGTTGATAAAATTTTTGCAAAAAAAATCCATATGACCCATTGTTATGAGTAGCGTACTCATACAACATTGCTTTTGACAATCTTAAAAATTTGAACAAAAATTAAGTTGCTCCAAAATCGGTCGTGTTTAGACACAAATGTGTGGAAATACATATATAATCACGTGTACAAAATAAAAACTCGATTAAAGATGATGCAATTTTTGCAAAAAAAATTCATATGACCCATATTTATGAGTAGCGTACTCATACAACATTGCTTTTGACAATCTTCAAAATTTGAAAAAAATTAAGTTGCTCCAAAATCGGTCGGGTTTAGACTCAAATGTGTGGAAATACATATATAATCACGTGTACAAAATAAAAACTCGATTAAAGATGATCAAATTTTTGCAAAAAAAATTCATATGACCCATGGTTATGAGTAGCGTACTCATACAACATTGCTTTTGACAATCTTAAAAATTTGAACAAAAATTAAGTTGCTCCAAAATCGGTCGGGTTTTGACTCAAATGTGTGGAAATACATATATAATCACTTGTCCAAAATAAAAACTCGATTAAAGTTGATGAAATTTTTGCAAAAAAAATTCATATGACGCATTGTTATGAGTAGCGTACTCATACAACATTGCTTTTGACAATCTTCAAAATTTGAACAAAAATTAAGTTGCTCCAAAATCTGTCGGGTTTAGACTCAAATGTGTGGAAATACATATATAATCACTTGTCCAAAATAAAAACTCGATTAAAGTTGATAAAATTTTTGCAAAAAAAATCCAGTAGCGTACTCATACAAAATTGCTTTTGACAATCTTCAAAATTTGAACAAAAATTAAGTTGCTCCATAACGGGTCGGGTTTAGACTCAAATGTGTGGAAATACATATATAATCACTTGTCCAAAATAAAAACTCGATTAAAGTTGATAAAATTTTTGCAAAAAAAATCCATATGACGCATTGTTATGAGTAGCGTACTCATACAACATTGCTTTTGACAATCTTAAAAATTTGAACAAAAATTAAGTTGCTCCAAAATCGGTCGTGTTTAGACTCAAATGTGTGGAAATACATATATAATTACTTGTCCAAAATAAAAACTCAATTAAAGATGAAGAAATTTTTGCAAAAAAAATTCATATGACGCATTGTTATGAGTAGCGTACTCATACAAAATTGCTTTTGACAATCTTCAAAATTTGAACAAAAATTAAGTTGCTCCATAATGGGTCGGGTTTAGACTCAAATGTGTGGAAATACATATATAATCACGTGTACAAAATAAAAACTCGATTAAAGATGATCAAATTTTTGCAAAAAAAATTCATATGACCCATGGTTATGAGTAGCGTACTCATACAACATTGCTTTTGACAATCTTCAAAATTTGAACAAAAATTAAGTTGCTCCAAAATCGGTCGGGTTTAGACTCAAATGTGTGGAAATACATATATAATCACGTGTCCAAAATAAAAACTCGATTAAAGATGAAGAAATTTTTGCAAAAAAAATTCATATGACGCATTGTTATGAGTAGCGTACTCATACAACATTGCTTTTGACAATCTTAAAAATTTGAACAAAAATTGAGTTGCTCCAAAATCGGTCGGGCTTAGACTCAAATGTGTGGAAATACATATATAATCACGTGTACAAAATAAAAACTCGATTGAAGATGATCAAATTTTTGCAAAAAAAATTCATATGACCCATGGTTATGAGTAGCGTACTCATACAACATTGCTTTTGACAATCTTCAAAATTTGAACAAAAATTAAGTTGCTCCAAAATCGGTCGGGTTTAGACTCAAATGTGTGGAAATACAAATGTATATAATCACTTGTCCAAAATAAAAACTCGATTAAAGTTGATGAAATTTTTGCAAAAAAAATTCATATGACGCATTGTAATGAGTAGCGTACTCATACAACATTGCTTTTGACAATCTTAAAATTTGAACAAAAATTAAGTTGCTCCAAAATCGGTCGGGTTTAGACTCAAATGTGTGGAAATACATATATAATCACGTGTACAAAATAAAAACTCGATTAAAGATGATCAAATTTTTGCAAAAAAAATTCATATGACCCATGGTTATGAGTAGCGTACTCATACAACATTGCTTTTGACAATCTTCAAAATTTGAACAAAAATTAAGTTGCTCCAAAATCGGTCGGGTTTAGACTCAAATGTGTGGAAATACATATATAATCACTTGTCCAAAATAAAAACTCGATTAAAGTTGATGAAATTTTTGCAAAAAAAATTCATATGACGCATTGTTATGAGTAGCGTACTGATACAACATTGCCTTTGATAATCTTCAAAATTTGAACAAAAATTAAGTTGCTCCAAAATCCGTCGTGTTTAGACTCAAATGTGTGGAAATACATATATAATTACTTGTCCAAAATAAAAACTCGATTAAAGATGAAGAAATTTTTGCGAAAAAAATTCATATGACGCATTGTTATGAGTAGCGTAGTCATACAAAATTGCTTTTGACAATCTTCAAAATTTGAACAAAAATTAAGTTGCTCCAAAATCGGTCGGGTTTATACTCAAATGTGTGGAAATACATATATAATCACGTGTACAAAATAAAAACTCGATTAAAGTTGATCAAATTTTTGCAAAAAAAGTTCATATGACCCATGGTTATGAGTAGCGTACTCGTACAACATTGCTTTTGACAATCTTAAAAATTTGAACAAAAATTAAGTTGCTCCAAAATCGGTCGGGTTTAGACTCAAATGTGTGGAAATACATATATAATCACTTGTCCAAAATAAAAACTCGATTAAAGTTGATGAAATTTTTGCAAAAAAAATTCATATGACGCATTGTTATGAGTAGCGTACTCATACAACATTGCTTTTGACAATCTTCAAAATTTGAAAAAAATTAAGTTGCTCCAAAATCGGTCGGGTTTAGACTCAAATGTGTGGAAATACATATATAATCACGTGTACAAAATAAAAACTCGATTAAAGATGATCAAATTTTTGCAAAAAAAATTCATATGACCCATGGTTATGAGTAGCGTACTCATACAACATTGCTTTTGACAATCTTAAAAATTTGAACAAAAATTAAGTTGCTCCAAAATCGGTCGGGTTTTGACTCAAATGTGTGGAAATACATATATAATCACT